>JAWWLV010000144.1:28662409-28672791 GCA_035041135.1 Platyrinchus mystaceus
CCAAGGATGCTCATCAGCCTTGGGATCTGCAGACTTGTGTTTTCTGGGGAGTGCCTGGGGAAACCAATTGCCCAGGGTTACTGGGATGCTGCCCAGGGAGGGCAGACAGCTGGATGAATCTGCACCCTTAGCTGCAGCATGGATAGAGATGTGTAACAGAGTTGTGCTGCAGCGGGGAGCTTTGATGGGAAAGCTGGAGAGGATGAGTGCACCCACAGGCCATGGATGTGCTTAGAATGCAGACCAACCTTGGGGGTGGATACACACTCACGCCACCACATGCAGATGTCTGGGAAACAAGCCAAAGTGATGGAGGGGCAGCACACCAGCAGTTTCCTCCGGGTATGTAGCAAGGGGTCTGCAAACCCCCGAGACCCGGGGCCATCTCCGCGGCTTGGGCGATGCCCCCGCTTTGCCTGGTGGGAGGGGGCTGCTTTCCCAGGCAGTGGCAGGTGCCTTATCCTCTCGCCGGGCTGTTTTCCTTCCTCGTCCGCTGCTCTCCCTCTCCTTGTTGTGCTCCAGCGGCCCTTTCGCAGCCCTCAAGGTCGAGGACGGTCGGCGGGCAGCCGGGGGGCTGTGCGCAGCCCCGTGTTTTCAGGGGGTGCCCCCGCGCTCAAGGCTGCCGCTGCCTTCCCACGCCCGGCGCAGGTGCCACGGCCCCGGTTCTCACGGCCGGCTCTCACAACAACCCCCGCCGGGCGGGAGGACGCGGGGCAGCGCGGGGGAGAACCTGGAGAAGCCAGGGGCGGGCCGGGGTCTCCGTGGTGCCCAATGGCCGCCCGCGCCCGGGCATAAAGGCGGCGGCCGCGGCTCCGCGCTCCCTGTGCCGGCCGGACCCCCGAAGCCGCCCCTCGCCGCTGCCGCCGCCATGGGCCGCCCCCCGCCGCCGCTCCGCCTGCTCCTCGCCCTCCTCAGCATCCTCCTGCCGCCGCTGCTGCCGCTGGCCGGGAGCGCCGTCGGCGCCGGGCCCCGCCGCACCCGTGAGCCAGGACCGAGGGGGGCGGGCCGGGGGCGGGCGGGGAGGTCCCTATCCCATCCCGAGGGGCTGCGGTGGGCGCCCGCAGCATCAGGGATGCTTTCTCATCCCCCCGCAATGGGCTATGGGGTGGAGTGTCCCTGCCACCGAGAGTGTCCCCGTTCTCCCCATCCCCTCGGTGATGTATTCCTGCTCCGTGTGGCATCCTTCCCATCCTGACGGCATGGGGGTCCCTGCGCCCCGAGGAGCCTCGTACCTCTGCCTAGAGGGTTTGGAGCATCACTGCCTTCCCTGAGCGGGGATGAGAAGCTATAGTTCTCCCTCCAGCTCCGCAGGACGTCTTGGGGTACCCCTGGCTGGGACCGGTCCCTTCCCCCCCGCGGGGCTGTGCTGGGACCCACACGCGGGGAGCTGTAGGGTGGGTGTGCAGGGGGATGGATGCCCAGTGCTGCTGCCCGCGCTGATCCCGAGCTGCGCTCCCTCTCGTCCGCAGCTGCCGCTGGCTCCACGTGCGCTGCCTCACGCCAGGCCGCCTGCGCCGCCGGCTGCATCCCCGTTCCCTGGCTCTGCGATGGGGAGCAGCAGTGTCCTGACGGGACGGACGAACAGTGCGGTGAGCGGGGGAATAGTGACACCTATCCGCTGTCGTGGTGCGGACCTGAGGGCTGCGCTGCGTGGCATCATGGGGCCCTGGTGCTCTGGGGTGTGGTGGGGCAGGGCAGGCCAGAGGCACTTTGCTCTTTGCTGGTTCTGCCTGTGTGGCACCCTGTAGGGACATGAGCACCCCAGAGCTCCTTGTGAATGTCTGTGGCATGGGAACATATCCTGCATGCTATGCTGAGCAAGGCAGACCCCACCTGCCAGAGAGCCCAACTGGGGGCTGCTGTGGGCCAACCCCTTGGCACAGCTGCTCAGGCATTGCAAGCACCTGCCCTGTGCCAGGATGTAGGGGACCCTTATGGTTCTGCCATAGTGATAGGTCCCAGTGACCATGTGATGTTCCAGCAGATGTTGCCTGTGGTGGGGACCCCCATGTTTGGCAGTGTGACGATGGCCGGTGTGTTTCCAGCAGCTGGCGTTGCGATGGTGCTGCTGACTGCCTGGATGGCTCTGATGAGCAGGACTGTGGTATGTAGTCTCTACTGGGGGCACTGAGTGGGGGCGGTTGGGGGCACAGGGCAGGATGGTGAGTGCTGCACTGTACCCTCCTCAGTGTGCGGGACAAAGAAGGTGCAGTGTCCTGGCACCCACCACTGTATCCCACACTGGGAGTTGTGCGATCAGCACCAGGACTGCGAGGATGGCTGGGATGAGGAGGGGTGTCCCCAGCAGCCCTGCCTGCCTGGGCAGTGGCAGTGCAGGAACAGGGTGTGCATCATGGCTGAGTGGAAGTGCAATGGGATTGATGACTGTGGCGATTCCTCGGATGAAGATGTCTGCGGTAAGCAAGCACACTAGATGCTCCTCAGTGGGGCAAGACCTGTCCAGACCATGTGTGAAGCAGGGAGGGAGTACTTTGCTTTCCCGGGCCTCAGCTCACCTTGGGATGGTGGCAAGCTTCCCAGGAACTGTTGATACTTTCTGGGACCTCTCTATGAGTCTGGGACCCAGAGTTTCCCCTTCGCCCACCACCTGGTATTGGTCTGCCCTGCTGACATGAGCTGTGTGTGCCATAGCCACCTGCCCACCTGGCATGGTGCGGTGTGATGAGGGGAAGTGTATCCTGGAGTCCCTGATGTGCAATGAAGAGAATGATTGCCTGGATGGCACCGATGAGCCCAGCACGTGTGGTGAGTTGGGTATGGCTGCTGGCCACTGCCCATGAGGCTGGGGCCAGGGGGGAGCCAGAGAGCTGTCCTGCCTCATATCACCCCTTGCTGTGTCCCCGCAGATCAGAGCTGCTTTGTACGCAACGGGGGCTGTGCAGAGACATGTGCTGACACACACTGGGGAGTGCAGTGCTCCTGCGGGGCCGGCTGGGTACTGCAGGCAGATGGGCAGAGCTGTGCCGGTAAGGAGAGATCAGGGGCGTGCGCTTCAACCATATGTGGCCTCAGCCACTGAGAGCAGGGTCTCCATGTGCTTCTGTGGGAACGCCTGCCTCTGCCCTGGTCCTGCCCATGTGTCACCTCTGGCCCCACAAAGGCTATATCTAGATAATGTCCCAGCAGCAGCTGGTGCATTTTGGGGTAAGGCCCAAAGGTTCTGGTGTCTAGAGAGCCTGCCTGTGGTCCCTGGGGAGCAGTGGCAATGCTGTCTGGGGCAGCTCCTGTGGCAGGCTCCTGACTGCATCTATCCCTGCAGATGTAGATGAATGCTCCCTGGAGTACAGCCCCTGCAGCCAGCTGTGCACCAACACCCCGGGCACTTACAGCTGTGCCTGCCTCCAGGGCTATACCCTGCGGCATGGCACCGCCTGTGAAGTGACAGGTAGGGTGAGCTGGGGAGCCCGGGCTGGCTGAGGGGCTGGGCAGTGTCCCCAGCCAGCCATGTCCCTGCTCACTGAGTGGCATTCCTCTCACCCTGGCAGACAATGCCACACAGATCCTGGTGGCCGTGGGGCAGGACCTAGCCCTTCTGGATGTACGGACCCAAGCCTACCGGCCTCGGCTCTCCACTAAGACTGAACCCCGTGCTCTGGTGTACGACCAGCTCCGAGAAACCTACTACTGGCTGACAGAGGATGGCGAGCTCCGTGTTCACCCCCTGGGGAAAGGCACACAGCCCCTCTATGCAGGTGGGGAGGAGTGAGGCTGGTTGCTGCGGTGGGGCTGAGATGGGTGCTGGGAGCTGGCCTGACGCCCCAGTCCTGCCTTTCCTGTATAGAGTAAGGGGCAACCTGGGTTTGTCTTCCAGCCTGGAGCAGGCTGGTATGCCTTAAAACTACTCTGTCTCCGCAGATGCCAGAGAGGTGAACAGCATCTCCCTCGACTGGTTCACAGGGCAGCTGTACTGGGCCAGCAGCCATCCTCCAGCTATCTGTGCAGGGCTGGGTGATGGCCAGGGTTATGTGACAGTGCTGGGGAAGGACATTGTACCAGAGCAGCTGACAGTGCATCCGGCTGCAAGGTGAGAAGTGAATGAGCCAGGGTTGGCCCGGCTGCTGGGATCGTGATGCTGATGCTGACCATGTCCTGCCTGTTGTGGGGCTGTGGCAGCACTGGTATTATGCTGTGAAGTGGTTCCTTGGTGCCTGCCCCTAGGTCCCTGTACTGGGTCAACCGCGGGCAGCGAGGCCGGACAGTCATTGCTGCGGCTGGCATGGATGGCTCAAACCAGCGGGAGCTTGCAGTGGTCCCCATGGAGGAGCCTGTGGGGCTAAGCCTGGACCATGTGGCTGGCAGACTGTACTGGATCAGCGAGTACAAGGAGGTAGGGACAAAGGGCAGCAGGGCTCTCCTCCCCCAGGGAGATGATGAGATGGGAGTTGGGAGGGTGGCCCTGGTTCCCCTCTGTCTACGTCCAAGGCATGGGAGAGAGCAGGGAGCAGTGCTCAGGTCTGGCCTACATCGCTGGACTGGGAGGTGATGGCACCACCATGAAGCTTGTGGCTGTGGGACAGTGCCAGGGCATGGGGATGCCACATGGTCACCATGCCTTGCTTTGTCCTCAGTCCATCGAGACACTGCGGGTGGATGGGAGCGGGCGCCACTCCTTTCACACTGTTCTGCGGAGACACACAGAACCACTGGGCCTGGCTGTGTTTGAGAGCCGGTTCTTCTGGACCGATGGCACAGAACTGGTGTCAGCCACCTGGGCCTCTCCCCAGGAGCACGCAGTGTTGCTCCGCGCCCCTGTCTCGGCTTTCACTGTGGTGCATGCACTGCAGCAACCTCCCCGTAAGTACCCTGTGGGTGCTGCACCACTGCAGGGCTGGCAGCACCCCCATCGCATCCCTGAATGCTGGCAGAGGCTGTGCTGGGTCCTGGAGCTCACTGGGTCCTGCCCAATGATTTAATTGGTCTTGTGATGAGGAGTTGTGCAGTTGGTTGAGACAGAGTGGATATATAAGTCCATAGGAAAGCTGCCAAATCCCATGGCTTTGGGTAGAGCTGTGCCCTCCTAACTCATGTGACGTTGCTACCATCTCTGCCAGCTCATGTCCAGCCCCAGGACAGTCTGTGGTTTTGGGGAATGGGAGGGACATTCAGGGGTCATGGTTGCCTGAGCTTCTAACGTCCCCTTGCTCCCAGGGGACACTGCTGCGTGTGCTCCGGGCCTGTGCAGTCACCTTTGCCTTCTGTCACCTGTGCACCCTCGGGGCTACAAGTGTGCCTGTCCAGAGGGCCTCTTCCTCCTGCCCTCAGGAAAGTGCAGAGGTGAGCAGGGTCTATGAGGTGAGTTGGCTCTCTGGGGCAGTATACATCCTTGTGGGAGTTGGGGGAGGGCCAAAAGGGGCTGTGGCTTTGGTGGGGTGAGGTTCTCAGCACACACCATTGCTGTTACATTTCTTCCTTGGTTCACGCTGGTGGCCCTATCCAGTGCTGCTGGGGCTATGCTCACACACTGCTCTTGTACCCTGCAGAGCTGTCCATCATGTATGCATCAGGAAAAGCCATCTCCCTGGTGCATGTGGGCCCTGGAGCACACAGCAAATGGGTACAGGAGTGGCAGGAGTCCTTCCACCTGCAAGATGTGGATTGGCAGAGGTCAGTGCTCTATGGAACAGATGACCGTGGGATGCTACTGAGTGTTGTGGGGCACCCTGGCAGGAGAGAGACCATTGCAACTGGGCAGCCAGGTGAGATCCTATGGGGTGATGGAGGGCATACTCCCCTTCCTGATGCTCCCTGAGGCCTGAGTATGTCCTGGATGCAGAGCACAGTAGTCTGATAGTGCCCACAGTTGGGCTGTGCGGAGGCAGTGGGCAGCTGTGCCCCGGGTTTAGGGGCTGGGGTCCCAGGTGGAGGAGAAGGTCATGGGACAGCCTTGTAACTGCTTGCCTGCCTTCCCTTGCCAAGTCTGCTCTGCCCGTGTGGACATCCGCTCGGGGGACCTCTACTGGCTCGCATGTAACCGGAGGGACATCGGGGTGATCCGGACATCTGACATGTTCCCACGCATCCTGCACCGTGCTCGCAGCAGCATCCAGCACCTCTTCTTGGACTGGCAGCGGGGTGCTCTGTACTGGCTAGCCCGTGGGCAGCCCCTTCAGCAGCTGAGCCTGGCTGGGGGTGCTCCGTGGGATGCCTGGAATGAGACGTGGCCTGGAGACCTGCCTGCAGCCATGGATAGCAGAGCCTTCAGCGTGCTCTGGAGCTCAGCCCCAGGTGAGCCCTGGTAATATCTGGAGCAGGGAGTGGAAGTGGTGGATGTAGGCAGGAGTGATCAGCCATGCCCTACATGCAGCAGGTCCCTGCCTCGGCAGTAGGATGCTTGTGGGGCAGACTCTTTCCCATGGCTGAGCCCCTGGCCTCAGCCATGAGGTCCCTGCCATAGCTGTGGGTTATGGGGGCACAGGGTGGGCCAGGAGGGGTGCCTGCAGGCCCTGGGTCCTACTATCCCTCTGCCTCACAGGTTTGCGGGCGCTGAGTCTGACCAAGCGGCAAGCAGTCACCCTGGCACCCAGCTGGCCCCATGGCCTTGTGGCCGCCTTTGAGCCATACCTGGTGTCAGCAAATGGGACAGCTCTGCTACTGTGGGACCGGAGGACGCTGACCCTTGTGCTGTCCATGCCGGCAGCAGGCGTGCAGGGAGTAGTGGCCTTCGTGGGCTCAGAGCTGCAGGCTGGTAAGAGCAGCCATGGCTCTGTGCCTGACACAGGGGCTGTATCTGGTGGGGCTGGGTGGCCCATGCTGCTCTGAACTGGGGCAGGATGCCTGGCTGCTGGTGGCCTTTTGGGGTGCTCTGGAAAGTGCCTGGGGTGTGGGAAGGACACAGCCCCAAATCCCAAATCCTCTGCCAGTGCCACCAAGCAAGGGGTCTGCCCTGCCACTCCCTCCACCTGTGACCACCACTACGAGGACAACCACAAGTACCACTGCTGCTCCTCCCACCACCTCCACCACAAGACCTACACCAAGCAAGACCACCACTGTGCTCACCACCACTCCTGCACCAACCAGCAAGGCCACCACCACCAGCCGGTCCACACCAACCACCACCAGCCAGTCCACATCAACGAAGACCACCCCTGTGCCAACCACTGCCCGGACCACACCAAGCAAGACCACCACTGTGCAGCCAACCACCACCAGCACCACCACCACCACTCGGGCTTTGCCAACTAAGGTCATTGTCCCACGGCCAACTACTACCACCCAGCACCCAACTAGTCCTGCACGGGTAGTGCCGCCTACCTCACCACTCCAGTCCAGCCCTGCTCACCCCCTGACCCCAGTCCTTCATCTGTCCTGTCCTCGCACACATGTGTTCTGCCGTGATGGCACTGAGTGTGTGGCCCAGGAGTACCTGTGTGATGGGGAGAAAGACTGTGCAGATGGCTCTGATGAGGATGGGTGTGCCCAGCTCTGCAACACCCCAGGTAGGAGCCATTCTTCAGTCGACTCCCTGTGCAGTTGGGTCACTTTGTGCTAGGGTTTCTGGCTGCTTCCTGGTGGGGTTGGTGGGATGGGGCCCTGGGAAAGTCTCTGTCCTGGGCTCTGATGCTTGTCATGGGGCATACTGGTGTCTTCTGAGCTTGGCACTGGGCTGGAGGTGCTGTCAGAAGGGTACAGGGCTGGTCCCACTGCTCACAGTGACTTAAATGTGGCTGAGCTGAGACTGCCTTGGTCGCCTTGCTCAGGACCTAGGCTGCTGGAGATGTACTGGCTAGGAGGGGCAAAGCCCTGTCACTGTAGTGTGTGACCTTTCTAGGTCGCTGGGGGACTAACAGAGTGTCTGGGCACCCCAGCTGCCTTCTGCAGGCAGTGCAAGGCCCTTTGTCTCCCCAGGGGCCTTCCACTGTGCAAGTGGAGCCATATGCGTCGGGGCGGGAGAGCGCTGCGATGGGGTGCCCCAGTGCCCTGATGCCTCGGATGAGACAGGCTGCTGGACCCCCACGCAGGAGTGTGCCCTGCGCTGTGACGCTGCCACCCGCTGCATCCCCAAGAGCTGGCTGTGTGATGGCCACGCTGACTGCCTGGACCACACTGACGAGCAGGGCTGTGGTGAGACCCTGGGGCTGGATGGGACAGGGGCTTCTGGGGTTGCCTGCCCCGTGGGTGCATGCACCAGTTTTCCTGTGGGTCCAGGAGCAGGCACTGCCTGGGGCAACCTGTTGAGCATCTGGAGAGGCCGTACCCTGCTCAATGTCATGTCTCCACTGGTGGGATGGGGATGGTGACAGTGCACCTGCTCAGCCCTGGCCTTGCCCACAGTGCCAAAGGAGTGCGGCCCGGCTGAGTTCCCCTGCCGGAGCGGGCAGTGCGTAGCCCTGGCCCTGCACTGTGATGGTGACCACGACTGCCAGGACGGCTCAGACGAGGAGGGCTGTGCTGTGCCCCGGCCGCTGCTCTGCCGTGAGGGTGAGGTGACATGTTCCCACAGTGGGGAGTGTGTGCCGGAGGCCTGGCGCTGCGATGGCACTGCCGACTGCGGGGATGGCACAGACGAGCAGGTGAGTGGAGTAGTGGGGACAGTGCCCGTCCCCGCTCGTGTCCGGGAGAGCTGGTAACCCTCTTCACCCTCTGCTTTTGCAGGGCTGTCCTTGGGAGGAAGGGCTGTGTGGGGACCGACAGTGGGGCTGCTCCCATGGCCATGAGTGCATCCCTGATGTCTGGCGCTGCGATGCAGAGACTGACTGCACAGATGGCAGCGATGAGGCTGGCTGTGAGCTACACCCTGATTTTATCCCCTCTGTGTATCACCCGAGGTAGCTGGTGGGTGCCCAGCACAGAGGAAGATGGGTATGTGTCTGTGCTGAGGCAAAAAGCTCCACGTGCTGGTTGCCTATTCCCAGCATCTGTGTTGGCTCCAGGCCCCAGGTAGCTGTTGTCCATGTATGGCTGGTGGCCTTTAGATTAATATAGCCTGAAGCCAGGCTACTGGCACAGCTCTAGATGTAGCTGAAATGAGCTCTGGGCAGCCTCTAGGAGCAGCTAAATCTGCCCCAGATGAGCAAAAGGAGCTGGTGGATGAGGCTTAGGACAGCCTTCCCCACATGTCCCTGCAGGCCAGCCTGCTCCCTGCCAGAGTCATGAGTACCCCTGTGGGCTGGGGGCCTGCCTGAATGCATCCTTGGTGTGTGACGGCCGGCAGGACTGCGCGGATGGCTCAGACGAGGGGGGGAACTGCTCTGTGCCCTGCAAATGGTCCTGCGCTCATCTCTGCTACCCCACGCCCCAGGGCCCTGTGAGTGCCACCAGCCCTGGGCCAGGGGCTTGCCATGCCGTGATGCCCTGGTCCAGCTGCAGAAGGGAGCCTCACGTCCCCAGGGTGGGAAGCTGATGGTCCCTTTTCCCACAGCGTTGCTGGTGTGGCCCAGGCTATCGGCTTGCTGAGGATGGTCTGTCTTGCATGGACATAGACGAGTGTACAGAATGGGGCGAGGGAGCCTGCAGCCAAACATGCCTCAATGTCCCAGGGTCCTACAGCTGTGGCTGTCTCCCTGGCTACCTGCTGGAGCCCGATGGCCATGTCTGCAAACTCACTGGTAAGTCATGGGATGGACAAGCAGTGCTGAGGATCCCTGGCCCCATAGGGTGCACCAGGAGCTGGTGGGTAACTGTCCCCTGTGCCTGCTGCCCCAGGGAGGCTTGTGGTCCCGTGAATGGCCCTGTCTCCTCTGCCACATTGCCTGCCAGGCCCCAGTCAGCTGTGAGCTGATGATTGCCAGCCCATGGCTGGTCAGAAAATCCATCTGCATTATCTGAGAACATCCTATCTGGTAGGGCTGAGTCCCAGCAGGCTCCAGTGCCTGCAAGTGCTTTATTCCCTGCCTGCGTGTGTTGAGCCCATGGGGCCACCAGTGCTGAGCAGGGTCCGGGGGGCTCTGTGTTGCCCCAGGACCAGAGCCTGTGTTGCTGGTGGCTGTGCAGTCAGAGGTGTTGTCCTATGGCCTGCGGAGTGGGCGTAAGGAGGTGCTGCTGGCCACTGACAAGGATCGCGTCGTCTTCTCACTCGACTATGACTTGGTGGAGAGAAAAGTCTTCTGGATGGACCTGGCCACAGAGAGCATCCGCTGGCAGGACCTCAACTCGGGCAAGAAAGGCACACTGGTGAAAGGTGGGCTGTGACAGCATGGGG
Source organism: Platyrinchus mystaceus (assembly GCA_035041135.1). Taxonomy (NCBI): domain Eukaryota; kingdom Metazoa; phylum Chordata; class Aves; order Passeriformes; family Tyrannidae; genus Platyrinchus; species Platyrinchus mystaceus. The sequence goes on from JAWWLV010000144.1 coordinate 28,672,572, forward strand.
GTCATAGAACTGGCCTCTTTGTCACTGGGCAATCTCCAGGTTGCAGTGGCATGCCAGGCTCTGTCACCTTGTGTGGAGAGGTGCTAATTGGGAGCGAGGCTGGGAGGAGAGGACAGAGAGCCTGGGATGGAGAGGACGTGGCCTGGCAGCATCGTGCCAGAGGGCCATGGAGCTGTCACCCCACAGGTACTGACTCTTGGATGCGTTGCAGGTGTGAAAT
>JAWWLV010000144.1:28672891-28737158 GCA_035041135.1 Platyrinchus mystaceus
ATGGACCTGGCCACAGAGAGCATCCGCTGGCAGGACCTCAACTCGGGCAAGAAAGGCACACTGGTGAAAGGTGGGCTATGACAGCATGGGGGTAGTAGAACTGGCCTCTTTGTCACTGGGCAATCTCCAGGTTGCAGTGGCGTGCCAGGCTCTGTCACCTTGTGTGGAGAGGTGCTAGTTGGGAGCAAGGCTGGGAGGAGAGGACAGAGAGCCTGGGATGGAGAGGACGTGGCATGGCAGCATCGTGCCAGAGGGCCATGGAGCTGTCACCCCACAGGTACTGACTCTTGGATGCGTTGCAGGTGTGAAATCAGACTGTATAGCAGTGGACTGGCTTGGGAGGAACCTGTACTGGACAGATGGTGCAGCAGGGCAGGTGCTGGCCACTCGCTTGGGCGCTGCCTGGCAAGGGATACCAGAGTACACTGTGGTGATGGATGGAGACCTGGATCAGCCCCATTCTCTGGTGGTCCAGCCTCTGGCAGGGTAAGTCTGCAACAAGGGGACATGGGGACCTCCTTACAATCCCTCCCCTGCCCCATTTTCCTCCATGTACGGGGACGATGCTTTGTCCAGTCCATGGGCCAGCACTTCTCTTCCCACTAGGCTGCTGTACTGGTCAGAGGTGGGGAGCCACCCACGGCTGATGGAGTCCACGATGGATGGGAGTCGGCGGCACGTGCTGCTGGCCCAGGGGCTGGGCTGGCCCACAGCACTAGCCCTCGATCTCCCCACCCAGAGGATCTTCTGGCTGGATGAGAAACTGGGCAGTGTCAGTTCTGCACGTCTGGATGGCACCAGTGTGAAGGTGTGTGGTGGGACACTGCTGGCCGGGCCCTGATGGGGACTGGGGTGGGTGCTTACAGCCTCTCTGACAGGTCCTGAAGCTGGGCTGGGTCCAGAGTCCCTTTGCAGCAGCCGTGTGCGAGGGCCAGCTCTACTGGTCGGAGAGGAAGACTTGGTCGGTGCAGCAGGTGGACAAGGCCAGTGGCAAGAACAGAACCACACTGCTCAAGCAGCATGGGCAGCCCCATGGCCTCCAGGTACCTACCTGGGGAGCCCCAAACCCTGCTGTGCCAGCTCTGCTGGGTCTCCCAACCTGCATGGCCCTGTTGTCCTCTAATTGTGGAGGCACTGGGAGCTGTACCCCCATCCCAGTGGTCCTTGGGCAGCAGCCCCTGTGGTCAAGTGTCTCTGGTCCTCTTGGAACATCTCTGCCTCACCATCCTACCCAGAGCTGGGCCATGTGTGGGCCTTGGGAGCGTGGCATGGTGTAAATCATGCTCAGCTCTGCCAGTGGGTGCTGACAGGGCTGTGAGCTGAGCCTGCCCTTCCCACAGGTGATGCACCCAGCCCTGCGCCCCACAGCCCCTAACCCATGCAAGACACGTGGCTGCTCCCACCTGTGCCTGCTGAGCGCCAGGCACACTGGGCAGTGCCGGTGCCCTGCCAGGCTGGTGCTGGCTGCTGATGAGACCACCTGCCTGCCCCTCCGTGATTCAGCCTTTGCCCTCCTGGCGTCACCAGTAGCTGTGGCACAGGTACCATCCTCCAGAGCCAGCCTTAGGGGCTGCTGTCCTAGCTGCTGTCAGGGGAGAGGGGGCCCCATCTTAGTGCTGCCTCCTTCCTCCAGGTCTACCTGAAGGACCTGCCTGCAACATCTGGATCCCAAGGGCTTCCCCCACACCGGGCCCTGCCCTTGGCCAAGGTGGGCCACCTGACAGCCATCGACTACGCAGTGAAAGACAAGAGTTTGTACTTTGCAGAGGTGGGAGGCAACTCCATCAGACTGCTGCATCTGAAGGACTGGGGACGGCTGTCCTGGAAGAAGGCAGTAGCTGTGGAGGGCACGGTGACATCCCTGGCCTTGGACTGGCTGAGTGGAAACCTGTACTGGATTGGGGGGCAGCTGCCCAGCATCCATGTGGCAGCTCCTGGGGGGCGGTGGGCCCTGGCACTACTCAGCGAGGGGCTGCAGGGTGCTGCCTGGCTGGCACTGTGCCCTCGTGCCTCCACCATGTGCTTTGTCACAGCAGCTGGCAGCCACGGGCCCGCTGCCACAGTGGAGTGTGCAGCCATGGATGGCACTGGCCGCAGAGCGGTCTGGAGGAGAGCCCGGGCTCCCACTGGCCTCACCTTTGGGGCTGCTGGCACCAGGCTGTACTGGGCAGACCACGGTGAGTGTGGGCTGAGCCGTGGCACTGCTGGTGCAGTGGTGCAGACACTCGGTCCCCAAGGCACAGCCCTCTGTGTCTCCACACTGATGTTGCTCCATCTGTGCCCTGCAGAGAGAGGTACCATCAGCAGCGTCGAGCTGGATGGATCCCACTTTCGGGTGGTGCGGGAAGGGCTGCATGGTCTCTCGCTCTTTGCCATAGGAGAAGGCTTTCTGCTCTGGAGCACAACCTCAACCAATGGTGGGTCTGTTTGCTGTATTTTGTCCAGCTCCTCCTACTGCACTGGGGCACAGGTGTTTCTGCCAGTCCTCGTGGGGTGCAGGCTGCACCTCCGTGGGGTGAAGGACAGGTTAGGGGAGCCCCACCTCCCATCCTGGGCACTCTTATGGGAGGAGGTGGAGCAGTGATGACCCCATGTGTCTCCAGGATCCAGCAAGATCTGGCACAGCCGGATGGAGCGGGCCGAGAGCTGGTGGTTCCCAATGGAGAAGAATTTGGTAGCCATGAGGATTTACAGCCAGTTCTCACAGGAAGGTGGGTCTGCAACTGTCCCAGCCCAGGGCATCTGTGGGGTTGAGCCGTGCTCAGTGGTGTCCATGCTAACTCATGCTGTTTCGGCAGGCACCAACGCCTGTGCAAAGAGCAACGGGGGCTGTGCCCAGCTCTGCCTGCCCAACCCTGCAGGGCGGCAGTGCCACTGCTCTCCCGGTTACCACCTCGTGCGTGGAGCAGCATGTGCGCCAGCAGTGTCCTGTCCTGCTGCACTCCAGCCCTGCCCTGACCTCCAGAGCTGCATCTCTGGAGAGCAGGTCTGTGACGGGCGCCCTGACTGTGCTGACGGCTCCGATGAGTCTGACTGTGAGTGCCTGCCCATAGCCAGGGCATGCAGCAGTCCTGGTGGAGCACAGGGTAGCCTGGCCAGTCTCCCCCAGTTTGGGAAGGAGGACTTACCTGAGTCTCTTGCTGATCTATGCCCCTCCCACCAGGCCCCTCCCGGCAGATGGGGACGCAGGTCCCCGCAGTGTCACCATCAGGAATGTCCCATGTGGAAGAACAGAAACCAGCCTCACCCACAACCGCACCGCAGCCTCGGCAGCCCAGCCCCAGCTCACCCACAGCCCCTGGCTCCCGCGAGCACGGAGAGCCCTTCCTGGTACCCCCCAGCACGGAGGAGGTGCTGAGGGCTGTGCCGTGCAGCAGCGAGACATGCAACCTGCGTGGGGACTGCGCCATCGAGGGCGGGCGAGTGACGTGCCACTGCGCCCTGGGCTATCGTGGTGACTACTGCGAGGAGGCAGAGGTGCAGCCCTTTGCAGGACCCATCGCCCTGGGCGTTGCCGTGCTCCTCCTGCTCGCTGCTGCTGCTGTGGGGGCCCTGGCCTACATGCGGAGGCGGGACAGGCGGAGCAGGTGAACTCTGGGTTTGGGCTGGGTCGGGTATAACTGGGGATAGAGAGAGACTGGGTCTCCTTACCAGGGACAGTGTGGTGTCCTGATGCACCCCTGGGTTATATAGAAAGCTTGATCACCCCAGGAGGCTATTTCCAGGGCTTGTGGCAGGACCTTAGGATCTGCCCCATCTCTAGGAGATGGCCATGCCATTCTTAGTGTATGTCTTTTCCTCCCCAGGACCTCAAGCACTGCTTCCACCCGTGTGTTGACCTTGTACCACCGTGAAAGTGACCCCGAGGAAGAGGATGAGGAGGAGGAGGAAGAGCTTCCCCCCAAGAGTAATACATTTGTGAATGAAGCTTATGATGGGAAAGAGGTGAGTAGCAACAGGAGCAAGCCCCGGTAGAGACACCCCCTGCCACCCTGGGGTGTCCCAAGGCCAAGTGCTGGCATGGTGCCTACTCCTGAGGCAAGCTCTGCCTTCCTGCTGGAGGAGAGGGGCAAGACCTGGGGTGTCTGGTGTCTGACAGGGCTGTCCAGCTCTGCCTGTGGCTGGAGTCCCTGTGCTAAAGTGTGGGGTGGGCTCAGAGAGGCTGGCTCAGACTCATCCCTCATGCACCCATCTGTGATCTCTGCAGGAGCTGCCAGTCCTGCCAAGGAAGGGATCATCTCACCTCAACACTGTATTTTCATAAAGGAATGTTGTGCAGCATCTCTCGTGCCACTGTGGTTTTTGTGTGGTCTGGGGAGGGAAGGTTGGTTTGCTCTTTCCCGATGTCTAAGCTCTAGGGAACATAAGAGTCCACAGGAAAAAGGTTTGGGAGGTTTATCAGGAAGTCTCCAATCCCTACTGAGCAGAAGTCTCCAATCACAACACTCTGAGCCACATGAATCTGATCCCCTGTTGCAGGATGCATCCTGTACTAATCCAATAACCACACTGAGCATCATGAGCCACTGTCCCTCTGCAGCAAGGCTTAGCTTGCTGACCATGGTGCTTTGGGCTCGCCTGGGGTAGAAATCTGGCCAAGTAGCTCTGCAAGGAAGCTGGCTTGGCTTTTATCATGTTATGCAGGGTGTTGAGCAGGATTTTATAGTCCAGTTCTGACCTCCTGAGTGTCCCTTACAAACCAGTGAGACCAGTTTTACCACCTCATACCAGGCAAATGTTGAATATGTTATTTTTTCTCTGTGTTCCCTTGTTGGTTTTTTTTTTTTTTTTCTCTTGAAGTGGCTGTGCTTGAGGAAGGAGAAACCTCTGCCAGAGCTGATTTTGTCTATGCGGGGAAAGTCCTTTAGGGAGGTGCCATAAAACTTTTACAGACTTTTCCTCCCTGCTTCAGGCAAAGCACAGGGAGGCTGGGTTAGCCAAGGCCACTGGCTCTCAGCCCAGCCTGCCTGGCAGAAAGCCCGTAACCATCCCACAGTACAGACCCATTCCTTTGCATTTATTTTGCTGTTTGCACAGTCCTGAGTTATGGCAGAGACATGTGGGAGGTGCACCCCTCCCCTATTCTCAGTCCTGAAGGTTACAAGGCGCTAGCCTATACCTTGCTCACATGGGAACAGTGAAGCTGCCTCTGCCCAAGTTGCTGTGTGTGTTGCAGGAGGATGAGTTAAAAGCTGCATGGAGGGACTAGGGCTATGTATAGCCCTCAACCCACCATGGATTTGGCACAGTTGTAGAACCTGGAGCACAGCAGACTTTTGAGGAAGTTGCAGAGATTCAAGCCAGGTCCTTGGTCTTGTTTTCAGGCTGCTTTGGGGTGCCCCGGGAGAAGGGCATGGCTTGTAGGTCAAAAGCCAGCACTGCTCTCAGTGCCAGGCAGGTGGCTGCTGTCCTAGTGCTGGGGCTACAAGTCCGAGTCACAAGGTGGAGTGTTCCTCCAGTGCTGTCCATCTCGCTCATCCTTCAGCACGTCCCAGGGGTTGCTGTAAGCCCCAATGGTGGAGCACAGCCCAGGCTCCAGCACGGGGCTGGGGGGCAGTTTGGGGGCCCTCCGCTCCTTGCAGCAGTGGTGGAAGCTGAGGGAAAGGGCCAGCCCCCCTAAGATCTCCAGGCAGCTTCCCAAGTAGCTCAGCACCAAGCTGTAGCCTACAACCAGTGTGCTGCCAGGCAGTGCGGGCAGTGCCCACAGCTCATGGGTGTACCAGGAAGCAGGCACGAGGCTCATCAGCCCCGAGAGAAGCAGCACCAGCCCTGACACTCCAGCCAGCAGGTGCCGTGGCTCCTCCTGCCAGCAGCGAACCCCCAGGGCAGCCACCACCAAGCCCAGGAGCGTGACGACCAGCGAGGAGGGCATCAGCCCTTGGGCCACCCGCACGGGTACCTCCTCAAAGTAGCGCAGCTCGTCAGCCTGCCCGCAGAGGCGGTCCTGGGTGCTCTGCCGCTCCCTGCATATGTCCCAGATGCCCTGCTCCCAGACGAGGTCCACGGGCTGGTTAGGTACGAGGCTCACCTTCCTCCAGCTGGGTGTCAGCGTGCCCGTGAGCGTCAGCAGGAGCCCGCAGGGACACAGCACCAGTCCCACGATCATTGCCGTCGGCGTCCTCATGCTGGGGAGGCGGGCGAAGCGGGCTCCTGCTTGCCCGAGGTCCGCGGGAGCTCCGGGGCTCACTGGGCAGGACCTGTGGCACCGGTACCGCAGGGCCGCTCGGGGCAGGCGAGAGGGGGATCCCGCGACGGGAAGTGTTCCCGCAGCCCCGCACGGCGGGCACAGCCCGCGGACCCACCCCGGTCCTGCCCGGGCCGTGGGGAGGGGCCGGCCAGGAGGCGGGGCCGGCAGGCGGGGCCTGGCTCGGGCAGGGCTGGTCGGCACCTGCCAGGCAGGGCTGCGCCTTCCAGGGACTCGGGAGCCCGCAGGGACCGGGCCAGCTCCGGCCCCTGTGTCCCCCCCGCAGGTGGCGGGGCGGGGACGCGGTGGGCGGGCGGCCGTCCCCGGGCTGATGGGGCGGCACAGGACCCTATTACAAATCAGTTCATTAACTGAATGCGAGCTTATTTCGCTATCAAATTAATTAATGAAAATAATTAATTACGATTAAATGCTAGCAGATCTCACAGTTGGCAGCTGGCCCAGGAGAAGTCCCCATCTCCCTGCCTCTCAGGGACGGCTCCTGAGCTTGGCCCTGCTTCTCCCTTTTCATGTGGCGCTCAGAGGTCACCTGCAGACCCAGCAGCCTGGTTCTCGGCGGGAAAAGTCCCTGGGATATTCACTGAGACAGGTATGGAAAGTCATCACATTTGAGAAACGCTATGTGGGAATTTGAGCCCCAAAAAGCACTCGTCTTGGGCCTCTCCAAGTTTCCCTGAGTCTCTGCCAGTCACGCTGGGCCCAGAAGAGGGCAGCATCCTCTGTGGATCAATTTGGGATGAGCAACGCCAGCTGAGCTGGAGGACTGGCTGTGTCTGTGCTCCACGGCATCTTTGCAGTGCTGGTTCCGTGGCCTTGGCCGTCTGCAGGGCTGGGTGGCTCTGTAATAGGCCAGCTTCTCCCGGCTCCCTTTCCCACTCCCCGTCCCACACCTATTCCCCGAGTGCCCTGAAGCCCTTCTGCTCTATGGGTGACAGATTTCGGGGATGTATTGTGGAGCTGCTTATTACTGGATCTCAGTCCAGCTGGAAGGTAAGGGTGGGTTGGACTCATCCAGATGCTCATGTCCCCAGCCATATCTGCAGGGCAGGAATGCTGACAGCCAGCTGTGCATAGCTCCAGAACAGGGACACCTAGTTTTGTTGTATGCAGCTAGCAGTTTGCTAAAATTTGGCACTCCTCATCTGAGAAACTAAGCTAGGGGTTGCTGATTCCTTTCCTGTTCCATTAACTTTTTTAACTTTTACCCCACTCCAGCCACTGACTCTGTGCCAAGACACTTATTACTACCCTTGGAGCTGTGGGTCCAACCAATAGACCAAATGCTGTCTGCCTGATGTGTTGCCCAAAGCTGCCTTCTGCTGTGGGACCCAGGAACAAGCTAAAAGCCTGAAACCTTCTAGTCCTGACTCTCTCAGGAGGCTGCATTTGGACACCTTTCCAGCTGGACACAAAGTGGAGGTTCTCTGTGAGAAGACATAGTTCTCCTGTGGGAGAGGGAGGCAGAGGGAAATGGCTGGTAGGGAACTGGGTGGCATGATGAGGCTGGGTGCCATGGATGAGGGCCTGTTCGTGCTGTTTGGCTCCTCCTGAGCTCAGGAGCCACTCCTTGGATCTGCAGCAGCAAGTAGAAGCTAGGTGCCAGGAGTGTTGCAATTATGCACCAGGGCAGGTTTAACAACCTGGACCTTTCCAATTTATTAATAATGCCCAGGAGGATGCATCTGCCCTTTGAGCTGGTGCCCACACTTCTGACTGTGGGGCAATGATAAGCAGATTAGGTGATGTGGCCCTGATGCTGGATGACCTGCCCTGAGTAAGTTTGGGGAAGGAAATGGGATTAACAGAGCTGTTTCCCGTTGCCACAAAGTTATAGATTGTTCATTTATTCCATTTTACTTACTAATGAGGTGGTATGAAAAGCAATTCAAAGCAGTGCCTGGCCCTTTCCAAGCTCTGGGGAAGCATTTAAAGCCATCTGGTCTCAGAGATAAAATGGTCTGGCTGAAACTGCCTTCCTTCCCACATTGCCCTAGCTGCTGAGTGGGAAAAAGCCACCTTACTTGGTGTTTCCTACTTCTCCAAGGCTGTGACTTTGTTTTTCCTACATTGTCATAGACAAGTCCTTAAGAACGTGATGGAAACTTTATCCAGGCCTGGTCAAGTTGACTTGCATTTTAATATTATTATTTTTCAACACTCCTTTGTAAATTGGAGGAGCAGCAGAAGGACTTAGTTAATTGGAACTGGAAAAGATCCAGGGCAGGATGGTCAGGACTTGAGACTGATTACAAGGGAAAAATTATTTTCTTAAATCCATGATGGGCTATTTAGTGTAGACTCAGATACCCTGCATCATTAAAGGCTGAGAATGCATTCAGGGTAATATTGCTATGTTCAGCCTGTTCCCTGCCTCCCTAGCTGTGTGCTTCCAGGTATTGGTGATGACAGCACCCCAGACTGGGGTACTACTGTCTCTTAGGTGACAGTGGATCAGTGTGGATAGGACTAGTGGCTTTTGGGGTACACCATTATCATACCAACTGAGCAGTTTGCCTGGTGCCAGAAATGGCCAAGCTGCAGAACACATGCACACAACACTCTCCAAAGCTTCCTAGTTGATCCATAGTCTGATTAGACTTCCAGATCCAGCTGAGCTTTCAAAATGTGACTCTGGAGAGAAGAGCTTCCCGGCACAAAGGTAGCTCTGCCCCTACAGTGCCAGCTGAGATCACAGTACTGAGACTTGCAGGGGGTGGGGACACATCTTTTCAAGGAGGTTACTGTGACTCTCTTCCCTTCACAGCTGCAGGAGCAGGATCCTCAGCAGAAGCAGGATCTCTCAGCATCCTGTTTGCTGTGTGGAGAAAAGTTGGGGCCAGGGCTGTTGAAGCCTGCAGCTGGTAATTCCTGTTTACATCCCACTGACCCTGGGGCTTTGCCTGTATTGCATACGGCAAGATCCCCCCCCCATGCCACAACACTGCCTGCATACCATGGAAGTTATATTGTACCTGACCACTTCTTGGGTTCAGAGTGGGCTCAGCCCACATTTGGACACCAAGCTACAAGGCCATCAGGTCTGCAGACATGGCAAATGGCAGCACATGGGCCGTGCCTCCCTGGGATGCCCTATGCAGGTACCCAGCAGGCACAACATTTGACCTCGGCTGTATATCCTTCATCCTCTCTCTCACCTTAAGAGAATTTGCTTTGCAGAGCTTGGCAGCCCCCCATGTCCTGCCTGATGTACGAGATGGGAACTGGCTGGGAACACCACCTGGGAGCACTTAAGGGGTTGCAACTTCCTCTGGTCTAGACAGTTATGTAGCTCCACTATCCATCTGTGTTTGCCTTTCAGTTGAAACCCTAAATCCCTGCAGGCTGGGAGCAAAGCAGGATGGCTCAAACAGCCTGTGGTGGGTTTATTAGCATTAGATCTGTTTGTCTAAGCCTGTCCTCAGTCTCCATCCCACAGGAAAGTCTCATTAGATAGGTGTCCAGGTTGAAGGATTTTGTTCTGACCATTCCATTTTGCTGCGCTTTTTTCTAGCATTTGGTGTGGAGCAGTCTTTAAGAGTGCAAAATGAGGGTTCCCTGTTGATGACTCCTTGCTCTGAAGCCATATCACAGGCAGCATGTGAGTGCAACTGGAACACATTCTACATTGTGCAAACAGCTGCAGTTGCAAAGAGCTTCTCTTAGTCTGGCTCCCAGATTCCTCCCTGGACACTGCTGTCTTTGTGCCCACCAGGAGGCCAAGGATGAGCCCCCAGGCAAGATAGGGTCTGTGATGCCCCTTGCTGGATGAATGTGGAAGAGAGATCTGTGTGTCCTCCCCAGTGCACAGACAGCAGTGGTCGGCACCCAGCAAGCAGCTCCATGCCCCAGCAGTCCAGCTTTCATGATATGACTTCTACAAGCAGATTTATTAGCCTTCCACTTGCCCATTGACCTGCCACTCTCCAGACTGGCCATGGTGGTGAGAGCAGTCCCAAGGATGCACTCTCAAGGGGTTATCAGAGAGCAGGGCATGTGCTGGGCATTCAAGGGCTTGCAAGCCCCCATGCTGGCAGGTCTCACTCTGGGGCTTTGACCCAGCAGAGGCTTATCATACTCAGGCCTGTGGCCACAGGAGTTTTGGCTGTTCCCCCTGCTCAAAACTCAGCAAGAAGGAGCTGCAATTTGGGGTCAGCCTCCTGTAATGCCTGCAGGGAGCAGTAAATCCATCAGTGAGTGCTGAAGCTATTCCTGCTCACTTTCTGCAGCCCAGCTGTGACTCTGAACACTATTCAGGCTGGATCCTGGGAATGAGTTGTTGAAAGCCTTATTAAGTGCCCCCCAGGTATTCACTCATCCATTAAACTCCCTCACTTTACAAACTGCTGCACTTGGACTTGCCAGATTGCCCAGTGCTGTTTTCCCTTTAGAGAATAATATAAAAAGCATTTTTGCAGCTATGTCTATTTTTGTCTGACTCAATCCTGAAATGGTTGAGGGCAGTTTGGACATGAAGGTCTTATGCTGAGTTTTGGAGGTGCAGCCATTTTCAGACAGGGAGAAGAGAGCAGTTAAAGCTGTGTCTGGCTGTGGAAACTGCATGTTTGTCCAGGTCCTGGGACACAGATCTTGCAAGCTAAAGGGCAATGCTAACACTTGTGGGTGCAGAGCATGTTGCAACTGGCAAGGCAAAAGAAGTGCTTCATGATGGGGTTCATCTATTTACTGTAAATGTGACTCATCTGCAGGTACTTTGATCTCTCATTGGGCTGAAAGGCCTGAAACCAAAGTGCAGATGGCTTGTGAATGTGCCTTTACATATTTACTAGAAGTTTGGTCAGCTTTGTGGGCCAAACCACTGGATGTATGGCCAAGGCAACAGGAGAAAAGACCTACTTAAACCTTTCCTCTTGAGAAAGCCCTGTGCGGGAGACAGCTGTGTGCCATGCCTGTTCTGGGGACTAAAAAATCATGAGACTTCTGGTCTATGGGAATTTTATTCTAATAGTTTTGGATGGAAGGATAGTTGCATCTTACTTCTATGTTATTTCAGAGATTTACAGAATGTTTTGGGTTGCAAGAAATGTTAAAGGTTATCTAGTTTCAATTCTCCTCCCCTCTGCCATGGGCAGGGACATCTTGCACCACACCAGGTTGCTCAAAGCCCCCTTCAACACATTCAGGGAGGAAGCATCCACAAGTTCTCTGGGAAATCTATTCCAGTGACTCACCACCCTCACAGTATAGAATCACAGAATATCCTGAGTTGGAAGGAACACACAAGGATCATCGAAGTCCAACTCCTGGCCCTGCACAGGACCTCCCCAAGAATCATACCATGTGCCCGAGAGCATTGTCCAAATGCTCCTTAAACTCTGACAGGCTTGGTGCTGTGACTACTTCCCTGTAAATAATTTCTTGCAAATAGCTAATCTAAACCTACTTTCTTTCAGTTTAAAATCATTACTCCTTGTTCTACCACTCCATGCTCTTGTTAGAAGTCCCTCTCCAGCTTCCTTGTAGGCCCCCTTTAGGTACTGGAAGGCTACTGAGGTCTTCTCTCTCCTCCAAACTAAACCACCCCAACTCTCTCAGCCTGTCTTCTTAGGAGACCTGCTCCAGCCCTCCGATCACCTTCACGGCCCTCTTCTGGACTCACTGCAACAGGTCCACATCCCTCTTTTATTTGGGGTCCCAGAGGTGGATGCAGTATTTCAGCTGGGGGTCTCATGAGAGTGGAGAAAAGGGGCAGAATCACCTCCCTCAACCTGATGGCCACACTGCTTTTGATGCAGCCCAGGATATGGTTGGCTTTCTGTGCTGCCAGTGCACGTGGACTGGTTATGTCAAGCTTTTTGTCCACCAACACCCCCAAGTCTTTCTCTTCAGGACTGCTCTCAATCCATTCTCTGCCCAGCTCCCTTGGTGCTTGGGATTGTCCTGACCCAGGTGCAGGACCTTGCACTTGGCCTTGTTGAACTTTATGAGGTTTGCTCAGCCCCATCTCTCAAGCCTCTGGATGGCATCCCTTCTCTCCAGCCTGTCGACCGCACCACACAGCTTGGTGTGGCAAGTGAACTTGCTGAGGGAGCACTCGATCCCACTGTCCGTGTCACTGACAAAGACTTTAAACAGAACTTGTCCCAATACCAAACCCTGAAGAACCACCAGTCTTTACTGGTCTCCACTTGGACATCGAACTGTTGACTGCAGCTCTTTGAGTGTGACCATCCAGACAATTCCTTCTGCATTGAGTGGTCCATCTGTCAAATCCATGTCTTTCAAGTTTAGAGACAAAATGTCATGTGGGACAGTGTCAAATGCTTTGCACAAGTCCAGGTAGATGAGGTTAGTTGCTCTTCCCTTATACACCAATGTTCACAGAAGGCTACCAAATTTGTCAGGTGTGATTTGCCCTTAGTGAAGCCATATTGACTATCACTAAGCATCTCCATATTTTCCATGTGCCTTAACATAGGTCCAGGAGAATCTGCTTCATGATCCTACCAGCCACCTAGGTGACACTGACAGGCTTGTAGTTATCTGGGTCTTCCTTTTTTTCCTTTTTAAAAAATGCTTCCCCATTTCCAGTCAGTGGGAACTTCAGCCATGAAGTTCCAACTTCGGTCAGTGGGAACTGCCATGACTTCTCAAATAAAGGCTTAACCACTTCCTCTGCCAGTTCCCTCAGAACCCACAGATGTATCTCATCAGGTCCCATGGACTTATGCAGCTTCAGGTTTCTTAGATGGTCTCAAACCATTTCTTCTCCTACAGCAAGTGGTTCTTCATTCTCCCAGTCCCTGCCTTTGCCTTCTGTGATTTGGGTGGTGTGGCTGGAGCACTTGCCAGTGAAGACTGAGACAAAAAAGTCATTGAGTACCTCAGCCATCTCTGTGTCCCGTGTATTCAAGTCTCCCATTTTCCCTTTTATCGCTGATGTACATGTACAAGCTTTTCTTGCTGCCCTTTACAACCCGGCCAGGTTTAAGTCTCTCAGGGCTTTAGCTTTCCTAACCTGATCCCTGACTGCAGTTTCCCAGTATTCCTTCCAGGCTACCTGTCCTTGCTGCCACATTTGTATCCTTTCTTTTTGTGTTTGAGTTTGTCCAGGAGCTCCTGGCATTTTTCCCAGCCTTTGACTTCATCGGGATGTATCACACCTAAGCTTGTAGGGGGTGAGGATATTAACTAGCTTTCTTGGGCCTCTCTTCCCTCCAGGGCTCCACAAAGCAGATACCTGAAGAGGCCAAAGTCAGCATTCCTGAAGCCCAGGGTAGTGAGCTTGCTGTGAACAACCTGTCCTCCACAAGAGGATCCTGCCTTCTTTGAGGGAAAGCACAGCAGTCTTTTATGTTAGTTAGAGAAACCTTGCAAATGAAAGGAAAATGCTTTTCTTCCTGGCAAGGTGTCAGATCCATGCAGTACAGCCACTATCCCTGGAGGTGTTCAAGAAAAAAGTGGACGTGGCACTTAGTGCTGTGGTCTATTTAACAAAATAGTGATCAGTTAAAGGTTAGACTCAATGATCTCAGAGGTCTTTTCCAACCTAAATGATTCTGTGATTCTGTGATTTGGTGTGGAAAGGCCAGTGAAATCACCAGCTGCAGAGAATGGGAAGCATAGGCATAAGCAGGATTAATCCTGTGTACCTTGTGCCTTCCCTTTTATACCAAGGTAAAAAACCCCACCCCTCTAGACCTGTGTCCTGCGGTTCTGCCAGCATCTGCTTCTTTCTAGGCTTGTGTCCTCTTGGGGAAAACAACAGGTAACCCCTGGAATCCCAAAGTGGCATGTGCTGCATGGATCTGCCATTGGAATGTTCAAACACTTATTCTTGGCCTAAAAGCCACTGACCCCTGGGCTGGAACAAGGGGTGAGTCTGTGAAGGGGAATATCATTGTTCACCATATTTCCTATCCTCTCCTAATAAATTTCACTGGGTAAACTGCATCACTGGTAGCCCTTTCTGGAGTACTTTTGCTACTGAATTTCAAAGGTTGCTGCTAAATCATCAGTGTGAGAAAGTTCTTTATGAAAAGTAACAGAAGTCCTGTCCTCTCTTTTCCTAAAATGACAGACTGCTTCAAAGCTCTGAGAGACTGTTTGACTTCCAGAAGGATGCCCAGTGTGCCACATCCTGTATGAAGTGCCTGGCAGGACTTGCTGCTTGCATGAGGTACAGGATTTCCTGCTGCTTGGTCCTTGGAATGTATGCAGGAGGCCCTCACCCAGAGCCTGGAGGGCTTAATACTGGTGACAGTGGGAATCCATCATATGGATGGGTGGGATTTTGGGCACCTGAAAAAGTATGGAGGGCTGCAGGATGGTGGTCATGCCTCCAGGATGGCGTGGCCTGATCATTCTTGCCCTGGGAGATACGAGAGGTTTCTACTGGTGGTCCCTTCCAGGGCAGGCATAAACTGTGGGCTACAGGGAAACTTGGTACCCAACACTATTCCCAGCCTGGCAGAGTCTCATTAAGGCTAAGCTGTAGAGAGAGCAACTGGCTAGATGCCTGTCCCCTTCACCCTTGCCTCCAGCAGCCATTTGTGCAGAAAGGAGACAGCAGTCATGGGCAGAGTAAAGCTAGGATGAACTGTCTCCATCCCCTAAGTATCAATCCCTCTGTGGCACTGATTTGGTCCCTGACACTTATTCAGTGATGAGAACAGAGTTGCAAACATCCCTGTGGCATATCCTCCTCTCCACCATGGGAGGAAGGCTTGCTTCCAGCATGTTCCTCTGCCTGGTTTGTGGTCTGTGACATCCCATATCCCATTCTTTCCTTGGGGTGGATTGATCCAATTTCAAAGCATTTTACACCTGACTTGAATTAAATTTCATCTGACATCTCAAATCCTGTCTTTGCCAGGCCTTTAAGGTCATCTGATGGATCTACTTTTTGGCATTCCTCTGGGCTCGTTTTCTTTAACGTAATGCACAATATTTCTAAGACAGTGTACAGTGACTTCTAACCCACAATATGGAAGCTGAGACCATTTTCCTCCTGTTCCTTTCTATACATGTCTTTCTAGTCTGACTGTAAGGCATGAATAGCTCCTGTCATCAGATCAAGGTGCTTTATTTTCTCTAATTTTACATCTATCTTTCATCTAGATGATATTTCTCTTCCTGACAAGAAATCTTAATGTGATAACACAAAGTCCTTCATGGAGGTCAAAATTATCATGTCTGCTGCTTCTCCTTTATCTGCCAGATCTTTGAGAGAGAAAATATAAATGGTTTGGTATAAAACCACTCTTAAGAAATCACAGTTGTTCGCTTCTCAACCCCCGTATTAGCCCCTTGGAGCCACTGAATTAATCCTTTGTGCAGGTCGATTTTCTGAACACTGAAGTATGAATGTACAACTTGACTTCAAGCCTTTTAAACAGGATGCTGTGCTCATTCTGTGCCATTTCCTTGGTTCTGCTCCAGCAGTTCTTGGAGAGCATGGCTTGGGAACTGGAGTCAGCTCCTCCTCTGATAAACAGTGTTGCTGTAGCTCATACATATTTCACCTAGCTGAAAGTTTGTGAACCTCTTCTTTCGCAATCCTGGCCCATTTCCCGACCCCTTTTCTGTTCATCATTATGGCCAAGTGCCAGGGCAAGAGTTTGGTTGTAGGTACCTAAGAGAGAGATGGAGGAGCAGAAGTTAGGTGTTCACAGAGAGACTGCAAAGTCTCAGCTAGTTATCTTTTTATCTTGGTGGTTTGTGCAGGGTAATTGATCCCTTCAGTGAGATATTCACCTCTAGATTCAACTTTTACATGAAAGCTAAATGCATGAAAGGCAGCAGAGCCATCAGTTTCTTCATTTGCTTTCCTCAAATGAATGACAGTGATGGTCTCACCCGCCTCTTGGTCCTTCCTCTTCACCCTCCCAGGGTTGCTTCTCATGTCCATCAATAGCTTTTCAACACATAAGCTGTCTCCTCTCTGGAAGCAATCACTGGCAAGGCAAACACTGGGCATAGAGCTGGCTGGTTCAGTCTAAGGACACCTGCAAACATTAGCTTTGCTAATTCTCAGATCTTTCCTCTGCTCTGCTCTTTTCCTCTCCCCTACCTTTTATAAAAAGCTGCTTGCAAGGAATTACTACTGCAGCATGAGGATTTTAGTCTGGACATTAGGAGAAAATGTCCAAGAGGAGAGGCAGCCCTAGGACAGATTCTCAGAGCAGTGGTGGCTTGCCACCCTTGGGGTTTTCACAGTGTTGGTTTGACAGAGTTCTCTGGCCTGCATCAGCATTGGCAGCAGACTTGTTCCAAGAGGGAGGTTGGACCCCAGAGACTGTGGAGGTCAGACAATGCTGCCATGGGTCTGCAAAAGAAAATATTCAGTACATACCAAAGCTGGGTTATTCTCTCACATCAGGAGCACATTTGCATTGCACTTGGACACAGCAGTCCTTTCTTTCTGCAGAGTGGCCCCCTGTTACTCACATGTGCAATGACAACGCAGCACACATAGAAGAGCTGACCTTGCATTCCCCCCTCAGGCATGCCACTGCATTTGAAGCAGCCTTACCAAAATGTCTTAACTTGCAAGCTTGTTGCTGAGCTTCCTGAGCACCAGAATCTGGGATTTAACAGCTAGGGCTAGTAATGTTTGAATCCTTTCCTATGGCCAGGACTGCCTGAGTGCCCTGGGAGCTGGTGCCTGTTCCAGTGTTTTGCTGTCTTTGCTACTGCAGCAATAATTAGGATAAGGTATAATTACAGAGTTTGCTCTGGGTCATGTGCAAGCTGTCTTGCAAAGTCCCCTGTGTTTTCTGCTCCTTTTCATTCTGTAACAAATGCCTGACTTCTGGTTTAAAGTGAGAAGCTAGTGGTAATGTAGGTATGAGCTGGCACTGATCTTTGTGCTGCTTTCTTCATCCTACAGACTTTTCATCTGTCCTCTCTGAAATAACCTGTGGGTGCTCAAGATGTCAAATACTCTTGGCAGTTTTAGAGGCAAACAAATTATTGTAGTTTAAGTGCCTGGTAGAGAAATCATGGCCAAAGAATCATAGAATTAGCCAGGTTGTAAAGGACCTCTGAGATCATCAAGTCCAACCCTTGATCCAACACCGCTGTGGTTACTAGACCATGACACTAAGTGCCACATCCAGTCTCTTCTTAAATACTTCCAGGGATGGAGAATCCACCACTTCTCTTGACATCCCATTGCAATGCCTGATTACCCTCTCTGTAAAGTATTTCTTCCTAATATCTAAACTAAACCTCCCCTGGCAGAGCTTAAGACCATGTCCTCTTGTCTTACTGATGGCTACCTGAGAGAAGAGACCAACCCTCACCTGGCTACAACCTCCTTTCAGGCAGTTGTAGAGAGTGATGAGGTCTCCCCTGAGCCTCCTCTTCTCCAGACTAAATCTGGAGATGCGTCCTGGAGGTCAACAGGAGATGAAAGAAAAAGTACTCCCATCTTTTGGAGATACCCAGGATCATCGAGGAAGCACCACTGAGCACTAGCACAGAGGACTCACTGGACGTGTTTTGGAGGGTGGGCAAAAGGTGTCACATACAGATGGCTCAGCTTGGGTCTTCTACCCTTTCACACCAGCTCCTGCCTTTGGCAGATGGAGCAAGGGGCTTGCTCCCAAGGCACAACCCAAATCTGGCAGCAAAGAAGACCCATTTTTTTTCCAGGAAGTTCACTGCAGACCTTGGAAAATACTGGCAGTTTACAACTTGGTCCCTGAATGAACTTGTGCATGTCTCTGCTAACTGCCACCAATACTCTTCCCTCAGCCCCTCTGATTCATCCAGACCTACCTTGTTTTTGCATGCCAGCAATGCCTCAGGAGCTGCCCACTTATCAGAAGACAATGAATCACCTAAAACATCCGCTAACTCATTCTGTAGGAGCTCATCTTACTCATAGCACAAATTCCAGCTCTCAGCTGCTCTGAAATTTTGTACCCACAGCATGTGCAGCCACTCCTGGTCACATTTTGGCCATCTCAGTGAGGAACACAGGTCCCACATAGACAGAAGATGAGGTCAGCAGCTGTAAATCTCTCTCACACAGGGACCAAGGCTTTCCCTTCCATTCAGGGAGAGACCAGTACCCATCCCTGATGCTTGTTTTTAGAGAAGATTTTTTTTATTTAATTGCAGAGGTTCCCTTTGTTTCTGAGTTTGTCTGCTATTACACCAGAATGAGAATTCCACTTGGTGGTTGGTGCCTCTAGCCCAGTAACATGCCAGGCTTGTCTTAGCAGGGCTGACCTTTCAGAGAGATGTTCATCTTGATGTCAGCTACAGCTACAAAGCCAAACAGGAACAGTTCTGATCCTGCTTTTTTTTCTACCTTGGCCAGAGTGGCTCCTAGACTGCTCCATAAATCATTGCCCAGTGATAAAATACCAAGAGGGACTGGGTTTGTCTGATGCTACTCTTGAGAGGTCAAATTTTATCTTAGCAAAAACAGCCCCTGGGAAGGGTGATAGCGCAGAAACTTACTGTATATGTTTCCACCCCTCCATGGTTTTTTTCTGCACTGCTCCAAGAGCCAGTTTGTACCAACAGCCTGTTGCACCTTACAGCCTAGCACAGCACCTTGGCACTTCAGCATTCCTGGCAGTGATCAGACTAGTGCCTCCTGTCCCCGCCCTGTTTCGGTGCTGGTGAGACTCTCATCATGCTCTGCATGAGCCTTCTCCATAGGTAATACCCACCCTGGTACAGATGGTATTGCTGCTTATAAACCAGTCTTATCAGCCTTATTCTGACTTACAGTGCCTTGTGTCATCCCTATGTGCTGTTTCTTGTCAGCTGCCACTTTGTTTAGGCTGTGAATATGTTCCACAGGGGAGCACCAGCAGCCAGGTGCAGTCCTTAGGAGAAAGGAAGAGGAGATGTCTGAGAGACAGTACAAGAAAAGTTGATAAATCAATGCATGTCAAAGAGAGCATGAGTATTTTCACCTTTCCAACACAAGAACTAGGATCTATAAAGTGTTGAATAAAGCTAGTAAGTGACAGTTTCAAAATAAGCAATAAGAGATGATTTCCAACCCCCCCACTCAGCGTAGAGCTGCAGAATTACTTGCTGTGGGATGTTGCAGAGGGGCTCCTGCAATTTCTAGGGTCTCCAGGGGAAACTGGAGTTATTAATGGAAGGGTCTGTGAATGCTAAATCCAAAGACACCAACTTTTACCCAAGAATTCTTCAAGCTTACTGAAGACCAGGAGACTGCCAGATGCCTGTGCTTTTTGGCCACTGCTGAAGACATATTGATGGTTAGGATTATGGAGACATGATTAGGCTAACATTTGGACGTCTTTTTCAACCTAAACAATTCTATGACCCTATGGTCTTCATGCACCTTGGGTGTTCTTAGGTAGGGATGTTATTGTGGGCCCTGGATGTGTCAGAACAGTACTATTAAATATCTGTGTTCCAAGAAATAGAAAGATTTTATCATCTTGGGTTTGTGGCATAAGCCTTTAGGATTTCAAGGGGAAGATCTGTTCAGTATTGCTGTACCTTCTTGTACTTGTGTGTTCCTTTGGACTGTACCCTTAGCCATCACACCCCAGAAAGCCTGTAAGGTGTTACAGAGCTCAGGACTCAAGTGGCTTTTTGGAGGTGTATCCTCCAACCAACCTGGACTACGGCATTCAACCAGGTCACTCTGTCACCTCATTTGGACTACTGTCCCTTCACTTTGTGGCTGTCCAGCAGCATCAACACCAGAATTTGGATGAGGATGCTCAGGAATTTTTCTGTATTCCCCCCAGATTATCCATCCTTGCTTCCACTCTCTGTAAGCTTGCTTTCTGTATCTGGGTTTGGCCAGGAGCTCCTTATTCGTCCATGCAGGCTTCCTGGCATTTTTACCTGGCTATTTATTTGTTGGAAGGGAGGTCTCTTGAGCTTGGAGGACGTGATCCTTGAATATTAACCAGAATTTTGCCTGCCCTCCTCCTTACCTCCCCACTTCTTCCCTCCAGGGCTCTATCTCATGAGACTCTTGCAAGCAGATCTTGAAAGAGGCCAAAGTCTGCTCTTCTGAACTGTGCTTCTCACTCTCCTCCCTCCCCTTAAGATCCTGAACTCCATTATCTCATGGTCACTGAAGCCGAGGCTGCATTTGACCTTCACATCTACAATGAGCCTCCTTGTTGATGAGCATGAGGTTCAGCACAGCAACTCTCATTGTTGGCTCCTTTGTCAATTGGAAGAGGTATTTATGCTTGATGCACTCTGGGAACCTCCTGGAATGCTCATGTTCTGCTGTAATGTCCCTCCAGCACATATGAGGGTGGTTGAAGTCCCCCATAAAGACATTGGGATCTGTGAACGTGAGGCTTCTCCTTTCTGTAGAGAGCTTAATCCAGTTGTTCTCTCCCATCAGGTGGCCTATAGCAGACACCCACTGTAATAACATCACCTTTGCCTGTTCTCCCTTTAGTCCTAGTCCATAAGGCTTCTGCGGGTTCTTTATCCATGCCCAGGCAGATCTCCATGCACTCCACCAGCTCTCTCATATGAAAGGCAATTCCCCCGCCTCATCCGCTCATCCTGTCTTTCCTAAAAAGTCTGTATCCCTCTGTTGCAACACTCTAGTCATGGGAGTTAGTTATCCTACCACAAGACTGCAGTTCTGCAACTGCACGCAGATCTCTTGTTCCCTGTGTTATTTCCCATACTGCATGCATTAGTGCACAGACGCGTGAGAGAGGCTCCCCAGCATGCTGAGTTCCTGGAGAGGCTTTGGGGGGTTTCTCTACAACAGTGCCTTGTAGGCAATTCCTTGCTTCCGTGCAAGTGCTGGCAGTGACCCTGCTTAAGGCCCATGGTTGATTTAGCAATCCTCTCCTGTCACAGCACCCTTTGCTCAGCCATCGCATCTGTCACTCCCCACAGGGCTGCTGACTACTTTCTCTCTCCTTTCTCCTAATTCAGAAAGTGGCTTTGAGCACACAGAAGCTCTCTTTCCTCACAGCCGTGCGAGCGCTCATGGGTGTGTCACCTCAGTGTGCCCATTAACTGAGTTTCGAGGTTTTCTTAATTGTACTGAGGACAGTTTGCGTTCAGTTGTCTCCATTCTCCTGTGAGGTGCTACTGACTGCAATGTTTTGGGAGCAGCAGGCTTCCAGAAAGCAGATGCACCTTCCTGCAACTCTGAGAGCACAAACTGGGCAGAAGATTCATACTCAGCCCAGGCACTTAGCAGATATGTTTCTAGGGCTGGCTAGTCCAGCTGAAGGTTAAGTGGCTGATGACTGCACTTAATCTCATCTGCTGCAGGTAAAATGGTGCCTCTGTTCGCTGTCAGAGCAAACTCTGGTCAAAAGTTGATACATGTGCCTTAGTCACTTCCCAGTTAACCTGGAGAGCTCTCCTTTAGAAAATGTCCTAGGAGACATGTCTGACAAATCTCTGGCAAATACAGTTTAGCTCTGAAATTCACTGATTTTCCTCTAAATAATCCCCCTTTTGGGATTTCTCAGGTTATGTGCAGCCTAGGGTGGGATGTTCTCTGCACTTGCTCCCTGACAGCTGAGCTGAGTGCTTCAGCTGCTCTTCTCTATGTAACCACAAATGCTCAGGGTGTGTCAGCACAAATGCTAGTTCTGCTAAGTGAAGAGGTTTCTGCAGGGAAATCTGGTTCTGAATGTATCCCTGGGAAGGGAAACAGCCTCTTTTGGAGTGAGAAGTGACCCCGAGGTTGATACCAGGTTGATTCCTCTCATTGGTAGCTCCAGACTCGAAATGAGCTTCAAATATTTTACCACCTTCATGTAAATCTATGGCTAATTGTTGTGATCCCTTCAACCCTCTGCAGGTCTGTTGCACTTTGGGGTCCTCTCTGGCTTGTCTCTGCAGGGCAGTAGAGATCAAATGCCCTGAACTCTCCAGACATTCTCCCATCGGGGCTGCCTTGCGCCAATGTCAAAAGATTCCTTTCTTCCAAATCATGAGGGCTGCTGTCCCTGTCCTCCATGGCCTCCTGTGCATGCACTTTCCAGCCTGAGCATATGTGCCTACAGCAGTGTTCCCCAGACCTTCAGTTTGGCTCTCTCCCTTTTTCCTCCCTTTTTCCCCCCCTCACTTGAGTCAGGCCACTCCGATTTGGAGACCAGGTCTGGACTTTGCACCCTGCCAGTCCTGTGTGCTGGCACTGCCCCTGGTGACTATTTCCATGCAAGAAAGACATTTCTACCTTTCTTTACAGTGGCCCAGGAGGCAAATTATTTTGGTGCATCTGGGAAGGAGCTGTGAGAGCTTCTCAGTAGCAACACAGATCTTCCCTACTTGGAACAAGGCAGTTTTGGTTTATGTGCTGCCTGTGGTGTGGAGGCAGAGACAATTCAAGATCACCAGGAGTTGCCAGCTGCCCTGTGGCAGGATGTTTGGAGATGCGGAGCTCAACATCTTCCTCAGGCCTTCAGCGTTCCCAGGCTGAGTATGACCATCTCCAGGGCTGGAGCATTTCCCTGTGGGAAGGCAGTAGTGTGCTGTTTTCAGGTCTGGAGAGGCCCGGGGACCCAAGGAACACCAAAAAGCAGCAAAGCTGGGGGATATTTGCCGGCTCATGGAGGTTTCCAAAGCCTCTCCTGCCTCTGCTGTTGCTTCCTGTTCACTCACCTCCTATCCCCACTTTCTGGCACAGTGGTTTTGTTTCCCTTTTGTTTACTGGCTGTAGAGAAGTCCTTGTGTACTATCAGCATCTCTTTCTGTTTGGACTTAACCAAGTTAGTCTGTTTTGCCTTATTTTTATACTATTCCTATCAACACATGTACCCTGGGGCATGGAGAAATCTCCCTTGTTTTCCAGCCTTTGAAGTCACAACTAGGGGCAGACCGTCGGTCCCAGGGCTATTATAACCAGTGCAATATAATCAGTGGTCAGGAAAGTTCCTTCTACAGCAGTCTGTGGAGATGGGGACAAGGTCACAGCACTCGGTGGGTATCCTATAGGTACACACAGCTCCGGTCCTCCCAGGCCTTCCCATATGGTCCAGCCGGACCAAGCCCCAGCAGGGAGGGATGGCGAGAGCCGGCACATTCCTCTGCTGGCGCTTATCCTTTGAGGGAATCGTGTTTGGAGGCTTCCTGCCTTCTCTGAGTCATGTCAAAATATGTCCCAAATATTCTCTTTGAAGCTCTTCACACAGCACGGGAGCGATCTTGCCTTCAAAGCAGTTGCTGGAGACAGGCAGGCTGCTTAAAAGGCACTTGAGTGCTCTCACATCATGTTCAGGCTGTATTAAAATTTTACCGTGCTGTTTCGCACCTCAGATGAATCAGAGTTGCACCTGAAAAGCATCGGGGGCTAGAGGGGGAGGGCGGGATGTGTGAAAGGAAGGGGCTTTTGAAAGGGATTATTAATGCACAGAGATGTTTTGGTGTCTGAGAGAGGCCCTGAATGGCAGCTCTGTGCTTTTTTTCTCTGTGCTCATTAACAGTGAAGGGTGTAACTGCTGAAGAGCTGAACAGAGAGAGGGGAGGACATGGCTGCTGCTCAGGCGGGGATGAGCAAGGGAGAGAACGTGGGAACAGAGGGAGGTGGGTGCTGGCTGTCTCCCTGAGAGGCAGTTTCAGGTTACGAGTTCAATGGCTGCCTCCCTTTGGGACGCTGCAATACGTCAAGTCGTTTCTTGATGTGCAAACAATTAAAAAGAGGGTGTGTATGTGTGGAAGATGGAGAAAGCAAACACCTCCTCTGGGATCTGGCTGTCTCTGCAGCTGCTCACCTAAGGTACCGCTTGCGGGGCGGGGAGGGGGGGTGTTTCACACAAGAAAAATTTCCAGGGGCATCAGGTTACTTGCAGGATGGAGTTTGGAAGTGTAAGAGATCTGCCTTGAACCTCAGGGCATAAAGGGTATTTCTCACTCTTTTACATGGGCACAGAGTGGGTCTCTTGGGTCATACCAGGGTTTACAGTTGTCCTTTTGCTGATCCCCAAGGAAGCCCCATAATACTGGAGAAAGGGAGATGGGGGGAGACAAGAGGGCAAGGGGTGCCTTTATTCCTCTCCTAGCAGCATCCTTGGGCACAAGGAGCACATTTCCTGCAGTGCCCACCTGTGCTGGGGGAGCAACCAGCTCCCTGAGGGCTCCATTTTCTTCAAGTTTGTCCCTGTCCCATGAGTTTTGCAGACTCCTGTTGGGTCCTTCAGCCTTGTTTTCTGGAGAAGGAGTGTTTTCCAGTCCCCAAGGCAAGGAAGTGCATGAATTTGCCTCTTCCTTTTGCTTGAAAATTCCCTGACCCCCTGCATCATCCCAGCCCTGTTGCACTTAGTCCACTCAAAGCCACCTCCCCACCTGCAGGCTCACCTAGCCAGGCCTCCTGGGCAAGTGGAGAAGCCAGAAGACGAGGCAGACATTGGCTGGTGGGGTGGGAAGACTCCTCCTTGCAGCTCTCTGGAGCCACAGGACTGGTGTGTGTTCCCATCAAAGCCTGTGGGAGCTTTTGGCACATAGGGCTGACAGCACTTGATGCCTGCGTGTGCCTGGTGCCGGCACAGGGTCTGCCTTCAGTGGGCAGATCTGTCACACGGCAGCTGGATGAAGGATGGGAGAAACCCTAGTGCTGCTCCTGACAGAGGACGATGCTTGTCTATACTAAGCAGAGGGGGCAACCTCTGGGGTTTTTTCAATGCTAATTTTCTTCTTTTCTTCTTTGCTTGCATCAGCAAGCCAAGCACCAAAACAAGGGCTCTATATATCCTCTGGGAGTAAAATGCCCCCATAATCAAGCCCTTATTTCTTTCTCCTGAAGCTGAAATGTGCCCTTATCTAAAAGAGGGGGGGAAGGTGCACACAGGTCTTGTCTGCCCTGCTGCCACTCCCTCTGTCCCGGCTGATTTGTCACTGCCCCTTGACTTGCACTGACGCCTGTCACTCTGCTGACAACATGAGAGACAAGCGCCAGTTTGCCTTGGCCAGAAAACTTGCCTTGCAAAGGAAAAAAGCCAGCTCAGGGCTTTTCACTTGGAGAGAAAGAGAGTGAGAAGAATAGACTTGAAAGCAAATTCCCATGTTTTTTTGCTTCGGGTGAGAGCTTTTCCCACGCTCCATTGGAAGGAGTGCAAGGAGCAAATGTTTCCCAGTGCCTGTAAACACCAAACACTGCTGAGGAGTGGGGAAAAAAGCAGTCTTATTGGAGAGAGGGCAGAAATCAGCAGCGTGCTCTCCTGCAGTGCCTTGTGCGTGTGTGTCTGCTCCTTCCATGCCGATGGCTTTTCCAGACCTAGCTATGTTTTGTGGTTGTGGTGGGAGCATCAGACCCTGGAGTATTCTGATATAAGGACAGGTGGCGTTTGCTGGCCCCCACAAAACTGCTCTACTGCACTGGAGGCTACTCCTTACACTGTGAGAGTCCCAGCTACTGGATTGGGAAGAGGCTGGTGGTTTTATTTCCCAAGCTGACAGCTGGGGAGGTGCTTGACATTTCTTTGTGTTTGCCTGGCACTGGTCAAGGACCATTACCTTGCTCTGCAAGGTTTTTGCATCTCCATCCAAGGAAGGCTGGGAAGGCAAGCCTGGTTCGCTGCATCTCCCATGCCAGTTGCTTTGCCTTGTTCAAGCCCTGTCCCTTATCACCCTTCCCCAGTCTGCCTCCTGAGTCCTCTGTCTCCAGAGCCACGAACTGAGTGAAAACTGATCTGAAAAATCAATTAACATCTTACCTTTTGGCAGTCATCAGCCCAGACTTCAGGAGCGACCTTTTCCAAAGCACCAAGTGCCTTGGGGCCTCCCCATCCTTTCCAAGTCTATCTGCTTTCCACAGAGAGCCAGCCTTTAGCAGCCAGTCTCCAACAGGGCTATGCGAAACCCATCCATGCGTGGGAGAGCTTGCCCATGCAACTCGTACCCTGGGAACCGGTTCACCAGCTCTGCAAGCAGAGGCCTGTCTGGCAAGGGAGTCTCTGTGTCTCAGCACTTGAGGGGCTATGTGCCTTTAAAACACCCCAAGAGATGAGAGATTTGAGGGCAGTGCTTGGAAATTAGGAACCAACTGAGGGTGGGGATGCTCAGCAGGCATCTGTGTGGATTTCTTTCAGCTTTGCAAGGAGACTCATGTGGGGGGAATTTTGGAAGCTGGCACCCACTGAACTGTTTAGAGATTCGGGCCCTGATTCATCCCAAGATGGTTGGGAGTGCTTGGAAGTCTATCCCGATAAATGCCCCAGCAGCCTGGTGAGCCCATTGCTTTTCCCAGCTGGCCAAGCAAAGACCATTTGTGACAAGAAAAGCACTGCCCGGGGGTCACAGTTTTAAACGTAGCACTGGCGTCCAATTGCTGGTCCATCTTAGCATCCTCTCATCAATGAGAAACCACCCCCTTCACCCCCTTCTCCTTGCCTTCGGTCTTGCCCATAGAAAGCCGTGACTGTGTCCTGCACGCACCGTATCTGCTCCTGCGATCTCCCTTTGTTTAGCTGCCAGCTTTCTGCACCTGCGTGCACGCCTGCTCTCCCTCCCCGCTGCGGTTAGTCCTTCCCTCTCCCAGCCCATAGGCAGGAAAGCGGGTTTTAGCCGGGTCCAAGGGGTAAGGGAGTGTTTGGCAATGACAAGCATTCCTATTCCAATGGCAGCCCAGCCGTGGGTGGGATGGGGGGACACACACAGCTTGGTTTTTTGTGAATGAAGCACAGGTTGCCCTGTGGTTAACCCTCTGGAGGAATCCTGCCCACATCTTGTCCCGATGGGAGCTGGAATATCCATGCTTCCTTTGCTAATTGAGCCTGAATTGTATTAACTAATCCCATCCTCAAATCCCCCAGCTGTTCAAAGCTTAATAAGAGCAACTACGCAGGCTGGCTGGGAGGTTGTGCTTGTTTCCTGTTGGGACAGGGGTTACAGAAACAAAGTGTGTGTGAGTTTCGGAGTGGGTTTTTTCTTATTTTTTATTTGGGGGGGTGGGGGGAGTTTGTTTTTTTTTTTTTGGCAATCTCTAGCCAACTGCCATAATCACTATCTCCTATTCCACAGAGAATATGCATCATTAAAAAAAAAGACACTGTCATCAGGTGATGATAGGTGATGTAAAACTAGGGATACAAAGAGTTAATATCCAGTAGATACTGTGCACTCCCTCTGCCATTGTGCCCAGCCCCAGGCTTGTTCCTTTTCTTCCATCTCTGGGACAGGATAGTTTGGAGCCAATGGCCTGTCCTGCCCTTTCCAAGGGGAGTGCTCCAGGTTATCACCAGACTATATAAGCACAGCCAAGGCCCTGCAAGAAGCAGATCAATGCCTTGGCCAGCATAGGCTGCAAATATTCACCAGCTACACAGGGAAAGGAAATAAACTGGATGGATCCACTGGAGGGCATTCCCAGTCCAGAAGGAATCAGAGCAGCCAGACCAGCAGCCCAAAAAAGCCTCTCCTGCAGACACTGTACTTGAATGGCAGCAGGAGATGCTCTGCCCCAGTTTTGCCTTTTAAAGAGAGGCGGGGACCGAATCGTTAAAATCTTACCTATGTTATGCTCATTTGCTTGAGCTTTTGTAGCCTCTTCTCCCACCAAAACTACCTCTATAGAGAGAAAGGACTGGAGCAGCTGTGGGAGCCC
Source organism: Platyrinchus mystaceus (assembly GCA_035041135.1). NCBI lineage: Eukaryota > Metazoa > Chordata > Aves > Passeriformes > Tyrannidae > Platyrinchus > Platyrinchus mystaceus. The sequence goes on from JAWWLV010000144.1 coordinate 28,700,599, forward strand.
CTGGCCACAGCATACAAAGCCCACTTGTTATCAGCACTGTCATATGCCTCTCTGCCTCCTCCTCATTCCCAGCTCCATCACAACCAATACATCCCAAATGCACAAGCTGAGCATCCATCAAAAGGGCTATTATCCCACGGTTTCTTAACAGCCACTGTTGCTCTTGGGTATGGAGAACCGAGCTCCCCCTTTGACACAGTGCCCCAGCAAAGGAATAACGGTGCCTGTCGCTGGTTGGCATACTGATTTGAGGATTGTCACAGCAGCCAGGGTGGGATGAGGGACTGCTGCCTGCACATGAGGTTGGCGTTAATGATTTAGGCCTTCGCTCCAGTCCTACAAGGCAGACAAAGTCCTATAGAGATCATACTTTTGGCCTCCAAATGTTAGCAGTGATGGTAACTCCCATGGAGGGTGGTTAAGAGACCACTTTAGGGCTTCATTATTTACAGCTGATACTCTTAATCTGATCTTCCTGGATGGGAGCAGAAAAGGGGCACAGAAACAAAGCCACCAACCTCTGGAGTAGGAAAATGGTCTGCAGTGCATGCAGAGGCAGTTTCCAGGGCTCTGCACATTGACCCAAGAACCTTGTTGACTGGCAGCAGGTACCGACATCCCCAGGAGTCTGCTGGAAGATGCTCCTTCGCTCTCTCACCCTGCAGGCAGTAGGTGCTGGCACTGGTTGTCCTTGGCTCCATCATAGTTTGAATTTTCCTGTTGCATATGAGCAGGCAAACTGATGGCAGCACAGATAGTGCCACTTCACTTCCACACAGAAGATCTCCAGCATGGGCAAAGTTGGAGTCCTGGCAGTGACAGGCAGATACTCCAGCACATCAGGGACCATGGCCAGGATGAGATCTGCGCACCACAGGTAGAAATTACGATTTGCTCAATCACACAGTATGGACCATAACTGACTAAAGGTGTCACATTTTTTCCTGGTGGTGTTTTTTTAAGTCTCCTGGAGAAAAAAGCACTGTTAGCACCAGCAATCTTGGGCACTGGGCATCTTTGCTGGCCATGAGTGATGCAGATCCCATCTCCAGAGAGCTTTGCTTCTTTGTCTGTCTACAGAGAAACTCACTGTAGGCTTATGCCTGTTTGTCTTCCTGTTTTCAAGGGGTCACTCTTACAGATGACACTTTGAAAACAAGACTCAGTGATACTCTCACTTCTGTCAGTGAGGGATGGTGCTCAAAGCTCTGGTCAGCCTAAAGTTTCCCTTTGTCCCATCGGGGTTGCTCTGAGCCACGTGCTCTGTTGCTGTGACAGTGTTCTGGAAAACAATACATTGGAAGACATATGGCTGACCAGATCACAGAGTCACAGAATTTGCTGAATTGGAAGGGACCCACAAGGATCACTGAGTCCAGCCCTTAGCCATGTACAGGACATGTCATCATGTCTTAGCAGGCACTGTGTACTGCTTTCCACTGGAGAGGGCTTCTTTTCTGCAAGTTTTCTTGGACTTTGAGAAAATACCTAGAATAGACAATGATGAATACTCTACTGGAGAAATCACAGGACTTTACAGCCATGCAAAAAGCCATCATGCTTAGTCTCAGGCCTTACAGAATAATTTTTTAATAAAAACTTGAGGTTGTTCAATTTTCCACTGAAATCTCTGGACATTAACATGCCAACTTTATTAGGAAGAAAAAAAAAATCTTTCATTATTCCATAATCCCAAGACCTCTGGCATGGGAAAGGTTTTCCTACCTGGGGTGAATGTCTCAGGACGATTCACTCAGTCCAGTACTGTTCCAGTGTGAACACAGAATGACTTTTAAATTTGGCTTTCCTTCCCTAAACTGTCCCTGACTTTTCACTAAGAAGGCATACTGAGAAAATTACAGCACTCTTATTGAAAAGAATAGAGGCTCTTTTTAAAGTTTTGGGTATGAAATTCAGATACTTGGATTTGAGGAAGTTTACTGTCCTCCAGGATTAGCCAGCCATACAGCCACAACTTCATCTGGGCTGGTTAGATTCTTTCATCCAAGCCTTCTGAAATAGGGAAAATGTCAGAAATTTGGGCCACTTATTTTCCCAGCTCATTTTTCCCTCCCACAGATGAGGTGATCTGTGCTAGGAGAGAGGTTTCTGTCATGATGAAGGCATTTCTGAGAGATAATTTACTTGTATGAACTGGGTGCACTGGCACTGGCATCCTGCATGAAAAAGACACAGTAAATTGATTGTGAGGGGTTTGCTTAAAAGAAGAAAGGGGAGGTTGTTAAGCAGATGTCTTCATGGCAATATGGCAAATCAAGTGGAGGAGTTCCCGTATTTTCCTGCGGGTTTGCTAAATCTGGGGTCTCTGGATCATTTTAATAACTGATCAAAAGAGAGAGCGTGAGCGGGCAGCCGTAACTGCAGAAGACCAGCCCGCCAGGATGTTTGCAAGCAAAAAGGTTTGCAAGCTGTGCTACTGCCAAAATTCCCTGAAGGAGAAGAATTTACTGGGATGATTGGTTCCTGAGAAGGATTTTTTTTCTTTGATAAGTGCTGTGCATATATGCAGTTTCTGGTTTTCTATTTGGGGCTTGGATTCTCCATTACGCAAGCCTATTTGCCTTTTTAATCCACTATTTTCTCATGAAATGTGTAAGATTAGGAATGCTTTGTTGTACTAAAGGAGTGGTGACTTAAACAAGGAACTGAGCTAAGGCCCTGACCCGGGTAGGGGGAGAACTGTTTTGTTTTGTTTTTTCCTGGTTTCTAAGATTTTAGATGCTCAAAACTACACACCACAGAGCAACTGCCAGGGTAAGAGAAGGCGCTCCTTTTCCAGCCTGCCCTAAAGCATAGCTCAGACACTGCAGTGAACAAAACCTCATCCTGTTCCCTTTTAATGATGCCCAGCCTCCCACGCCAACAGTTTTGGGATTTTCCTGAGATGCTGCCTGCAGTTTTTTCACAGTGGGGTCAAATCCTGATTTCAGTTGCAGCAAACTCCTCTTCCTTCCACAGCATCCCCTTGGGATGAGCTTCATCATGTCCTTGTCTGGCAAGCTCGGCGAGGATGAGTGAACCCTCTGGCTCCTGGTACCTTCCAGCTGGGACCAGTACCGTCCTAGAGGCTGGTGTCGGGGTGGGTGCGTGCGTAGGACCCTATGGGGTGTGTGCGGGGATGATGGGTATGTGGGTGGCTGCATCCCCCCCGGGGCTGATACCCACTGGCCGACCCTGAGACGGTGCATGTCTACGTGAGCGCAGCTGGGAAGGGTGGCGACGGTGGTGAGGATGTCGCTGGGAGTCGCGAGTGTCCCTGCGGGGCGCGGGCGCGCTGTGTGCGAGGCGGGGACGCGCGGGGGCCCCGGGGCCGCTCCCGCCTGTGCCGCTGCCCACGCCGTGCCCCGGGGGCGGGCCGGGGGGCGGAGCGGGGCGGGGCGGCCGCGGCCCCCGGCCCACGCGGGGGACCCGCTCGCCACTCGCCCGGCGGCGGTGGCTGTGCGGGCGTAGCGCGGAGCCGCGGGAGGCTGGTGAGTGGGGAGCTGCCGCCGGGGCGGGCACAGGGCCTCCGTCTCCCGGGACAAAGCCGGGCTGGGAGGGGTCCCGGCGCCGCCGCTCGGGGCCGGGGCGGCGGGGCTGTGCCGGTGCCCACCGAGCATGCGGGCGGAGGGCGGGGGGGGCTGGAGCCGGCCCGGGGCGCGCTCCGGTCCCGATCGGCACCGCCGGGAGCCCCGGGAGGGGCCCTGCCTGGTAAACTTTTCCCGGTCCCGGTGGACGTCAGGCGCCCCGGAGGAACCGTCTGGCAGTCAGAGCTGCTTGGGCTGGGGTTTTGGGGCTTTTTTTTGCGCCGAAGCATCCTCGTGCCGCAGCCTGGCATCCCTCTGTCCTAGAGAACAGGTAGCCGCTATATTGGGTGCTTGCCGGTGTCCCGAGAGGCGCGGGGGTTCCGGGGATGCCTCAGACCCAGGTCCTGGTTTTCGGCTTGCCCGGAGGCAGCCCCCGGTCCTGACTTTCGACCCCCTTCCCCCGGCAGATCCCGAGGACTTTCCCCACGAGGCGCCGCGTGGGTTGGTGCGGGTGGGTCGCGGGTGCGCAGACGGCTTGAGGACACTGGATCGCCTGCCCGGGGCATGGGCAGCGAGAAATGACGGCTGGTCGAGCTGCAGAGAGAAAAACTCCGTGCTTTAAGAGGCAGTTGGCAGCGCCGAATATTAAATCAGAAGCGAAGAGTTTTTGCTCCGGTGCTGCTTCCCTCTCTTTGATTTTTCTTTTTTTTCTGTCTCATCAGGACACTTGTTCAACTTCGGGTGATGCCGGACACTGAGTGCTAGATCTGAAAGGGTGCAAAGAATTGAATATTTTTTAAAGCTGTTTTCCCTGCAAATATTGTTAATCTTTTTGAAAGTGTTGGAATATGCTCGAGAATGATTTGCTTTCCTTTGATTAATTCAGACTCTCTGAAGTCCATGGAAAAAGCTGTCTAAAACAGTCTCTTCCCTAAAAAGAGAGAGACATACACCAATCTGATTTGTGAATCCCACTGATACTTCCCTTTTTTCAGCATTTTCAAGAAACAGATCCTAATTTATTGTCCTGCCAGACAGAAGGAGTCTGCAGGGACTAATGCTTTAGCTGATCAAAGACACCCTTCTTAAAGGTGGCATTTGAATTCAGGTGATGCATGTGGGTCAGTGGCTCTCCCCCCCTTCTCCTCGTCCTACCCAGGCTCTTGTTAGTTGTCTTTCTTCATGCCATGCAGTGTGGAGAGGCTGGCCAGGGCATCTCTGAGCCCAGAGGCAAGAGTTTTTACTGAAGCGCAAGCTGGTTTAGGGGTGCATGCGACTGCAAAGGTGTCCATAGCTCTGGCTGTGTGGAGGAAGTGCTGAAGGATCAAGCTGGTAAATTTTGCTCCTGTGCCTTTGGGATTGGGGTACAGAAATGCTTGTTCACTTGTAGACCCTTGGGGAAGGAGCCTCGGTTTGCCTGGGGATCAGTTGGCCAGGAGATGATGACCTAAAGTTGGTTGGGTGCCTAAGAACTCTGTAGAGCCACGTGGGGGCTCGTTGTGTGCTCTGACACCCATAGCAGCTGGCTGCAATTTTTCTCATCAAGTTGCATTCTCTGATCTTCTCTTCCCTAATCCACTGAGCTTTGTGGGAGTCCTTCTCTGAAGTATCTCCAAAGCTGTTAGTTCCAGGTAGCTACTGGCTGAGTGCAATCAGACCTGGCCACGAGGGGAAGGGGGGGGCAGAGGAATGCAGGAAGGAATGTCTTGTTCCTGGGGCATTTCCTCCTGGGGAAGGAAGATGGGAAGGAATCCTTGTCTGTAAGTAATCCAATAGCAAAACGTTTCTCCCTTTGCAGACAATGAATCGTTTCAGCGAGCTGACACTGTTATTTGTGGCTCTTGGCAAACCAGATAAGAGCTTTCTGCCAGACACTTGCTCAAATCAGTGCCAGCCCCAGCCCCGCTGATTGCCTTTCTCTGTTGCACTGGGTGGGAGAGAAGCCTTTGTGTACCAAGGCAGCAATCACAGTGGTGCTTTTGGGTGAAGGAAGGTTATTGCTGGGTCCCCTTGGTTACACAGTTGCTGATGCTGGTCCTTGTATCTCTAGGCCTTTTTATTTTTCAGAGAGGTTGCCACTTTCGGAGAAGGAATTTTTCCTGTCTTGCTCTGCTTGTGTGGCTGTGAACAGCTATTTCCAAGACCCCTTTTCTTTACCCTTGATCTAAACCTTGCATGAGGCTGGTTATACATCCTCATTAAACAGGGAATTAAATCACATAGGAATGCTGCTTGCTTGATGTCTTCTCCATTACAGAGCTATGCTTAGAAGTTGAGGCTTTTCAAATGATTGTGTGGGCTTTAGCTAAGATGTGAAAAAAGTCTTGGAAACAATACGCCTTTGTGATGAAGGCAGAGCAAGATTAATTATCACCTGTCCTATTAAAAATCTTCCCATTTGGGAGCATAATCAAACTGATCAAACAGCGTTGTGCTTTTCCAGATAACCAGCTGAACTTTGAGTGGCTTGGGAGCAAATGCAAAATGAGCAGCGGAGGACAGTGCAGAAGACGCAGTGGGCTCTCAGTCTGACCCACGAGGATTTGAAGATGTCTGCGTGCAGTGACTTTGTGGAACACGTTTGGAAGCCCGGCTCCTGCAAAAACTGCTTCAACCCAAAGAGTTCCCATCGACTGCAAACAACCCCGGACACAGGAGCTTGTGGTGTGCTCCCGAATGGAGTTAGGGCCAAGCCTGAGAGCCTCGCGTTTGACGAGGAAGGTGTAAATACTTCCCCCTTCTCAAAGCCAACAATTGCTGTGAAGCCAACTATGATAAACTCGGATGTCTCTGACGCGTGGGCGGATGTGAATATGAATGCAGATCTGTCACAGGTAATGATTAATCCAGTCAAAGCATGACTTCCCGTTACTTACCTTTTCTCGGGAGTGCTAGGAATAGCTGTTAAAACTGTTTCCTTCTCTTTGTTTTTCCTTCTGGTCTTGACTCAGGTTTTTAAGCTGTGTATTGCCTTCTCAAAGTATCTTTGGACGAAGCTGAATGAGCTTTTGCTCGCAAGTCATGTGCAAAGGTGCTTAAAATTACATTGTTTCTTTAGGAATTTCCAGATTTTAAATGAGGATGCAGGTTAAAGTTATTTTCCTGGGAATATTTACAAAAAAGATGTCTTGCCTGGTTGCAGTCAGTGCTACCTGGATCCATGGTCTTTGTGGGTGAGGAAGGAAGTGCCCCACCTTCCTACTCCTTGGGCTCCCAACCTTTGCCAGAGCAGTAATGCCCTCTGGGTGTAGCACCGCTCCCTGCCTGCAAACTGGCAAGCCCTGTGGTTTGAGTTGCAATCAAGATGGGTGGTGCACTCCTCACCCTGACCAGCTGATACCAGCACTGTCCCAGCCACGCAGAGTGAAGCATGGGCTGCTGTCCCCCTGCCTGTGGCATAGGTGTACTCCTATCTCCTCTTGCCCCAGAGGAGAGTCAGGGCTCACTGGGTCTCTTCTTAGCCTCCTGTTGCTATTCCTTTCTTCTGTTTTAGGGGTAAAGGACACATGAGTGCAAGCTGCCATCATCAGTGGGGTTTGATTTGTACATGCAGATTTGGCCCCAGCTGGAGTTTTGCGCTGTAGGAGCGGGTTCTGCCACCCTGGAATGGGGGTTGCTTCGTAGGCGTGTGTTACTCTGTCTCTCCTGCTTCTCCCTTGGCAAGCAGCATAGATCTGCCTCAGATGAAGAGATTTCAGATACCCAGCCTGCTCCTCAGTCCCTACTGCTGAGCATAGCCAAGGATAACCTGTGATAATCTGTGTCTGTGTTCCAGAGTCACACACTCTGGAGCAGTGTGAAGTGAAATGAAAATAAGCAGAGAGAGGTGCAAATACTCCTTCCCTCTCTGAATCTTTAATTGCACGGTGATTCACAGACAGGATGACAGGTTGGACATGTTTCTGGCAGCAAACCCATGGAAAGAGAAAGGAAAATGCCTTATTCCACTGCACTGCCATTGTTAGTAATGCAAGGATTGCAAATGGTCCAGGAAATATGACAAGTGTAGTTTTAGTAAAAAATGTGGAAGTTATTGGGGTGGGATGAGCCCAGCAAAATGGATGGTGAATGCCAGAGGACTGTTCAGCAGAGGTGGACTTCAGTTTTTGCAGTTTGTGTTTTGTGTTGGTTTCTTTATTTTATTTCTCTTTCATTTTGCATATGCACATCCTGACAGTGCACTTGTCTCTTTGATCTGTGCAGGTCAGCTGGGGCGTGGTTTCTGGCAAGCAGCTCCTTCTGAAATCGGGAGATGCAGAGCGGATCTGCCTTGACAATTTTGGCAATGGTGGTGTGAGAAAGCCCTTCCTTCACAACCTGCCCAGCGACTGCTTGTCTTGCTGCCCTCCTAGCTACTCCATGGTGGGTTTGCGTGGCCTAGAGAGTCGAGTGGAGAGAAATGTCTCCATCCACAGCCTGGTACTTGTGGGTGAGGTGGGCAAGCAGGAGGACAGAGCCAAAGACAAGTTTGCCCTGCCTCATCGGTCCCCCTGCCCTAATCTGTCTGCACTGGGGGACAGAAGCACCACTAATTCCAGCAGAAGCCCTTCTTCCCCAACCAGAGAAGGAGCAGGGCTCCTTTCAGAGGGCGACTGCGGTCACATCTCCTCTGGCTTTGAAAGCGAAGGGGGTGAGTACTGTTCAATCACAAACTGCCACAGAGAGCACCCCATCTCGTGGGAGTCGTGTTGCACAGAGGGGAAGGCTGCACGGTGCGAGAAGGAGAGTCACACTCCCTGCGGATGGAGGCAGCGGGATGCTCCCGAGATTCCGAGGCCAAGTGGCCGGGCAGTCAAGTTCAGCGAAGAGGAGCACAGAGCTGTAAATGTGGCCTTCTGTATCACAAAAGACCACGGTGATCCTCTCCCCTATGCCCTGCGTTCAGAGAAGAAAAAGCCATCTCTCCACACTGAGCCTGCCGCCCTCCCTGAGAGCACAGGGAGCAGCAGGACAGCTGCCTTTGCTTTGTCCCAGGAAGATGAGGACTTGCCTCTCCCTGTGGAGCCCTCTGTTACTGGAGGCCCCCAGACTGAGGGTTTGGGCACCCTTCAACAGGCTCTGGTGGAGCCGCAGCGCCCTCGCCTCACCAAGCCAGCCTGTGCTGATCCAATCTATGCCGAGAGCACCAAGAGGAGGAAGGCACAGCTGAAGGCTGTCAGTGTGCAGTCAAAAGCAGAGAAGCTGGCCCATGGCACTGTCAAGGAGCAAGCTGATGCATCATGGAGGGATGGTGGCTGGGCTTTGGGAGGTGAGAAGGAATATCAGGACTCCACTGGCCAGGTGGCGGCAAAGATAACTATAATGACTGCACACAGTGAGGATGATCACAAGACAATATTCCTCAGCAGCCCCGACTCAGCAGTAGGAGTTCAGTGGCCGTGTATCAGCCCCACTTCCCACCCTGATTTTGGGACTTCATCACCTGCCATTGAGCCTGGACAGATTTTTCAAGCATCTGGAAGTGAAAACAGTCCAAGATTTCATCTGGCAGCTCCTGCCAAGACCTCACTTAGTGACAGTCCAGCCATTCCCCCAAAGATGTCCAAAAACAGCCAGCCAGGCAGTGAGGGGAACCGTGTGCCCCCAGTAGGCTCCCATGTGGCAAGGTTTGGTGATGACAATAGCCATGATGGGGCCAGTGTTCAGCTGCTGCCGAGGAGCTGTACTGATACAGGTGCCTTTGGGGCATCCCCTTCTCCGTGCACTCATGTGAACGGGGTCTCTGTGGAGGAGTCCAGTAGAGGCCTGGCAGGCTCGTCCTGTGACAGGAGGCAGAAATACTACACCCCAACATGGACTAAGCAGTGCCGAATAGAGGAGGAGGAGGAGGAGCAGGAAGAGGAGCAGGAGCTCTTAACTCACCCATGGGCAGTAGGAGCTGAGAATGGAAAAGCTGGTGCCGACTTTGTGGATGATGGCCCAATGCTGGAGAGCCAGGCTGGGATCACCAAATCGTCTTCTTTCTCCTTTGATTTCCCTAAAGACAAGAGTAATGATATGGAGTTTGCACCACCACCACCGCCGCCGCCGAAAAAGCAGTCCAGGTACAGCCCCCTTGAGTGTGTGCGTGTGGTGGTCTATTAACCATTTGCAATTGGGGTGTTTGCTGCAAGGGTTCATTGACTAGGAGGTGCTTCCTGTTCTTTTTTTTCTTCCTTTTCTGTTTGAAGGTGGGCTTTCAGGAGCATGGGAGGTGACTGCACAGCTGAAAAGCTACGCATCTTTTTACTCTGAAGAGCTGTCTGATCTTTTCAAATCTTGGTTTGAATGGCATGTGCACTTGTAAAAGCCCTTCAGGGCTGCAAGGTACGGCCTTGAGTCCCAATATTCAAGTGAAAACAAGAGCTGTGCCTGGGATGGCTGGTGTTTCCCAGGTCAGCTTCATTCTGTCTTGGCACAGTTCCTTGATGTCAAATAGGATAGAAAATGTGGTGTTGCAGTCTCCTTGTGTAGGTGGAACTGAGCAACTTATCTTCATGCTAATAAGCAGGGCCTCCAAAAGCCACATTTTCAGTTTGGCTCTAACGTCTTTTTGCTTTTGAGGTGAAATCTGGAAGCTGCAATTTCACAGGGAGGGCTCCTTTCCTGCAAGCAGGTAACTGGAGCTTGCCCAACATGGACTTGTTCTGTGTGGGAACCACCTGGCTTCAGGCAGCCTTCCGTTCACCACTCTCCTGGAAGTCAGGTTTGCAGGCAGGGCAACAGCAGACTCCAGAAAACAAATGGGAATGAGGGAGTTCTGTCCATCTGGGAAGGAACTAACTTTGCTAAGCAATTAAAAAATGCCAAAAAAACCCCCCCAAAACAGGCTTATAATACTCTGTGTGCATTCAGTATCTGCAGCTGTGTGTATTATAAAAAAAAAGGAGGGGAAAAAAAAGGGGAAATGAGGGAAGAAAATTTTATTTGCTGTCCATGAATTAGGTTGTCTGAACATACTGGAGAGGGATACTTTCACCTTCTGCAGGTGTCCTGTATTTGCTTTATTGTGTGTATCAGTTTTGTTACCTGAAATTGTGCATTGCGTAATGAATTTGACTTCGGCTCCTTGATTGAAAAGTCATGAGAAGAAGGGATGGGTGTTTGGAGGAGAACTTACTCTTGGGGTCCATGGTCAAACTTTTGCGTAGATATCATCATCTCCAGATTGAGACTGTGAATTTTCCATGTTTTGGTGTTGGCTAGCTCAGGGAACTAGTGTTTTAAATTGAAAAGCAGGTGAACAAATGAGTTTTCTTAAGGAAAGGGAAGAGATGAACAAATAGCTTTAGTTCTCCTTAATGCTGGGCTTCCTGCTGTGGTGCTGCATGCCTGCTGGAGTCAGAGTAAAGGAAAGATCTACAAGCAAGTGAGCACACAGATGCCACTTGGTGTCTCCTAGCAGCCTGTGTTGTATTTGCCACATGAGGTGTTGTTGAGCCCCAGTGGAGAAGATATGATGCTGTTGAGCAGTGATCATTTAGGAAACACCAGGTTGCCTTCTGAAAGTCCTCTAGAACCTGATTCCTTTCCCTGCAGAGCAAACAGAGGTGACTGTGCAGGCCAGAAGGAGTGTGTGGGCACTCAGACAGCAGTATCTTCCACTTGCTGTGCTAGGAGCTCCTGCTTATGAAGGAGCAGTCATGTAGAGCCCTTTGTCTGTACTGGGGGGAAAGGATGCTTCCCTGGAAGTGCTTGGAGTCTCCTTTCTGCCTTCATGAATGCCGGGAGGAGGCAGGCACCCTGCTGCATCAGGGTGTCTCCTTGCCTGGGTAGCTTGGACCAGCTTGCTCCAAGCTGGGAGCATGCCCTGCTTGTTGCCCTCCTTGTGGTGTTATGACAGTCTGTCCTGAGGGGCGTGGAGCATTTTCTGCTCCTTGGAGAGGCTGTTTCCTGCTCCTGGTGTGATCAAGCTGTGCCAATTGTAATAGTTGCTTTTGAGTCATCCTGAAGGCATCTGTGTGCTAGAAAGCCTATGTGAAAGCAGGCAGGGAGACTGAGATTGGGGAATATGTGGCATCCCTGACTAGGATCTCTGGCAGAGCCAAAAACCCTGCCAGGTGGTTGAGGTAGGTGCTGGTTACCCCCTGTGGCTGTAGGGCATGTTGTGCTACAGGTATTTGCCTCCTGAGGGCCTTGATGCCTTTGGCTGAGCCATAGGGTGCTTTACTCAAAAAAGCATATCCCTCCCTACCAAAGCCCAGCGCTGCGGTTGCTCAGCCCTGAGGAGTGATCCGATCAGAGGCGGGATTCACAAGCCGGGCAAACCCGGATGGTTGCTTTGTTTGCTTGCTTCAAGTGTGCTCTTGTTTTCGTCTCCAGCATGAGTTCTCTGAGAGTGTCAATGCAGCACCCAGGGCGGTGGGAGGGATAGCTGTGTGCACAGCTGGTAAAGTCACCGCAGTGGGATTGTGTTACCCCGGGCAGTCCTTACTTGCAGCTTTGGGCGATGACATGGCTCTGACCTGGTGCTGGAAGAACATCTCAGTTCCTTCCAGGCTGCAGCCAAATGCCTGAAGAAGGAGAGTCACAAAGATGACTCTAGGGCACATCCATACTCTCCTAGTGCTGGGCAGTCTGTGGACATGTGTTTGTCCCTAGTGGAAGGCTGTGCTTCCATAGTACCTCACAGAGACTGAGCACCTCAGCATGAGACATTCCCTGGTGGCACAGCTGCAAAGGCTTCCTTGGTGGATGGATAAAACCAGCATAGGTCTGGTTGTGGCACAGGCCTTGGGCTGGGGGCTTAGCAAATCAGGGTTCATCTCAGCTGTGGGAAGGGCGCGTAACCGTCCTTTTTCCTTCTAGATCTCAAGCTGCAGCAAGATATTTGATTACATGCTGGAAAATGAAGTCTGTTTGAATTTCCTATTTAAATTTAATTGCTTACTTTAAAGAAAACTTGCATGTGTGTTTGAACTAGTTGTAAAGCAGAGAAAGCAAAAACAAGTCTGTAGATTTTGTTTTGTTCATCTTGGCTTTAACAATTAAAAGGGGAAAAAGTTTTTACAGGGTAAATTCCTGCCAGACACTGAAGAAACTCTGGTTTTGGAGTAAGCTGTCTCTAAGAATGGCAGAAGGAGCAATTTTAGGGGGGTTTAAAAGTTGACACAGAAAAGGAAAATAATGAATTTATGCCTGTTTCTTCCTGTATAAAGCTATTCTGGATCTCACGTAACTGTTTCTTCATACAATCCTCTTGTATGAAAGATTATAGATATTTAATGTTTGCTTGCTCTGAAACACAATGGCAAATGAGTTTTAATTCCAAGAGGGAAGAGGTTGGAAAGGGAAGATGGTGGCTGGACCTCTTCCAAAAGCTGGGAAGGTAGTTGGCTAAGGAAAGGGCTCACTAGGAAACTAGGATCCCCAGGACGTGTATGTGCCATGAAGATTTAAAGGTTCTTTGGTGTGAAGTGCTCTCGCATGGCCTTCAGTTTCTTGGCAAAAGGAATGAATCTTTGCTGAAATTTATGAGCCTCTTATGCAGAGGCTCAGGCTAAATGATAGTTGTAGTTTCTTCTAGCCTGAAAAACACTGATAGTTAATTTATTTCATGTGCCTCTTAAAGAAAGAAAACAGTGATGCTGCTTTGCATCTTGAGCTGCTGCCTCTTGAGCTGTTTTCATCGGAATTAACACCACCTTCAAAAGGCAGTGTTGCAGATAGCTTCTCAAATTTGCTGAATGCACTTGCTTGGGGTAACAAAGGTGTGTAGCACAGGACTTCCCAACACCTGTCATCGCTGAAAGCAGCCAGGATAAAAGAGCTTGAGGTGTGCCAAGAGTGCATGTTACAGTGCTGCTGCCACTGCTTATTGCCAGAGGGAACAGGACACGAGAATGTTACAGAAAAACTACAGTGTTGGGAATTGGATTGCCAGGAGAAGAGACAGGTGTTGGGAACTGGATCACCAGGAAAAGAGCCAGGTTTGTTCCTCACTGAGGAGGCAGTGCGAGCTGATGGGACTGTGCTGCGTGTTCCTTGCCAGGAATCAGTCTATGGCAGAGCAGCACTGTACCTGAGGCAGAGTATTCCTCTTTCCTTGCCATTCCTGAGGCACCTGTTTCTCTTTGGAGCTCAGTGTCAGACTGTAGCCCAGTGACAAAAGCATACTGGTATCATGGAGCCGCTGTGGCAATTACAAATGCAGTTGGAAGTCACAAGGGTCCCAAATTTTGATTCTTTTCTCTGTGACTATGGATGACAGCAGGTACTTACTGTTTGATCTAGGACAAGCCAGATTTATTATTATTAATGTAACAAATTATAATAAATAAATAAGAAACTCTGAATGGCACCGATTTAAGTACACAATTAATAATTACTTGAGTAAATAAAAGAAAGAAGGGAGAGTATGGCTCAAGCAGGAGAGAGAATTATGCTCCAGGGCAGGGAGAGGATACACCTTTTGGATTCCCCTGGTGGTTTTTGTCTGAAACTAATCAGGAATTTCTCATGCTGCTTCTGCCCGTGAATCATTTTTAAAAGGTTGTAATTTATCAGCCAATCTTTTAGGAGAGCTTGTTTCTTTTAAAATGAAAGTCGTTCACTCTTCTATGTGTTTCCTGTCTTACTTCTTAAAAAAGTGCAGAGTTGGAAATTGAAATGAGATTTATCTTCTTCGCCACATCAGAGTATGCAGTGATTTAAATTTTGACCCATCTACTGTCTTAATTCCGCACCCCATCTGAATTTTCCTGTACATCTTCAGACTCCAAACTCTAGTTTCAACTTAACCTGCTCTACATAAAACTCCTTTGGTACAGGGAGGAGTGGTGTATATACCCCTCTAAACAGAGCTAGGAGTGTTTCAAAATCCTCTCTTTCCCTTACCTCTGTTTTGGTTTCTCCACGTTTGCCAGCTGGTAGCAGAAGCATAAGTACAAATCTAAGCTTCAAATGTTGTAAGCTTCTGTATGCTGGGTTTTAATTTCCCTCTTCCAGGGGAAGATGCTGGAAGAAACAGCAGTGGAGGAAGATATAATTATTCACATTTCATGATAGACGAGCATATGGTACAATGGTGCTTCCTCTTGTGTAATAATTATGCCCAGCCATATGTTATGTTTGATGCAGTAATGCAGTCTGGCTTTTCTCTCCTCTGTGCATTAGTTCCATTATTTTATTCTTGTAGGGGATGTCTTCTTGACATTATCAGCAAACATCTCCTGGACTGCAGACTGGTTTGTGATGATTTGTGTGTGTTCTCTGCTCTCCTCTCCCTGTTCCCCTGTCACATGATTTATAAAGCTCAGCATCTCTGTTATCTGTTCAAGTCCTGTCATCTGTGCTGAGGAGGAGTGACCCCCTCCTGCCAGCACAGAAAGGCTGAGAGACTCCTGTGATGGGAGCGCGGAGCCAGCACTTCTTGTGATCAGGTCTCTGCTTCGGGAGAACACGCCTCGTGGCATCTTCCAATGCCGCCAACAGGCTGCGTGTGTGATGGCTGCTGGAAAGGACCAAGCAGGAGCCTTGCAGCTCTTGTGCCTGAGTGGCCTTCTCCCACTCTCAAAACCTCCTGCTCCTTGCACTTGGGGAAGGCAACCAGATCTGCGTGTCAAATCTCAGACAGAAAATTCAAGCCGAAGGTATGTCCAGAGTCCAGAGGTTCCTGGGTCAATATCCCAAGGCGTGTATGTCTGCTGCGGTTAGGGCAGCCATGCTTTGGTTCCCATCTCCACGCTTTCTCTGAGAAGTGCAAGGAAAGCAGCTGGTGATTTTGGAGTCCTTTAGCAACATCAGGTGGGACCCCAATTTGTTAAGAAATGTGAGATTTAACACCTGGGTACTGCTTGAATGTGAGTTGCGGGAGAGACAAAGCGTGCCATAGCCAGAGATACAATGTGGGACATGGGAAATGTGCTGGGTCCCTTTTTAATACTATAGAACTGCAGACTCTGGGGTTTAGGGTTTTTTGGTTTGGTTTGTTTTTTTACAAGATCACTCTTTTCAATCTTGACTTGTTTTAGGCAGGACTGTGGAAAGTCATGTGGAAAGTCAGCTGGATGAAACTGTTTGTGATGGGAAAACTGGGGAGTAGTGAACAGGAAGAATTGCCTGAATATGCCAGTGTGTTGCATGGAGGATGTTGAGTAATTGAAGTGTATTTAAAGCCACCAGAATAATTTGGAGAGCTGGAAATCTGTGAAATCCTTTGGTTTTAGGTTATTAGATTGGGAGGGCTGACTCCTGTGTCCTGTTCTTTATGCACAGGCACGTGAAGAAGGCTCTGGTGCTGCTCTTGAAGTTGCTGATTGGTTATGTTTAAGGTGCTGAGCAGGCATTTCTGAGATGGATATAAATTAACCACTGTTACATCTTTCTGAAGATGTTTGCAAGGCGGTGACTGGGGTGAAGGGGACAGAAATCCTAATGTTTTCTTCAGGTTTAACATGGGTTGATACTCTATTTTCAATACCTTTTGGTAAAAAGGGCAAGATGGAGAAGAGACACCTTTGCCCTTGCACTCACATGTGGTGGAAGGAACACTAGCAAAGCAAGGGAAATTGGGGTTAGCTGTAAATCAGGATCTCACAGGCTGTCACAGTGATGAGCTGTTCAGGTCTTGGGTTGGAATTTTATTGAAATGGGAGAGTTTGACCCTAGAAAGTGTTTTCAGTAATTCTTTGGTATAGTGGGCGGTGTTTTGATCAGTGCAGGCTGCAGCCTGGGCTTCAAGCAGCTCCTAGGAAGAGAGGGAGACGTAAAGCAGAGGTATTTCCAGGAGGTATTAGCTGGCTGGGCTGTAACATCTGAAACAAGAGCAGGATGTCGTTTAAGCGGCAAACAATTTCTATTTCGGTGCGCCTATTCAGGAACTGCATTTTACATAAGTCACGGCGGTACGGAGAGGAAACGGGGCTTGCTGTGCGTCTGATTTCACCGCGACATTGAGCTCAGCAAAGGCAGCAGCCAGCACGGGTCTGGCAGACGCCGCGTTGCGCCCAGGTTGCTTGGAGGAATAGGTGTGGCCGTGCGCGGTGGACCTTGGACCGCGCCGAGCAAAGTCCCATCTCTCTCTGAGTGCGGGAATGGTAAGGCGGCTCTGTGAATTTGTGCTTAGTGATGGGAAAGGAACAGAAATGCACCAACTTTTCTGGGGGGCCGGGGGGGGGAGGATTGTATTAGAAAACATCTGTGCAAATCGAGACCAGCTCTCTCGTAAAATCTTCTTCTCTTATGGATTCAAATGCTTCTTTGATTCTTGCCAGGTCAGACAGTGCACCCGCATGGGTGTGCGCCCTTGTGTTTTTTTCACCCAAATTACTAAAAGTTAAACATGTGACGAAATTATAGGATAAAGTTGTAACATTATAGTGAAAGAAAAAGAAAGTATTTAAGTACAGTTGGTTGCTTTCAACAGCATTAGTTGTAACAGACCTAAGATCCTCAACCTCTCTCTCTCTTTCTCTCTCCCTCCCTCTCATTTTTTAAACTGTGACTTATGTGGTGCATTGTGAAGTTTTGTAAATCATCCCCACGAGGCTTGCCGTGGTAAATTCATCACTGGTGCAAGACCAGTGTCTCTGCTGAGGTTATACCTGAAGTGGTTTTAAGAGCCTTATTTTCATCAGCCTCTGAGTATTTTTAGACCAAGGCTGCTCAGGCAAATGAGGAAGTCTGGCAGAAGTTTCTTCCGGGCTTCTCATACACTCTGCTCTCCATGTGGTAGTGTGGACACGAGAGTAAGTGCTTTGTCTGGATTGGGAACGAAACATTTCTCAATCTCTAAATGAAAAACTCTCATAGGAAATGCTGTGCTTGGGGGTTTTGGACAAGGAGGGATCCTGTGCATGTGAACAGGGTGCCACAAGAAAATCGTTGTGCATGTCTTTTGTTTGTCTTTCTCAGCAGCTATTCAGCCGTCTGATTAGGAAACACCAGATACCTTCCAGCAAGATAGCTGGTGGAAATCCTTTTACTTCTGTCCCAGTCTGCCACTAACCTCTTTATGTTCTTAATCAATGTGTTGAATATTATCAGCGGATTGGCAGTTTTACTTAAAAAAGTCTACCAATAATCTTTGTTTGGTGGCTGACAGAGTCTGAACAGTACCAAAGCTAGGAGTGTTTATGCTCTGCTCTGCTGCCTGATTTCAACAGTTTCTGTTGGTTTCCAATCCAGAAAAAAAATGAACAAAATGCAGGGGAAATGGTTTATCTTAGCAAAAAGTCCTGCTTGTCTGAACTTATCACTTAAACTATGACCTGGCAGGTTATAAGCCTGGTTTATGGTTGGTTTGTTGTTTTGTTGTTTTTTTTTTGGTGGAAGCTGCATGGAAAACTGTAGGTCTTACATTAAAAACTGTGTGGTAGGTTCTGAGTTTGGCAGACACATGTTTTCTTCAGAGTTGCTTCTTCTTTTGTAAAGTGTTGGTTGTTAATGTTATGCACTGTTGGAGACAACAGCGGCCAGGGATGGATGACTCTTCTACTTGTCCCTCCATCATGAACGAATTGGGCTCAGACACCCAGCTTTGACTTGCCTTCTGTAAAATGGGAGGGGTGATGCTACTCCCTTCCCATGAGAACATTATTGAAGGCAAACACTAGTGGGTCTCCTCTTCCCTGCAGTGGCCAAAATGCGGTGTGTTCCAGGACCTCACCCGTACTAGGCAAAGGAGGTGCAAGCTGAGGCTGAATGCTCTCGGCTCATTGGCTTTCCTTTTCTGCTCAAGCGCAGCTAGTTTGTTTTGGGAGGCTAGCATGGGGACTGTAAGCCTATAACCTGCCCAGAGTCAGTGGGATACAATTCCCCAGGTGCTGGAGGAAGAAGAAAAATGTACAGAAATGAAGTGCTCTGGCATGTTAAAAGGCTGCACAATGTATGGAGAGGCAGAGACCAAGCTAACACTGCTCTCAGCTTGAGTCTCCGTGCACAAGTGCATGCAGGGTATCTTTTGCCATCCTTCTCCTGACTGTTCTCTTTTACTCCCTCTAGGCACACTCTGAAAATGAACCCAAGTAACACTGAGTTGGAGAGGGTCAGCAACAGCTCTGCCGAGAGCCTCAGCCCACCTTTCCGGAGCGTCCACGTCAGCTTCACAGCTGGCTCCAGTGACAGCCTTGACTCCGACACACAGACCGGGAGTGATGGGAGTAAGTGTCCATTTGGTATGGGAGAGGTAGCTTTGTACCTGAGGCCCACTGCTGGGGCAGCATCCTCAGAGCAGGGATCATGAGTGTCTGATCCCCTAGTTCCCCCAACAGCCCTTCATCTTTCACCTTGTAGCTCTCCTCTTGTCTGGATAAAACCTCCATCTGAAAGCGATTGTCCTTAACCTGCTTGTGCTTCATACATTTCAAGAGATCACAAGTAGTCCTGCCATAGAAAGTCCTCCATAGCTTTGAGGAGTACCAGAAGGAGTCTTGTACTAGAGGTGATCTCTCCCGCTTATTGTGTTCCCAGTTATTTCTTGAAGGGGAAAAAATCTGCCTGCACTCGTTTAACTGAGATTAAAAAATACTTACTATGAAGTAACTTTTTTCATCAGTGCGTAACTTAGATGTGCACTAACATGTTCAGCAGCTCAGAAAGTATTTCCTTAGCAAAAGCAACCTTCATGTAGTGGAAGTTCTGTCTTTCCAAGAGCAACAATGTGCAGCAATAAACTTAAGAGCCGGAGCTCTGGAAACTCCATTTTTCCACCGCTAACTTGGAGTCTGAGAGTGAGACCATGCCAGGAAATTGTACAGGGGTAAGAAAAACTCACATGTGTTGGATCTTTACTTGCTGGGCACAGAAGCATTTTTCTGTCAAAAATAATAGGGACAAGAGGATTTCTCTGCCTCCACTAATAGAAGCAACTGTTTAAACCCATCATGGGAAAGATGAGTTTTTAAATGAATACTCAAATGCGATTTTTTTTGCTGATGCAAGCATGAAGCTATGCAGTCAATCACTGAGGTGAGCTCAAATTAATTGGCTATGCTGTCAGATGTTAAAATATGAAGTGGAGGGGATCTTTTAAACCCTTGACATGCAGAAGGGCTCTATGCTGAAGGTGCAGAACACTGTTAGGAATGTTGTGAAAGGGCTTAATTCATTACTCTCTGCTTGGGGCAGAGCCCAGCAACGCATAAAAAAAAAAAAAGTTAAGAGCAGTTTGGCATTTGTGGGCTAGGCATGTGGACTGGTTGCAAAAGATTCCAGTGCTGGTGTTTGTTCCCTAAGACTCGCGCAAGTAAATCTTGTCTTATGAAACAGGGATTCAGCTGCATGTCCTGGCAGAGATGCCTCTGTTGAGGTGCTCTGGGCTGCATGCTGAAGAATTTTTCTTGGCTGCATGCTCTGTCAAAGCCCCTTGGATGGAAGTGGAAAGAGGTGCCATGCTGAATGATCCCTGCCTGCGGCTTTTTACAGGGTTTTAATGTAGGCAATCTTTCCTGTAGACCTGTTACAGTGTGATGCCAATGTCTGGGTTTTCATTAAAGCTTGGGGTGTGCATCTCAACTGTTGGGCCATGTGCTTCTCAGCTGAAACTGGAGAGCACTCGCTTGTTGGGTGACTGGGTGTGCAATGTAGGCAGACACCTGGGGCAAGGGTCCAACGGGAGTCAGATAGCTCAGCATCCAAGAACTGGGGAAAAAGAGACAAGTGCTAATTCACATTTCCTACAGAGCTGTTTCTGAGCGTATTGCCAGAAATGGGGGGCTGAAACCGCCTTGCATGGGAAACTCATCTTCTGCAGAAGCCAAAATCAGTGCTGCTCATTCCATAGGTGTCTCTAAAAGATGTTGCTGTGATGGGGTGCATTACAGGAGGTGCCTTGGCAGTGCCATACAGGCACCCTTGGTGGCGGAGGGGACAAATGAAAATTGACGTCGTGCTACCAAACCCTGGTGGGGAGGGACAGGGCCAGATAATGCCAGCATCCACTCTGGTAGCGGAGAACTAGGGGACCTGCCCTCACCTCATGTGGTCTCAGGTGATGAGCAGCTAACAGGGGTTGCTGCTGTGGCACGGCTGGTATGGCTTTGAGCCTGCAAGTGACACTCCAGAACAGGCTGGAAACTCAGGGATCTAAGCCGCTGCACTTGGAGGTTGCGTGTGATCGTTGGTGAGTCACTTGGGTTATGAGGGAGACAAGTGCCTGCTTCTGGCTGACATGAAACTGCCCCTGGGCATTTCTGTGGAGCAGGCAGAAAGTCACTGTGGGGAAGTGCCTCCTGGCAGCTGAATCCTTACCAGCAGCTTTGTGAGGAGGAAGGATGGTTTTTTACCACTCTGCAGCTTTAGAAGCTAAAGAAGGGAATCTGCTAAGCTCACTTGGAGCTAAACTCCACCATACACCTTTCAAAGTCTATGCTTGCATGCAAGTTGTTAGGAGAGCTCAAGTTTATCAATAGTCTCACTTGTCATTCAAGTGGCATAGAAAAATTCCCTTTAAATTATCATATCTCTTCTTTTAATTTCCCCTCCACTCCTCACTTGTTCTGTCTGCATGACCTGAAATTACTGCTCTTTATTTCGAGGTCAAATCAACTTTTTTCCCTTTTTTTAGTGTCCCACTTTTTCCACGGCATGTAATTGTATTACCTGTCTCCAGTCTGGCCCAGGCAGGAAAGCAGCTGCTACTGCTGGTCAAAATGAGCCAACCATCCCAACCCAATCCATGTGCAGATGGCATGTGGAGCTGCTTGGGGTTTACTGATATGTAGTGGGGCCAGCCTGCCCTCTGAGCAAGGAGGTCTGGCAATAAGCTGGGAGACCGGCAGGGGCAGAGGCCAGATTTTTTCAGGAGGATGGAAATCGCCAAAATTCCACGCCTTGCTCAGTGACCCTTACCCAGTGTGAAGCAGGGAGAAAGGTTCAATATACTTCTTGGGCTGCTCTGGTTCAGCCAGAGGGCTGGGGCTGTGTAGCATGAGTCACTCTGTCCTTATCATACCGTGCCACTGAAGCACTGGGTGGCAGCTCCTAGGTGAAACAGGCTGTGTTTTAAAGGTTGTCCTTGTGTAGAGTGCTTCATTCTTACCTCCCTGTGGATGACATCACAGGTTAAATATTTACCCTCTACTACCTTTTTACTACTGTATATGCAGTTCATAGGGGAGTGGTTTTGGGGGTGGGGAAGTCCGTTTCTCTCGATGGCTGGTTGCAGCCTGCTTTGCAGACCCGCTGTATTAAACTGGATTAAATCCCTAACCCCTTCAGTGAAACTTTGCAGTCGTGAGTAGTTGAGGACTGTGTACTGGGTTCAGATGTAACCTGGCTTGCTGCTGTGTTTCCAGCCAGGGCCCTGGGGGTGTCAGGGATATGGAGAAGGACCTGTGCTCCCAGCCTGCAAGGGCCACTCATGATATCTTTTTGTGTGTTGTTGTCTCCTAGGGCATTCGTCTGAGCTGAACCACTCGCCCCCTCCAGCTGAGAGCCAGGTGTTTCCCCCTGTCCCTTTCCTTCCCGTCTCCAGTGAGGATGGTCCCTCCTCTGCCCCTAGCTGCCCACCCCCTCTACCTCAGAAGAAGACGGTGATCAGAACAGTGTCCTCTCCAGATGGCTTTTTTGGGGGACAGGCATCTTCAGGCAAAGCAGCCAGTGCTGCCAGCCCCAGGCTGAATGTCAGCCACTCAGAGAGCAATGTCTGCCTCCGAGAGGAGCCTCCATTCATCCACCCAGCCCGCCTGGGGTGCCGCCCCGGCGCCTTCTCCTCCTCTGAGTCCCTGGAGAAAGGCTCCAAAGGAAACAGCTACTGGGGCCCAACCAGTGGTAAGAGCACAGGGGCTTGCGTGCCCAGCAGAAACCTCCAGTCCCTTTCCTCCTCGCAGCTCAGTGTGTCCAGCCAGGTGTCATCGGCCTCCAGCCTCCACAACCTCCTGAGCAACATCGACAACAAGGAGGGGGTGTACACCAAGCTGGGGGCCCTGTATGCTGAGTCCTTGCGCCGCCTGGTTGCCAAATGTGAGGATTGCTTCATGCGGGAGCAGAAGAACGAGCTGCACTTCAGTGAGAACAACTGGTCACTCTTCAAGCTGACATGCAACAAGCCCTGTTGTGATTCAGGGGATGCAATATATTACTGTGCCACTTGCTCCAAGGACCCTTCTACTACCTACGCTGTGAAGGTAAGTCCACACCCAGGAGGTATCCAGGCTTACCTCCATTGTCCAGTGTGGGAGGATAAGGCAGAGAGCTGCAGGGTCCAAGGCTGAATTGAAGTCCATAGTAGCTGAGCTGGGACTGAACCTTCAAGCTTATTTTTCCCCTTTTTGGTGGATGGATTTGAGTGAAAGAGTGAGAAGTAGACTTTGCAGTACACCTTTGATGGTGCTTTGAGAAGCACCAGCAGCATACAATGGCCTGTTTTCTCTGCTTGTATTTCTCATAGGTGAAGTTTGGCAAGCAAAACCACTTCCAAAATTGCCATTTTTTCCCTACCACTGGCAAAGGTTAATTTGGAGAAGTGGTTTTCGTTCTAACAAATGCCAGTCAGATGCTTCTTGCTAAAGGGGTCTGAAACCCAACCAGTTTCTCTCTAAAAATATCTTTGTGCAAATACTCTGTTGTAAACTCTGAGGCATTCGCCTCTGATGACACAAGGTGATGAAAGGCTGTTCAAAAGACAGCGTTTTTGCTTCTGCCTGCCTTTTAAGTGGAAGGTCTGACCCAGAAACCATGTGAGTGCTTATATGATCCTGAAACTGCAGGCTATGAGATATTGAAGATGCCAATTAAACAATGCAAGGCTGACCCAGACATGCTGTTTAAGGTCAGATCTGAAATATTTTACAGAAACTCTATGGAATACATGTTTGAAATGGAAACTTGAAGTGCAATAGTTCAGCTCTTTGAAACCTGGATAAATAAGCTTATCCAACCTGTTCCATGGACATCCTGCAGATTTTGGTTCTTGATCCATGTTACTACTTGAATACAGAGATTTTCATTTCCATTCTGACCAGGGACATCTCATTGCTGCTTACTCTTCAGCTTGTTTTCAAAACCTTGAGTAATTCCCAAAAAAGCAGTCAGAGATGGATTAAACAAGGAAAAAACAAGAAAAAAAAAATCTCTGCTGAATTGTTTCCATCATTATGAACCCTAAGGGGATGTTTTAGTTAAGTGACAGCTTTAAAGCCAGTTCCATATAGTAAAGGAAGTACAGTAACCCCAACAGGGAGGCTGTAAGTAACCAGAGTGGAGTTAGATGAGATCTTGTGCCAAAACCCCTAGTCAGGCACTCCAAGCTGCAGCTTTTCTTGTGTATTATACCTAAATCCATTGCAACTTTCCTCCTGAAGCCTCAGAACTGTATGGTGAACTGTTGTGTGCCTTTTCAATCTGTGGTTCCCATGACACGCACACAGCTTTGCTTTTGCCTGCTGTGTTAGGTGGGGTTCAGTGGCTCAGCTCTATGGCTGTGGTGCATGAATTCTTGGCAGGGCAGAAACAGCACATTTCAAACTCTTCACAGGACTGCACTTGTGTCCCTGCCTGTGATGTGGGCTTACTCTGTGCCCTTGGTATGCTGCAGAGCGTCTTAACAAAGCCCAAACCACTCCAACAAGGCTGTACTCTGTGCCAGCATAATGATGTTGTGTGTGTGTTTAGCCATGTGCAGGGATACAGTTCCTGCAATGTTCCTGTGTGCCACCATCCTTTTAGTAGCCAAAACAGGGAATGAATAATTACGAAACATTGCAGTTGGATGATTCCTAGCTGCCCCTCCTGGCTTCTGGTATAGATTTTTTGACATGAAAGAGATCACAGACCTGTGACAAAATTAGACTTGGAGAGTTCAAAATGGGCAGAGGATCCCAAGCCAAGAAGCCTGCTGAGGAGCAGGAGCCAGAGTCTGAGTGGTGCAAAGGCAGACATGGCTATGTATAAAACGATTTGAAGAAGCCAGGGTTATGTGAAATGGCTTTAAAGGAATTAAGCCAAGATATGCTCCATGCCTTGGCTTCTTTCTCTACTTAGAGATGCGTGACTAAGCCAGCCCCAGGCTCCTACTTGGAACTTTCAGCATGGAGGATGCCCCTGGTGCAGCCAAAGTCACAAAGAATGGCTGGATGGGGAAGATCTCCCTGTATTCATTTGGCTGCAGTTATTCTTCCAGAGACTCCTCTCTTGCCAGGAGTTTCTGCCCTTTTCTTATGCCTTACACGTCTTTCCTTTGTGGGGAGGAACAAGCAGGTTTGTTCGCCAGAGGGCTGGAAGGTCTGCTCCGCACTTGGGGACCCTCTGCGTCATCCTGGGTCCTGCTGCGTTAATCTGCAGTCTGCCTAGCTCTTCAGAGATTGTCTTTACACAAATTAAGCATGCAGCCACGGCAGGGTATTTTTGTTTAGAAAAGAGAGGACAATACAGATTTGAAATGCCTCGTCTCCACAGTATTGTCTCATCTGAATGAATTACCTGCAAATGCCTAGATTCAAACCCTTGCTAGAGGAGTACAAAAGCAGCCTCCACTTATCCAGCTCGTCTCTATTCTTGTGCATATTTTAACTCGGAGGCAAAATTGATTTCTCCTCCAATTTTGCACGCATGCTGTGACTGGCAGTGGCATGCTCCAGGGTTTGAAACCTTTTATGCTGAGTTTCAGCCTGTTGCTGATTCCTGTGGATGAGATATAAATACATCACTAAATAAAGGGGGGAAAAAAGTGTACAATAGAAATGCCAGAAGGTCCCATAAGCTAATGGACACTCCTATAATAGACCTGGGTTTGAGTTTGTTTAGTCTCTAATGCAGTCATAAAGTTAAAATACAGAACAAAATGAAGATAGAAATCATGTGGGTTTAAGAAAATCTAGATTATAAAATGCTTTTTTCCCCTAGAGTTTGCTGCACTCTCACTTATTTCTAGGCCTGTTGTTAGCACCCATTTTCTCTTTGGTGTTTTTCTTTCCTTGTGTTGATGAGTGCAGTTTGTGCTGGTTTCCCTTAGCCATTGATCATGGGGTTGAGAATAGTTGCTGACACAAGGAAGCGAAAAATGGTTGAGGAGGATGTGAAAGTGGCTCCAGGGCATAGGATCGGGGAAGAATTAGATGGGAAGAAAGTGCTGGAGGTCTCTGTCCACCCCTCACTCCAAACAGCGCTATGCTTGCAGACAAGTCATGTTGCACAGGGCCTCATCCAGGCAAGTGTTTACCATCTCCAGAGATGGAGGTGGCACACTTCTGCCATAGGCTTTGCTTTTCTCTCTGCAGAACGTCTTCTGGGTTGTAGTAGTTTATCTCAATGACAGCCATGATGTAAAAGCTACGTTGCTTCTATTGGCAATGAAAGAAAACTTTCAGAAGTTATTCATGGGAGGGCTACCATCCTCCTTTCCTGCAATTACTGGGCACTGCCTGGCAAAGGAAGCATGCTCAGAAATGTGACACAGACATCTGGTTGCTAACATTGGGTTGTTGCAGGATGAGAAGAGTCTTCAAGCCAGGAGATAGTTTAAAGTACTTAAGGGACTGATATGCCTTCTGCTTCTCCTATTGTCTTAGCATCTGCAAATCACAGCATAGGAACCCACCTCTCAACTTCCAGTCTCTGCCCTGTCACTGATTGATGAGACTTTTCCTTTGGTCTCTCCTCACAGATTTGTAAAACCCAAGAGTCAAAGGTGGCTGCTTCGTACTGCAGCCCTGCTGTGCCAGTCCACTTCAACATCCAGCAGGACTGTGGTCATTTTGTGGCCTCTGTCCCCTCCAGCATGTTACTGGCCTCAGATGTGGGGAAAAGCATGCCTGGGGATGGCCTCTATCCGTCCCGCACTGCCAGTGAGCACGACTGTGTGGTGGTCATTACCCGCGAGGTGCCGAGCCAGACCACTGCCGACTTTGTGAGGGACTCAGTGATGTTGCACCAAGCCAAGCCTGAGCTCTATGAACGTCGTGTTTGCTTCTTGCTCCTCCAGCTCTGCAATGGCCTGGAGCATCTCAAAGAGCATGGCATCATCCATCGTGACCTGTGCCTGGAGAACCTCCTGCTTGTTCCCTGCAAGCCCCCCATGAGCTATGTAAAAGCCAAAGATGACAAACACTTACCCCGCCTCATCATCAGCAATTTCTTGAAAGCTAAACAGAAAACTGGAACTGGAGACTCCAAACTGAAGAAGAGTCAGGCCCGGCTGGCCCCGGAGATTGTGTCGGCTTCTCAGTACAAGAAATTTGATGAATTTCAGACTGGCATTCTCATCTACGAACTGCTGCACCAGCCCAACCCTTTTGAGGAGAAGGTGCACCTCAGGGAGCAGGAGTACAGCCCTGAGGACCTCCCTGCTCTACCCAGCCTGTCCATCTACTCCCGGGGACTCCAGCAGCTGGCCCACCTGCTACTGGAAGCAGACCCCATCAAGCGTGTGCGGATCACTGAGGCCAAGCGGATGCTGCAGTGTCTGCTCTGGGGGCCCCGAAAAGACCTCATGGAGCAGCCCCTCAGCCATGAGGAAACCCTGCGCCAGGTGCTTCAGAACTGGGTGGACATGAAGCGTGCCCTGCTCATGATGAAGTTTGCAGAGAGGGCCGTGGACACAGAGCGGAGCATTGAACTGGAGGACTGGCTGTGCTGCCAGTACTTGGCATCTGCTGAGCCGGCCTCCCTCTTACACACATTAAAACTGCTGCAGCTGCTCTGACCTTGGATGTGTCTCGGAGGCAGCTGAAGGCTCCTGCTGGCCTTGCAGCTAAAGGTACACAGCCCCTTTATATGTGAGAGGTTGGAGTCTCAGCAGCAAATGCACGTTCAGCTCCTGCCCCGCACTCCAGTCAGAGTGCACCAGACATGTTTAGTATCCTCAGCACTGTTAGCTTGTGGGCAGGCCAAACTGGGAACCTACCCCTATTTTGGGGGATTTTCTTTCTCTTTTTTTTTTTCTTTGATATGTTAAATGTGGACTAATAAACCCCTGCCTGCGTGTGTGCATGTTTCTAATGAACTCAATATACTTGAGTTGATTTCTGCACCTATGGGACAGTCCTCTGATCCCCACCTCTCCCAAAGCTTCAAAGCCCAGGAACACTACCGTGCTCGAGGGTGGGCAGCAGGGATGAATGGTTGACTGCTTCTCCTGGGGACCAAAGGCAGATCATATAATGCTGCTTTGCAAGGGAGAACCAGGAGGGACTTTCAAATTCACATCTTTTATGGGTTTTGGCATCCATTCTGCTTCTCACTTTAAAAACAAAAATTATTGCTTGTTTCTGTATATCAGTTGCATTTTTCACTGTGGGAAATTCAGTATCAGCTGCCTGTTACCTCTGTTAGATACTAATACAGCATGGCTTTCCTGTCTAGTGGGGCAGCCATGCAGGGTCTTGGATATGAAAGGGTGAGAGAAAGCCCGGGATGGGTCTGTTCATGAGGATGATGCTGTGTGCTGGGAATTACCCCTTGTAAAGCTAATGAAATGGAAAATCCCCAATTCACCTCCAAGGCTTTGGAGGGGAAGTCAGGGCCAGGTTGCTTTGCTTTCTCCATCCCTTCAGCTCCCTCCCTTTGCCCGGTACTTCACCTGTCCCTTGTGTCTAACATTTATTTAACCCCTTCATGGAGAGATGAGCTGGCATGAGAAGGCCAGGGGCACCAGCCTGAAGGCTGGGAGGGTTTTATTGCTGCTGGTGTTTGAATTAGAAACGCAGAGGGCTGGGTGCATTGCAAATGTATTCCTCCAACAGATGTGATGCAGGAGCAGCACAGTAAAAGAGGGAGAAACTGGCTTGGCTCCCTCCAGTCCCTTTCCCTCTAATCAGACATAGAGCAGCCACTCAGCTTGGTAGAGAGACCGTGTGCTCAGAGAAAAACCATTTTCCAAAAAGGTTGTGGGCTTGTTTTGCTCTTCCACCCCAACACAAGGCAGAGGTGAGCTGCCCTGCTCCTGGCATCAGTTCTGCAGCCCTTGGAGAAGGGGTAGATTTGGGACACATGGAGAGAGCCCAATATCAACCTAGCTGAGACAGGATGTCACTAGCTGAGTTACCCCCTCCCAACTAAAACAGAGAAAAATTAATGAGTGCCTTCCTCCAGCCTTGATTCACCTCCAGAGCCAGCCTACTCTTACGGGAAATTTTAATTCCCTAGATTTTTTTGACACTTCATACACTTTCTGTGAATCTTTTCCAGGCTTCTCACCTGGGTTTTCTTTGTTTTTAATCTGTTTGGCTATGATTGCTTCTGATGAGAGGGGATGGTTCCTTGGCTGGGCACCCATTTGCAATGAATTTCCTCCAATTCCCTTAGGGAAGAGGCTGTGCATGTCCCTGCCTGCTGGAAGAATGTGGGATGGCTCCAACTGTGGCTGCCAGGGATTTTTCAATACACTGACTTTCTTGCATCTACCTCCTGGGTCCACTTCCCTCCAGCACATGTGGCAGGAGCTTTCTGGCTTGAGAACCTCTGTCCAACGGATCATCCTGAACACATCACTCTGGAAAGTCTGGCTCTGACTTGCTGCATGTGGTCTCTCATGGGTCAGCAGAGCGGTGAAACAGCTGGAGAACCTGTTTGAAGGAGCCCCGTGTGTTTTTCAGAGATTAGATGAAGAGGTGACTCAGTTTCTAAGCGTGGCTGTAGAGAAGAGGTTGGCAGCAGTTCTGCAAGACATCCCTGAAGGAGAAAGGGCCTGGCCATGACAAATTCAAGCTGCGCTGGCAACAGGGAAATAATATGCAAGGCAAGTGTCTTGCAAAGCTTGAGGCTGGGTACTCAGTGGGACTCAAGAAATAGCCAAACATTCAACCAGCCCACGTAAAACAAGATTGGATCCATTTTGAATGCTGAGTTTCAGTTTGGTGACAAACACTGTTACAGGTATTGGCATGGGATGTTAACCTGATCAAAACTCTTTCCCTTGAGTTTGGGCACTTGAGGCTGGTTCTGGTGTTGGTCCTGGCACCTTGAAGCAGCATTCCCAGCAGACTAGAGGCTAATAATAGTTTTGTAGCTTTTTCAGCTATATTACTTTAAGATTGGGTGGGTGGCTTCTTGCTCTCATGTAAACGGAAATTCTTATCTCCAGGTTTTCCTGATACTTTCCCCTACGATAGCTCATGCTTCTCCAGCCTAAACAGTCCCAAGGTCAGTGCTTGAACTGAAGGATTTGAAATAGCATTAGGGTTTCTGCTGCCCCAAGGCAGCCTGGCAGGCCCTTTCCCTCTGACCAGGCTCCTAGTGGACACAAGAAAGGTTGCAAGAGAGCTCTCTTCCAGTGCCTGCTATCCCCATGGAGAACAGATTCCCAGGAGCGCGGCACAGCTGCTGACTGGTGCGTTTGTAGTGCAGGTGAGTTTGGTGGGGAGGTTGTGTTTCCTACACAAGATAAGGCCGAGACCTAAGACAAGCTCTGGGCAGGCAGTGCTGCTAGAAGCCCTCTTGCCCAGTGGTTTGGTGACCCAGCCTACCTTCTTCAGAGCACCCCTCAAAGCTGGGGTTTATCCAGCTGGGATATCCCAGGAGCAAAAGCCAACCTAGTTCTCCAGAGGTGTGTTATATGTGATTGCTTTGCCAACAGCACTTCTCACCCTGCATGCTCACATCTTCAGGGACATGTCCCACCAGCCACAGACCAATGACCTTCATCTGTCCCCCCAGAGAGAGGGAACTGGGGACAGCTCACATCTAAGCCATACAAAAGCTATCCAAGTCAGCAGGGACTTACTACCATGTGTCCCTCTGCACCTCTGGCTAGGAGAGCCCCCAGGAAGCATCCACAGGCATGAATTGCCCTTGGTGTAGCAGCAGGAGTGACAACCATGTACTGGGCAGTCAGAGAGAGGTGTCCTGAAGCACAGAGGTGGAGGAAGAGAGCAGCGAAAGGGAAGGCCACCACTCGGTATGGGGCTGCAGGGAGAAGGACAAGCAGGTCTGTGGTGCACATCAAGCACCTTCCTCAACTGCCTCCGATGTCTGGAGAAAGGACTGAGCCAAGGGCTGCTCTGGCTCCTCTTTTATATGTGGCAGGACCTCAGAAAAAACATAGCTGAACCAAAGAAACAAAGGTATCTGCAGGAAGAGACATGTTTTTTGTATTTGTCAGTGTTGACTCCTTCAAGAACCTCTGTCCCAAGGTTTGTGAGCAGGTGGAAGAAGCTGAGGTTGGTTATTTGCTCTGTCAGCCACCTGGGCCAATATCACATACTTTGAAGACATCATGAGCGAGATAACATCCTCTTTGAGCCGCCACGTGTTGGGATGCAACTCAGAGCAAAATTCCCAGGTACTCCTAGAGGCTTGTTCTCTTTGCTTCCTGTCCGTTCAGACCTTCACAGAAAGCAGTAGCTTTTTTTCCAGCTCTGGCCTCACTTGTTATAGGGTAGTGGTGGGAACGTGCCAGCATTTAAACCCCTAGTCACAGGAAAGTGAGGATGGGTTCTGCCACTTCTCAGTGACAAGGGAGGGTGAGCCCCTCAGCCCCACCACTCAAACCAAGCTCCAGGGCCTTTTTGTTTACTAGAGGTAAAGGAATAGCTCTAGTCTCTCCAAACAATCATTCTTCAAGTAAATAAAGAATTAAAAAAAAAAAAAGACCATAGAAATACTTGTGATGGTAGAAATTAGTCATTGTGGTTAAATTGTTCAAATTGCACATTCTTTCAAAAATGTGCCATATAAGAAAGTAAAAGGTCCTCTTTTGAGCCAGACTTGGAAAGTGATTTCAATAGTCATTTCTAGGGTCATGTGAAGCCCATTCCTATTGCTCTCATAATTCCACCAGCAGTATTTCATGCTAAACAGACCAAAAGTCTCAAAAAAAATCAGTCTACACAACTTGGATCTTCTCAGTGAGATACAGCTATGAAAAAACGCACAAATTCAAACAGAAAAACAATGGATTTTTTTAAATCTCAGTTGATACCTGCTTTATTTTAAGCACATAAACAGTGAATATAAAGAGGAATACCTGGCATTTCCTTCTGGAACTAAAAAAAAACATTGGAGGGGTAGAAGAAGTAAAATTTTCTCCTTCCTTTAATGATTGCTTCAAAAGATTTAGTGTTTTTCATTTAAAAGAGCAAAATTAACGCCTAAAGTTAGAGAAGTAACTGCTTATTAAAGAGATCTTGATTTTAAAGGTATATCAAGTCTGACCTCTATGAATGCTTCTATTCTTCACTGAGCTTTTCAAGTTGTCATGATATTGGAAAGCTTGTCACATAGCTTGGATGAATTACTTGGTTATAAGAAGGTGGAGGACCAAAACTCCATTGAAAAAATTATTAGAGCAAATGCTGCATAGAAACCAGTTGTATTTTGCTGTATTTGTGCAGGGTATGTTTTAAGAGCAGGTGATAACACTGGAGAGAAGCTTTTTCCCTGTCAATATTGGCATGTATGGCATGCAGCAACAGCCTGGTTTCACAGGACTCACTCTGCCAAATCCATGGAGTCTGGTATTGACTTTGCTGAGTAAATATTTTTTACGGCCTTTACAGTGCCTGCTTAAGCAATTCCCTGCTGTGGTTCTGCAAAAAATGCCCTTGCTTTTCAAGAAGCAGAAACAAATTTCCACAGTAGCACTGCAAATATTAATACACTGCTCATGCCTCTCATTTTATACCATCAAATGCTGGGCACTGGAAGCATGTCAGCCATAGTGAAGCAAAGCATTCGGGTCAGCATTATTTGCTTAATTCCCATGTGCTAAACAAGCAACAGCCAGTTCCTGGCAAAGGAATTAATTGTTTGACAATACAGCAGGTGAGAAGGGCAGGCTGACCACTGACAGAGCAAACTCTGGGCATAAAATTGGAGCAGATACTGCTCAGATACAAGCTTTGGGTTAGTACTCTGGTGGCATATAGTGCTGTTCTGGAAACATTTTTGGTTGCATCTTTTTTTCTTCAGATAAAAGCACATAAATGGGAAGGGAGGCTATTAAATCAGGTTGAGGAGGCCTGAACTGAGCTCCTGTCTCTGACTTCCTCTGTGACCTTAGGAAAGCCATTTAACTCTCACTCACAAAGCAGAGATGATAGTTTGTGTCTCCCTGTGGTGTTACAAGGCAGAATCAACCACAAACCTCGCAACTTTACATTTGGCTGTGATAGGCAGGACATGAAAGTACCCAAATGAGAAAGGAATTAAAAGTAATAAATTCAGTGATTAAAACACAGGGTGGAGAAGTGAGTCTGCTGGAAGTTGCTGGGCCAAGAATGCCCCAAATGCTCTTGAAATACCCCAACTCCTCTTCAGTGCATAGGGAGTAGTGCTCTTCTCACTGGGGCAGCGTTGAGAGTTGGAGCTCGCCAGTCCACAGAGGGCCCTCAAAGTGTGTTTCTGCTGAATTCCAGAAAAAGAGCAGCTGAGTTACTCAAGGCACATGAGCAAGAGATATCTTGGAGAGGGAGCATGAAAAAGGATCAGGAAGTCCATTTGCTGCACTTCTTTTCCTCCTCAGCTGCAATTTCTGGGTGCATCTGGGCTGCCTTTTTGCAACAGCACAGTACCTGGATGTCAGCAGTTCACAAGAGACATGGACATACTGGAAAGAGTCCAGCAAGGAGTTGATGATGATGAAGGGACTGGAGCATCTCTGATCAGAGGAGAGGCTGAGAGAGCAGAGACTGTTCAGCCTGGACAAGAGAAGGCTCAGGCAGAGGGAGATTATAGGTATATTGGTAAGTCCTGATGGGGAGGAAAGAAGGACAAGAGGTGATGAACACAAGCTGAAATGCATGAAATCCCACCCCAACCCAAGAAAATATGTGTGTACATGTAGTGTGTGCGTATTGTGTGTATGTGCTTGTATACGTGTCCTGTGTGTTTGTGCTTGTGTATGTGTGCTGGGTGTAGGAGCAGGGGTGTGAGTGTTGTATGTTTTGTGTTACAACTGTGGTTGTATGTTGTGTGCACAGTGCACGTTTCATGTTTATTCTGTGTGCTCAGTGTGTGGGGGGTGGTATTTCACCTCAGCCAGGACTCAGTCCCATAGGGACACCAAGGAGGCCCTGAAGCAGCTTCAGTCACAGAGAGTCCACAGATGGGGTCAGAGACATGTGGGAAAGGGGACTGTGGGGCACCTGATGGTTTATGGGGCAGACATGGGGGAAGCTGGGGGTACCCAGGGGGTTATGAGGCACATGGGACGTTGAGGGACCCTGTGGGAGCTATGGGGCATCCAGAAAAGCAATGTGACACCTGAAGGGTGAGGATACTGAGGGAGAGAGCTGGGTACACATCCAGGAGATCAGGGGTACCCTGGGCTGGGGGAGTGGGGGTGGTTATGGGGCACCTATAGGAGTTGTGGAGTACCCAAGAAAGGAAGAGAGAGCACAGGAAAGGTCAGACACCCTAGGGGTCCAGGGGACATTCATGAGGCTGGGAAAACCTAGGGGTTTATAAGGCACATGGGGAGATAGGTCCACCTTGGACAGGGCTGGGGGCACCCAAGGGGCTTAGGGGCAACCAAAGAGGGGTGAGATCGCAGTATTCCCCCAGAAGCTGATGCTGGAGCCCAGGCCTGTGACACCTCCTTTATTTCAGGCATTAATGGAGCCTCCAGTGGGAGGGAGAATCCGTATCCCCACCTACAGCCGCCGCACGTCCAGCCTCACTGCGGGGGCGCGTAGGTGCCGGCGAGGTGCACGGGCAGCCCGTCCCGGCAGGAGACCCGCACGTGGTGCTGGAGCTGCCGGGCGCGGTAGGCACAGGGGGTCTGGGTTTCCCTGCCCCGCAGGCGGCAGGCCGTGACGCCCATGGCCGTGGGGGTGCTCTGGAACCCCGAGGCATCAGGCGCCTGGGAGCAGGCAGCCACCAGCTCCTGGACCGGCGCGTGCACGAAGGTGTTGGAGGGCTT
Organism: Platyrinchus mystaceus; assembly: GCA_035041135.1. Taxonomy (NCBI): domain Eukaryota; kingdom Metazoa; phylum Chordata; class Aves; order Passeriformes; family Tyrannidae; genus Platyrinchus; species Platyrinchus mystaceus. The sequence continues at coordinate 28,734,841 of JAWWLV010000144.1, forward strand.
GCAGGGCCTCCCCTGGGCCGTCACCCGCCGGCGTGCCAGCATGGTCTCGCAGTAGCGGTGCGCCGCCAGCGTGGACGTCCGCGGGTAGTCCACGTGCTGCCGCAGGAACTTCTCGTAGCGGCTCTCGCCCTCCACCCCGGCCAGTGCCGCCAGCACCAGGGTCACGCACAGCACCCAGCCTGCCATGGACACCTGTGGAAAGCGGGGTTAGGGCCATCTGGACTTCTGGGCCCCCAGCTGGAAACCCCACCCTGGATGCTTGATTCCTCTACAAATTCCCCCTCCCAAACACCTGGGTCCCTTGCAAATCCCCTCTAAATGCATGGGGACCCACCCCTGGACAAATGGGCCATCTGTGTGTCTCACCTGGATGCCTGGATCCCCTACAGAACACCCCATGGACACCCGAGTTATGCACTCCCCAGAAGCCTCAGTCCCCTACGGAACTACCTGCTCCTCAGACCCTTGGCTCCCCTATGGATGGGGTCCCTGCCCCAATGCCCAGATGCCATACACAACCTCCCTCCCCCACCGAATGCTTGGGCTCTTCACAGCCCCCTCCCACAGACATTCCCCTACACATCCCTCACCCCCACCTGTGTGCGTGCCTCAGTTTCCCTTATGGCCTCGAGGTCTCTCGGATCCCTCCCACTCCTCTGCACGTCTTTTATACTGGCCTCAGCTGGGCCCAATGGGCAAGGATCCAGGAGGAGGGGCAGAAGAGCAAAGAGCAAGGTCCAGTGGATGTCTGGGAAGAGACAGGTATCCAGGAAACCCCACTCACCCTCTTGCCCCCCCCCAAGGTCATTAGGTAGTCATTAACGAACCACGTGACTGTCTGCGTACATCCCTTTGGTGTCCCCTGCCCATGTTGCCTTGGATCATGCATCCTGGCCTTGGCCACCTATCCCAGGAGAGGCAGGACACCTGGGCCCCTTTGGGTGGCAGGGCAAGATACCTAGTTCCCTGGTGGGGGCAGGATGGCAGGATGTCAGCATCACCTCGAGGGCAGCTGACAGATGTTCCTGCTCCTATTGGAAGATGCGGCACATTATTGGCTGTCTTGCAGTGCTTCAGGAGCTATGCATCCCTTTCTCCTGTGTCCCCTTGCAGGCAAGTTCCTACCCCTGGGAAGTGCATTTTGCCTCGCTGCTACCTCATATGCTCCCAGCTACTCCACTGAGGCAGAGAACAGCAAAGAACCAAGAGCCAGCCTGAGCCCATCAAAGACCCATCCCTTTCCCTTGCCCATCCTGACGGACTGCCAAGGAAAGCACGTCCCCTCCAGGGGGAGAGGCATGCAGTGCCCAGGAGAGGCTGTCACCACCGGGTACAAGTGGTATCCATCCTCCTCTTCAAAGACATGATAGAGACTGTGATGGGAAGTGGGAAATGAGAGAAAGTGCACAGGAGCCCTCAGCTGCCCTTCTCCCACATGAGCAGCCAAGTCTGAGCCCACCAGTGATTCAAGGAGGACAAGGAATGGGCCTCAGCCCTAGAACCACGGGGGGCTGAGAGATGCACCTTTTGAGTGTGTCACCATGTCACCTGACCTATCTGTCCCCCAGGACAGCACAGAGCTGCCCCCCTGTCTGTCCCAGGCCCACCATGTCTCATCACAACCCCCTGGACACCCTCTGCTTTCCACTGTCCTGGTGGGGGTGGAAAAGGTACGGTGTCTGCAGGAGGAGGAACAAGCCTGGATGTCTGGCTGTCTCTGGCTGGCATGGCATGGGTACCTGTGCTGGAGCCTATTCTATCCAGCAGACCCTCAGGTGTATCCTTCCCAGAGGTCGCTGTGATGCCCATTCATGAACCACAGCCTGTGGTCCTTTCTTGTCTCTGGGAGTCCTGACTGCCTGGCACTGTCCTGGGCATCTCCCTCTCTCATCCCTGCCCACTATGCCAGGTGGGCTGATTGGAGCCTCCTGCTGCCCTGTGGCGAGAGGAGCCATTAGTGGAGGCACTTGGGGCAGCCCAGACCAGCAACTTCTGGTTGTTCCCTCTGTGCCCCATGGCATGGGAATGTTGCCGATTTTGGGAGCTCTCTAAACACAGACACAGAGACTAGTTTAGAAAGGAGACACTCCTTATTCTGCGCAGGGTGCTAGGTGAAGGTTTCCACATATCAAGCACACCATGGGTAAAAAGTTACATCTTTTATACAGTAAAGGGGAGCACTGATGGTCTAGTGGTTAAGATGCGGCGCTCTCACCGCCTCGACCCCGGTTCGATTCCGAGCCGGGTTCAGGGACACTCCCCCGGGCAGATGGAGCTCGTCAGCCCCTAAGGCCATCCATCTAAGAGAAGGTCACTCT
>JAWWLV010000144.1:28737258-28748782 GCA_035041135.1 Platyrinchus mystaceus
GCTTGGCCCGGCAGATGAACCTTAGGATTAAAGGGTGGGCTCAGTTCAGCGCAGGCTGTGTCTCACCTTAAAAATCCGTTGCGCAGGCTTGAAAGGTAAAAACACCTTTCCCAGATCTTCGTTCGCGAAGACTGGCCACGTATACAGTAAAGTTTATATGAACCGCCTACCTAATGCATATTTATTTCTATGACGTAATCTTACACAACGTTTAAAACACAAAAGCTCTTTTCTTTATTTAGCAACTTCTACTGTGGAAGTTATCCAGCGACACCAGTTACATCTACAGAAGGCGAAAAGACTCAGCCTGGGGGACAGATAATTTTCAGCTTGAAGGCATCAGGAAGCAAACGTAACTGATGTGCATTAGGTAGGCGGAGAATATGTATTAGATAGGCGGGTTCAGGTAAACTTTACTGTATAAAAGACGCAACTTTTTACCCCACGGCACGTACCTTTCTCCCGGGCAGAGCCTGCGCAGCGAGCCTCGTCCCTGTGGCTCTCGGGTCCCGATCCCAGGTCGCGGTGCGGGCGCTCCGCAGGGCGCAGGGCGCGGCTGGGCCAGGCGGGGGCGCTCACGGGCACGGCCGCGCCGAGCGCTCCCCCCGCCCCCCCCGCGCCGTTGGTTCCGTCCCGCAGTGGTACGGCCCGCAGGAGGGCGGTGCCCCCCCCCGGCCCCTCCCGGCTCGAGGCGGCCCCGTGCTCGCGGGTCTCGCGCGAGCGCCGGTCTCGTAAAATCTCGCGTGAGCGGCGGCCTCGCCCTTTCGCGGCGCGGGCGGGACGATGGCGGTCGGGAAGAACAAGCGGCTCACCAAGGGCGGCAAGAAGGGCGCCAAGAAGAAAGTGTGAGGGCGGCCGGGGCGCGGGCGGGCGGTGCCCGGGAGCGCCGGGCGGGGCGCCGCGGTGGCGGGATGCCGGCGATGCGGGGCGGATGGCGGATGGCGGCGGCGGCCCGGCCGGAGCGGGTCCCGGGCTGTCATGGCGGCGGCCGGCCGGGCCTGGGCCTGGAGGGGAGGCGTGTGGGGAAGGGAGGTTTTACTGAAGCCCGATTTGGCCTGAGAAAATCGTTTAAAAAAAATCTTTTTCTTCGTTCGATTTAAGGGTCGATCCTTTCTCCAAGAAGGACTGGTACGATGTCAAAGCACCGGCGATGTTTAATATCCGAAACATCGGGAAGACACTCGTGACTAGGACCCAAGGAACTAGTGAGTAGTTGGGGTTTGTGCAGTAGAGGGACACGCGTCTGCTCCGTGCGCTGGCTCTAGGCGGGACTCGATTCAAGAAATGCTGACAAATGGATTTTGCTCGTAATAATATGGACCTGGAAGTTAAAAAAAACAAAAAAAATAGGCACCTCTGGCTCAGTTGGATGATTTGAGTGATTTTTCTTGAGTTGGGCAAGTTGTTTGAGTAAATGAGCTTAGTTGCAGGGAAGTTCATACGGTGGGGTCCTTGTCTGTACAAGAAACCAAACCATGGGAGGACAGGATAGGCCTGAAGTTTCTAATGAGCTGCTGTGGTGGAAACCTGGTGGGTTGGAGAAAAGTTAAGAATTAAGGAGTCATTTTGACTATCACAGGGGGAGATGTGGGACAGTGCCACAGGAGACCAGCATGTCAAGAGACTAAAGTTAAAAGCTTTTGATTAAAGGTGTCTCGTCTCTGTTGAGAGCTGGAATTGCTGATTTAATGCGAGTGCATGTAGGTGTATCACTGAATGGTAAAGTTGTTTTTATAGGATCTGGCACACCTTAGGAAAAGGAAACCTCTGTTAGGGATGGAGGGGGATCTGGAGGGGTAACAGTACTTTTGGAAGCCTAGCTGTGCAGAATGGCTAAATAGTTATACTGTACTAAACTTATGAAGATGATCATTACTTTGAACTGTAACGTGGAACAAGTAAAATAAGGGTCACTGTAAACCAAGTGTGAATCAGCCAGTGTTAAAATGGTTGTTAGAAGGGGAGCTGTGAAATGACTGGGGTGTTGGTTGCTGCTTCATCTCTGCTGTGGTGTTTTTGTTTTTCATTGCTGTTCATAATTTCCAATACTCTGGAATCCCTTCCACTTAAAACAACCCAAACTATGACCGGCAGCACGTTGGTGTTCATGTCCCACGTCTGATACAGTCACCTGGAAATGTTCCTCCCAGAGTTCACAAAACCCGGTATTTGGCTCTGTGAGTTGATTTGATCTGGCTCAAGGCACAAACGAACTGCAGCACTGCAAGGCCCTGGCATCGCATCCCCAGGGGTTGGGCTCCATCGTGGAGGCCTTTTCAGCCTTAGTGATTCTGTGATCACCACCTTTAGAAGACATCCAATGGGAATTCGGTATCTGATGTGAACAGTGCGCTTCTAATGTTAATAAAAGGTGTTTTACTTTGTTCCATCACTCAGAAATTGCCTCTGACGGACTGAAGGGCCGTGTGTTCGAAGTGAGTCTGGCTGACCTGCAGAACGATGAGGTTGCCTTCCGTAAATTCAAACTGATCACTGAGGACGTTCAGGGCAAAAATTGTCTGACCAACTTCCATGGAATGGACCTCACCCGGGACAAAATGTGCTCCATGGTCAAAAAATGGCAGGTGTGTAAACAACGAGGTCTGTGTTGCTGCCGGAGCCTTTAGGAAGGAGGGGAGGCACTGGAGCGTTGTGAAGCTGTGTTTGAGGTGGCAGCGGTGGGTGTTAATGATGTTGGGTTCGAGGGCTTGGGGAACCTCTCTGTCATGTGGGGGTAAATGGCTCTTTCTTTTCCAGACAATGATCGAAGCCCACGTTGATGTCAAGACCACGGACGGTTACCTGCTGCGCCTCTTCTGCGTGGGCTTCACCAAGAAGCGCAATAACCAGATCCGCAAGACCTCCTATGCCCAGCATCAGCAGGTCCGGCAGATCCGCAAGAAGATGATGGAAATCATGACCCGGGAGGTGCAGACCAATGACCTGAAGGAAGTTGTCAATAAGCTGTAAGCTCTGGCTGCGTTCTCTTTTTTTCCCCTGTAGTTTCAGTGGTTGGTTGGTGGTTGGTTGTTGCTGAGAACTTGGAGAATGCTGGTGCTTCACATGCCACTTGGCAGAGACCAGGCGGGGAGCCCCTCATGTTGGAAAGCCAGAGGTCATTTTCTGCAGATAGCTTCTCTTGGTCTCTGCATCCTGTTTGACTTGTACCCACTGTCACATTTGCATAAATGTAAAATCGTGCAGATTTTACAGAGGATTTGTGGTTCTGCAGACTGAAGTTGTAATTCTCATCAGCTGGGGCTGTGAGTGTTCTGAAAGTTCTCCAAAGTGTGATGTTTGCTTCCAAAAGTTTGATTGGAGATTTGCTCTCAAAATGGTCACGCTTGCCCTATGCTCCTTCTAACACTGCAAGGGAAACGTCTTAGAACCTAAACATACTTGAAGAAAAATGTTCACATTAATGATGTGAACTTCTGTAGATTATTTTGTGCTCTTAAATATTTTTTTTAAGCCTGTGTTGCTGATAAAGAAGCAGGCAGAATTTTTAATGTTGTGGCACCACTGTGCTCTGTGGTTTCTCAGGATCCCAGACAGCATTGGCAAGGACATCGAGAAGGCCTGTCAGTCCATTTACCCTCTGCACGACGTCTACGTCCGCAAGGTTAAGATGCTGAAGAAGCCCAAGTTTGAATGTAAGTCAGTTACTGCAGACGTTGGGTGTTCCTGGAGGAGGGTGTGGGAAGCAGTCACTTTAAATGTGTTTGCTTTCGGATAAAGGTGTTACAGCAGCGTCAGGAACTTAAGTAGGGGTAGTATTGAATTGGTGTGTCCTTGTCTGACTGTGGCTTCCAGGATTGAAAGCCAAGCAGTGAGCATTGAGTTCAGAGCTTTTTGAATTCTCACCTGAAACTGCTGCTGAACAGTTAAAGGCTTTGTCTTGGGAATGAATGATGACAAAATGTTTCGGTCCCAAATGACATGGAATGATTCTGTTTTCCCATTTTCTGACATTCCCATGTAATGCAGTAGTAGGTTCTTGAGTCCACATCTTTTTAGAAAAAAGTTCAATTTGTAATTGTGTTATGTTGCACTTAGCTCAGTCTTGTTTCTGTCTGACCATCGGTTACGGCAGCAGCATCTCCTTCCGTGAGCTTTCTGGAATGGACTTGGTTGTACCCGTATTAAATGTTCTGGTGTTTTGTGTACGATGAGCAATTGAGCAATTTAAAACTGCTTAAACAGGTGCATCTCTCACTATTTGTGTTGCTACTTCTTTTTAGTGGGCAAGCTGATGGAGCTGCATGGTGAAGGTGGTGGTGCTGGAAAGCCCTCTGGGGATGAGGCAGGCACTAAAGTAGAGCGAGCCGATGGATACGAGCCGCCCGTGCAAGAATCTGTCTGAAACTAAAAATTGGTGGAAAATAAAAGTTTTAATATACAGAGCTAATATTTGGTTGCCTGTATTGCTACTGGACAGTATTGGTGCTGGATGTGTGGATGGGTTTTCATTAAGGTAAACCTATTGCCTTGGTTTGAAAAAAGGAAAAAGGATTTGTGTTGGAGATGTGTTTTTCATGATTGGTGATACGAGATGGGTGGAAGGGGGGTTGTCCTTTTTGTGGATTCTGTATGTTGGTTTTTCCAATAATTCTAGTCCTAACAAAAGAAATCTTATGTGTGAAGAGGTTGCATTAGTGAGAGTTGCCTCAAAGAGGAGCATTGTACAGGAAAAATGGGGCTGCTGTTTTAGAGTTTTTCTACAGTTTCAGAATTTTTATTATAGGGAAGTCTTTGGGATTTATCTGGACTACTTGCTTAAAAATTACATGTATATGTTGAGGCTTCCTGGTGGTAATTTAATACAACCTCTTGTGGGATAGATGCAGTCTCCCATAATCAGAAGTTGTTTAAATATCTTAAAGTTGCAGTTATGATTATGGAAGCAGTGTTCGTTTTGAGCAGTGCAAAAATGCAGAGCATGCTCAAAAGCAGTAGGGGGTTGCATCTTGGTTTTTAATCTCTGTCAGAACTGAAGAGTAACTGAAATCATGGTTGAAAAACCTGTGAAACTTCAGGGTGGAAGATTATACTGTAAAAAGGCAATGGTCTGTTTTGAAAACAAAGCATACTTAAGAGATTTGCTGGTTTAAGACTGTGTTTATTATCTGATAGCATTTTTTCTTGTTCAGGCTTAAAAATGGAAGAGTGTTTTTTCTGGCTGAAATGATTTTTTTGTGCTATGAACATACATTGTTTAGAATTAGTCCTGTGAAATTGTTGGTAAGTTTCTGATTTAAAATCTGAGAACAAAATGGGGAGGTCACTGAGAGCTGTAGGTCCTGCAGTCGGCTGTCATGTAGCATAGGATACAAAATGGGAGGAAATAGTGAAATATTACTGTTTCAGCAAGTTACTAAAGGAAAGGGAGGGGGGCCCTGCTACCCGTGAGGGCTGTAGTGTTCCGTGTCAGGGATTTTCACCTTTTCCTAGTTGGTAATTCTGGTTTGCACCAAATCATACGCAAAATGAAAATAATGTTTTCAAACTTACTTCAGAGGACTGCAGGTGATGTGATTTTATGTTGTGATTCCCAGTTACAATTTGTTATGCATTCTGCTTTTACCAGTTGGTGTAGTGGAAGTGTAGTGAGTGCTCAGCCCTCATGATCTTGTAACAGGAGAAAGGAATCATTCTGTTTTTGACCCTCTGCTTTGCTCTTCCCATCAACACTGCTGAGGCAGGTGTCATCCGCCTCCAGGAGTCCCAGACAGGTATTTTTGAAGCCATAAGTTGCAACAAACACCACTTCTCTAGCAAAAGTGAGAACTTTTCACCAGAGTTAGAAAAACAAACCCTGATGTCGGGTAAGTTTGGTGAGATGTTGGAAACCCTTGAACCTACTACACTAGCACGTTCAGTGCCGCTGTGCACACGCACAGATGTGTATCTGTTCAAGCCCTGGACTGGCATAAGGACTGTCAGAGCTGTCAGTTATGAACAGCCGTGTGTTGGCTGTTTCCTGTGCTTAGCAGTGGTTCCATCAAACAAATCGTTGGGGGCTGCAGCTGGCCCGTGTTCTCTGTAGGCTGGGAGGGTTAGGCATCCTGATGTGGTTCCTGAGCTCATTCTCTGAAAACCTGTATGTCTTGGATACTGTTACTTTCTCCTCCAGCTGTATGTCTGAGGAGTTGTTGCCAAAAAGTGTAGTCTGAGAGGATTTGAAGAAAGAACTTGCCTTTTTTTCAGGTTTTTAAATTTATGTTTTTGAACAGTGGACTGCCAGCACTGCTGTGTAGGGGCTCTGGGTATGTATGTATGTACATATGTATGTATGTTTGTAACAGGATTTTGGATGGGGGGAAAAGCAAGCAGAAAGGAAAATTTTGTGCTGCATCTGTATTCTGTTAACAAATACCAGCTGAAAAAATCACGGTGTCAGCAGAGCACACCAAAATCACGAGCAGAATTGCTCATCAGCACAAGTAATTTTGGCACAGCGACTGTCGCACCACCTGTGACACCCTGCGGTGACAGCTGGTTGCTGCAGGTAGCAAGAGCCACAGATTCTGCAGGTGGTAAGTGTGGAATGTACCTGAGTCCAAAGGCTTGACTAAACTCCGTTTAAGCCACCCAGATTCTCTGAGGGGTTTGGACTACTTGAAAACGAATGCAATATTATTTGTCTGATTATTATTGATATTATTTGTCTGGGGGCTGGGTGTTTCTTTGCAGCTGGGTTAACTATATAAGCACAATGAGATCTGTAAAACTGTCAAGTGGAAAGCTCAGCTCTCCACAGCATAAGACAATTAAAATGCCAGCATGACTTAATTACAAAAATTTTATTGGTTAAATACATTCTTAATTTACAGAGGTACCATAACAAACTTACCGGACTTAACAAAGGTATATTTAGGACACCGTTAATTGTACACAGAACAAAGATGTCTTCCTGAAGATATTTCCAGAGAGTGGGTCAAACAGTATTTCAACAAATGAGACTTCTATTATTACACTAATGCACGGGGGTCTAGCTGAATTTCAAGGTTACAGCTGAAATTCGCTACTATATTGCAGTTAAGATTTGTGCTCCACCTCATTCTTGGTTTTTTGTACACCTTAGGAATTTCGTTATGATCTGTAGGCAGTCTCATGGTGGCGTTGGGCATCGTCTTAAGAAAATCCTCTCCTGTAAAAGCCAAGCATCTCACTCGTTTCAGTGTTCACAAAGGCGCTGTTTCAGCTGCCTGCAGCAATGCGAGCAGCCCTTAGATGGCACTCGGTGCTGTGAATAGAAGGCCTTGCTGCTCTCCCCGCCCTGCCCCACAGGGAGGAGATGATTAACGTACAGCAGAGTGGTCTTGTCTGCGGATAGGCACTGCCTTGAAACATTCAGTGGAAGTTACAAAAACAACTGGTGAATACACATTATAAAAATGGGAAAGAGGAAATTGAAAAAAAAATATAAAAAAATCAGTTCTACTTTTGAGACTTGTATCAAAATTTTAGAAAACTGCCAACAATAAGTAAACATCATACACTTAAATCTCATCTACTGCTACACTGACACAGTATGTCTTTGGAGGGCACAGGTATTCTCTAGGAGATGGTGTTTTACTGGAATAAGCAACAAGAAGTTTTAGAATCTCTTGGCAGGAAAGCCTGGGCAGTGGTTTATGTCTTTGATTCCACAGGAGTTTCAGGCTTGTGGGGATGCTAAAACTGAGTAATTGCTGTACAAATTGTTTTTCCCTCCTAAAATGGCACATAATTTAGAATTGTTTTATAATGTTAATAACCTTAATGGAAGTAGAAGTCCAGTTCTCAGCTCATCAAAACTTCGTGTGATCTTCATCTCCTGGTTGGTGAAATGGTATTGGTGCAGTTTAAATACACAGCAGAAGAAAAATGCCTGTCTGTGCAAGTTCTGTGGCCTAACTGTGACTCTGCTGAGTGAAATGGTGCTGAGGACCTCACGTCTGTGCTGCACATTCCTCAGGCTTGTTTCAGGTGAGCTCTAATCTGCTACCAGAACTGGATGCCCATTCCCTGCTCAGAGGGAGTTCCTCAGTTCAGTTTTGGCTGTAGGCCTGCTTCTGCCTGCTGTGATGTAGCCAGAGTGCAGGGCACAGGGAGGGGAGGGCCACCCTCACCAGCCTGCTTAGGCATCTATTTAGATGCACCCTTATCTCCTGTAGCAGCAGGGACTTGGCATGCGATGCTTAGAGCTCATACTGATAGAGCTGTAGCCAGACAAGTCAAAACTATCTCAATGTCAATCATGATCCTAGTATCCAGTCTCCATTCACCACTCAACTGTTGGGCCTCCTGCAACCTGAACTGCCAGACCCACTAAGAAAAGTCTCGTTGGGGGTATCTTGATACCTTGTGACCTGCAGCTCTCTGAAGTAATGACTCGTGCAAACAGCTTACTGGTTTCTCTTTGTTATATAGTGCAGAAATGATGGAATACTGTCAGCAATGAAAGAGCGAACTGCAGCATAATGTTTTCTATTCCAGTCTGATGGAGTTAGATGCCATTTAAATACTTTGCCAGAAGCCAAGTGTTACAAAAATTAATTTACTACCAGAAGTTCCTATAATGTGAAGCTTCCTCAGTCATGTCTGTCTTAGTTTGTCAGTCAAGCCACACTGCTACTTTTTACTAATTGCCTTGGTTAATGCTGCTTGGAGTAACCTCTTGCCAGGCATGTTTTCCTTAATGTCTTGACAGACCATTTATGATGATGCTCAGTATAGTTGGTATGTGGTAACAAACTGGAAACTAATCCCATGTCTGCTGAAAGCTAAAACCAAGGCTGTATAATACCCTTCATATTAGGGTTAGGAATAGTGTTACTGAAGTATGTTCCAGTGCTTGAGTGACAAATGAAATGCAGACTGAGTGAAGACTGGCTTTCCACTTGCATGATGGGAGTGGAGGGGCAAATATTTGGAATAGTGCAGCTACTCCATGGATGGGATCTGAGAAAGCTCAGTAAATGCTGTCTGTCACAACTATCCTCAGCTGGGAAAGAAGGGCATGATGGTGCTTGAAGAACAGTGGGCAGTAGAAAAATCTAAACCTGTACCTGGAAAGTATTTTGGGGAAAGGGAGGAACGTCAAAGATGATTCATACCAATTTAAACAGTACTTCTAAAAGGCAAAATACTTAAAAATCTTACTTCTGTGATCTTGCTGTATGAGCAGCTTGGGCTAAGAATAGAAGAATACTACACAAGGATTTATTTCTGAGTTTTCCCTCTTACCAGTATTAGATTTGATACCTTTCTACTATGAAATACCAGTTATTTTTCTTGTCCTCTAAGTCATAAACCAAACAAGTGGATTCTACTGCTAACATGGAACTCAAGCAGTAATGAAACCTGAATATCAAATTCCATCTATATACTGTGTGTTGTAATTATATATTAAAACAATTCTTTAAATTTGGATTTTAAAAAGTTTTTAAAGAAGCCCAAAGCAGTTTACTTTATGCAGACTTTGTGCAGGATAAATGTAATACCAGATAGTAAACATACTAGAATGCTATATAAGTTAAAATGGTGTTGCACCACAATATTTCCCTAGTTGGAAACAGCTAAAAATCCTGCTTGTTTTGCTCTCAGAGCATTCATGAAACATGACTACATACACTGTCACAAAGGACTAAAATGTTCTTATTTGACTTAAAGACACTAGTATGACTGTCTAGAAAAAGTAGTGCAAAACATTGATAGTCAACACACGTTGATGCCTTTGCTGTGCCTTTAGGGTAGAAAACATTCTCTCCCACATGCAGGGAGTACAAAGAGAGGCAACACTTCATGGTGTTTTTAAAATCTGAACAAAGTTCCTAGGAAATATCCCAGACCTTCCTTGTACCTCTCCACTCATCCAGTCCTCATCTACAGATTCCAGCTCTGTTATCATATCACCTGCCTGTAAGAGAAGGAGTAATGTGAGTCAGTACAGCTTACTGTGCAATGTTAATGCATGCATAGCTGGACTTATTTAGAGGCAATTAATATCAATCAAATAGAAGAGATGTGGCCAGTCTCTTCTGTTGGTTACATCTCTTGGAGATTGTTTGCCAAAACCAGTTGAAGCTTTTCTTAGGGTAAATACTTGTCTATGGGGAAGAACCTTTGGAGAGACAAAAGAGCATTGCTGGATAACTTCCTGAGTTGCTTAAGCTCTCCAGGTAGGCAGGTACGGTAAAAGCTGGCTCACAGGCCACTTGTTATTTGTGTGTGTTTCCCTGCTCTGTTATGAGGGTTTCTCTTAAAACCCTGGAAAGATTTTTTTTTTTAAGTCCCAATATTTTCTAGCACTTGAAAATTTTCCTCTTCTCTTTGGAAACTTTCCCAAAAAGAAAGAGCAATAATCTAAGAGCTCAGTGTGGCCATTTAAACTGCAGCTCCTGTGTTTGGTCCTTGTTCCAGTTTTCACTGTCCAGTGCCACAGTCTTCATCTGAAGTACTGTTATAGCCCTGGCCTTTCTTCCAATACCATTGTTCCCCTTTTCTCTTTAAAGAATCATCTATCCTTTCAACATTGCAAGGTGCTAATGCTGAAACTAACTATTTAGCTAGTTTTAGAAAATACTGTGTGTTTCAACTTGTAGAACTGCTTGTGAAAGTCTGCTGTTTCTCAGAGATTTGCTTTTGAGGACACAGTTACCTGAATCATGACTTTGAATCTCAAGGGCACTCTGTTTCTTGTTCATGCTTAATATGATCTGGGCATCCAGCAAGTATTTAATTTTTCCCCTTGTTCGCAGAGCAACTATGCATTGGGTTGCCAGTTTAAGATTTTGCTGTGCTTGTTGTCCCTTAGAGGCCTGGCTGCTGTAGCACTGGCACTATTATTCTCCTTCTCACTGCTGTCTTTCTAGTAAAAAAAAGAGGCTCCGTTGACCAGATCAACTGATCAAGAACTGAATGTACTGCAAAATGAGGCTGGCTTGTCTTGTCATGTTTACTAGATCAGAGAAGTCAGAGGAATTCTGCAACTCCTGATCTCTTTTCAGTGTCCTTTATTGAAGATTTTGCCAATATGAAACAGCAGTGGTAAGGCCAAAAATGTTTTTTAGAGAGACCATTTATCAAATGTGTTAATATGTACGCATATTCTATGTGCTTCATTCTTCTTGTTTCAAGCCTATTTTCACAGTGGATGAATCTTATTTTTTAGCACTCTTAGGAGCGTAAGACTTCTTGGAAATTGGTCTAAGAGAGGTACTTACTTTGAAGGAAAGCTCATCTTCGTTTTCTCCATGAAAATCATAAAGAGCTCTGGCTTTTCCTTTCTTCCCTCCTCCAGACTGTGACAGTTCTACCTTGGCTGCAGAACATGGACAAGAGAAGTTTAGATTGGCATGAAATAAATCTCTCTTTTTGGAGAAATTCCCTCTCATTCTCATGTTTTCTCCCCATTACTGTGCTAAAGGGTGAACAAATGTTATTGCTACTGCTGTAACAAACTTGTGGGGAATCTTGGCTGGACCGAGACCCTGAGATGGAACGAGAAAGTGACAGAAAATGGAGGCCTTAAGCCTGA
>JAWWLV010000144.1:28748882-28774481 GCA_035041135.1 Platyrinchus mystaceus
GAATAGACCTATCTGTGTAGAGAACGTGTTGTTAAGAATCATATAAAAGGTGCTGCAAAAGTGCAGCTGGTGGTTGTTCGCTTTCTCCCTAATAAATTTTTCTGTTATCTATACTGTGTCGTGTCCGTCTCAACTGCGACACAAACTCACTGTCCTACTGGAATAAAAAAACTCTACTGACACCAGTTCATTTTACAGTACTAATAGAGTCTCACAGTTCTGCTTTCAAGAGGACTAAATTTGACTTATTTGAGCTCTCCAGTGGTGATATCTAATAAGAGCTGTCTTTTCCTCTTTGTGCTTGAAGATGAGGCAGCATCAGTATCCGTGATTTATTCCTAGAGGTGGCTCAATGGTCCCGTTTTGCCTGTGCCCAAACCACACTTGAAAACATCCCAGAGTCTGTGTCACCTCCCACATTACTGACTAGAACATTATATTGCCATTATTAGAGGGGGCAGTTCAAAACTTAGCTCAGCTTTAGAATATTAAAGACTGTGGTGGTGTGTGGCTTGCTAATGCAATGGAGTAGTTGGGTTCTCCCAGAACTCTGTCGTGATTGTCACAACCCAAGGAACAATGAATTGCCATTTAGTAGGAGCACTGTACCTGAGCAGGTCTGAACAAAAACTGCTGGGAAAATCCCTTCCTTTCCATTTAGTCTTCCTCTATACCACTCCAAATCTACTTGCTCCAGTATTTGGATGTAGTCTCCCTTTTTAAAGGATAGATCGTCTTTGGTTTCTGCTGTAAAATCATGAAGCGCTTCGCACCACTGTACCGAGCATCTGTTGTTCTATTCAAGTGAACAGAGGAAATGCATTAATTTTAGGAATGTAAATGGAGCCCAAAAGCTGATGGATAGTGCAGAAAGCAGCTGTACAGAACATGGGCCTCCTGACTTTCTCCCATGCAATAGTGTCGCTGCAGATGTACACTAGAATGGCACTTCAGCAATTACCACCACAGGATTTCATCTTGGCTCAGGCACATCCCTTTTTATCGCCGGTGGCAGGGAGAAGGATTAATAAATTCAAAATCAGATCACTGCAGCAAGACTTAAAATAGAGCTAACAAGAATTTCCTTAAGCACAAAAGATAAAACTTTACTTTTGTTAATTTTTCAAGCTATGAATTCAATCAGTTTAGGCCAAATGACAGAATTCAAGATGTGACCACAGAGCGTTGTGTGCTGTGGGATTTGTGTTACATTCAGCTAATCTGGCATTATAACAGAGAGTCTCTATAAATATATGAAACTGCTAAGTAAATTCTTGCCCTAACCTATAAAATTTTATTACCTGAGGAAGGGAAGAAGAAACCTCCACCTTGTTCTTCAGTGCTGCTTCTGTACCTACACAAGTAAAGCACAACTTAGAATAGCAGCAGTGACTATTCAAAATGTTAATAATGACAGGGATTTTAGATATTCAAAGTGACTATTAAGAATAGCTTCTTAAGATTTTTGATTTTTTTTTTAACCTCTCTTCTCTCTAACTCCCTGCATTCACTGTTCTTCTGGAATTTTCTCCTATATGCTGCCTATATGCCTGAAGTCCAATATGTTCTTGAAGATTTTTGCAGACATATTCATACCTGTTCCAGGCAGATCTTCAATTACTTCCACAAAGTTCAAGGGGAAAATTCCAGATGTGCCTCTGAGCTCTCCTTTGGCCCACTCTTCATTTATATATTCTTTCAGGATAATAGTTTCACCTTCTGAAAAACTGAGCTCATCCTTCTGATCTCCAATGTATTCAAATCGTGCTAGACATCTTGGACCTCTGCACAAACAAAAGAGAAAATTACTTTGCTTCTTTATTATTATTACTGTCCACTTAATAATAATGCAGCATGGTCCAGCATATCAATTGATAGTTTAATTAAAATGATAAAAGAATGCACTGAAGATAGAACAGGTGGAAAATTGGGGTCTAACCCTGGTTCTTATCTCTGCTTTCTGAGGAGGATGAGTACGGAGTCTGGTTGAGCCAGATGCAACTTCTGCATCCCAATTCCTGGCTGTTAAGAGTATTTTGCAAAAGACCCTATTTCTCTTCCAAACAACACGAAGAAACCTTGGGTTTGGGCCATGTGTCCCACTTCATATCTTTGCCTATATTCAAGTAAGTGTCCTGATACACTTTTTTCAAGAGTTTGATTGTTTTTTGAGCTAGCATCCCATTTAGATGCAATCAAACACGGGTGGGGGGTGGGTGCTGTATATTTGTCCCAAATACATGGAGGTTTTATAGGAAGAAGATAGAAACTGTCTTCTTTGACATACTTTGTTCTGTAAAACCTATTCCCATAGGATATATATATGTATGGGAAATAACTTACCTATCAAAGAAAGGAACACCAATGCACCTGATAAATTTTGCATACTTCGGTACAGTACTGGAAAAAACTAATTATTTTCCCTCCCGACTCAAATAGATTTAACAATTTAACAAACTAATAAATTAAATTTAAGAAATTACTCTAAGAAAATATTTTTCAGAAATACCATGCAGGGAAAAGAGCAGTAATAGGCTTTAATGCTTTCTGTAGCATTATGGCATACAACCAGTGTAAGAAGCTTGATTCCCAGCCCTGTCCCCCACTCATATCTTTGCAAAGATGTGTCTTTTGGGACAGAGCTAGCACTTTGTGTTTCTTTCTAAGTTGCAGAAGCAGCTTTTAAAAAGAAGGTTTTGTTTATGCCAAACCAAGCTTCATCAAAAGAACTAACTGAATGATCCTCTCATACGAGTTGCTCCTGCCTCTGCCTGAATTGGCTTTAATTGCTGGAATGAATGATTATGAAATCCAATAAATCATCACTAAAAAAACAGCATGAAAGATTGTCTCTTGCCCACAAATATTAGTACAAGTTGCTTAAAAACCAGAAATTAAAGTGCTGGAAATACATTTGATAATTTGGTCTGGGGAACTTTAGATTCACCCGCAGAGCTATACACTTTAAGGATGGATGGATAGATAGATAGATAGATAGTGAGATAGATAGATTGACAGACAGACAGATATATTTATCTCTTAAAGTACATCTATATTCTGTCCCATTTTATCTTGTTCTTTCAAATGAGTAGGAGCCCTACCCTGTTCCATCTTACGAACATACTGGAAGAAAGGAGCAAGGCCTGGAGCAAAGGGAGGAGTGTACAATGCTGCCGAAGTTAATGAGATTGCTTCATGGTTTTTGTAACCAATTTTCATGAAAGTGAGGTTTTAGGCTTTTTTTCACCTAAGTACGAGTCTTATTAAAACATCATAAATATTCAGTTTTTTAAAACATATATTTTAATTTTCAAAATATATTTTGGTGAATAAATTCTTGACTGTATTAACCTCAGTGCTTATAGCACCTGCTTCACAGTGGATCTTTTTTTTTACTTCCTTTTAAATCAACATGAGAAAGAAAATAAGATTTATCTGACTCACGTAATACATCGTGATGAAGAGGGTATTTTTTTCCTGTTGACTTCTTCTGGAACATCAATCTAATAAGACAGCAAAGTAAGTTAAATCTTCCATTTCAAACTGATGGCAACGTAACCACAATAAACTTGAAACTGGATAAAGCAATCCATTTTTCAGATGTGTGACACTCTATAGTCACTGGCACAGTCTGATATATGACCACATTAATGTAAATTTTGGGGGTTTTATGCCCGATTTCTCATTTTTAATCTTATGCAAACAAGGAACAATATTTAATGTTTTCTTTTAAGAAGCTGGTTTATTGTTTTTACTTGTGGCATGACTGACAGAATATGTGATTGGATGCTTCTACATGTTATTGTATTTAGTTCCCAACTTTCAAATGGTAATTGCTCTCTATTATTTACTAGCACAATATATCACAATAGACAAAATTATTGCTTACACTCATCCTTTCTGTGCTCTGGTAGCCAGCTGTCCTCCAAACAAAAATACATCTCACAAATCTCACTTGAATTGGAGAAATACAACTTAGAAAATCAATACACAGATATATCAAACAGACAACATTCAAGTCCTTTATCATAAGAGAATTTCAATTGTATTTTTGGTGTGACATGAAGGATGATCTGTAAGATGTGTAAGACTACAAGCCTAGAGACCCTGGTGAGGAGCTTTGGTTTACAGCTCACTACTGTATCAGCCAGTTCCCATAAAATCAACAAGAACGTTTCATTAGCTTACGTGAGGGACTGGAGGAAATTACTATGCCTTTTAACACAATTAATCTTTGCAGTGCTCTTGCTAGAGGGGCTGGTATCTGTGGTGCTCTGAAGATTCCATGGGAGGTAGTAACTATGTATTATTGTTAGGTGTCCAGACCTAACTTACTACCCAGCTCAATATTGTAAACCACACTGTGGCATATTGTACAGAGACTTTGCATCAAGATTAAATCTGACATGAATAAAGAGGAGAATTCACTCAAGCAAATTAGCCTCATGTACTGCACCCTGTCTTTAAAAAAAAAATAAATTCTGAAACAAAAGATTTTTGTCCGCAAAGGATAACCACCTTTTAAAACTAAGACATTTAAAATGCATCTTCCCTAGCTTTTATGAACTTTTATCTCTCCATATCAATACTGAATTTGATCCCAAATACTCATTCCACTGCTTTAACATAAAACCTTTTCTCTGTTAGCCATCAGTAGGAGCAAGAGCTTTTAAATTAAATTGTTGGTTTGTGTAGAAGCAGCAAATGAATTCAGCTAACAAATCTTTCTCATGAGAGTGAATCGAGCATGGACCCATTACTACTAACTATGAGTTTAGTTTTTATTCTTCAGCACTTCTCACATCATTTTTTCTCTAATAACACCACTACAAACTCGACAGACAGCCTACACTTCCTGATGTTTACCAAATCCTTGGTATTGCCCATGTGGCAGCAGTGCTCATCTCTGCCAGCTGTCCCGGCTCGACACAGACACTTAACTGTCTTTAATGCCAGGCCATGCACCCCACTGCATTCTGGTGTCAGTCTGGCATTCCTCCATGTCCATATGGCTGGTGTGGATAGCCCAATGCCCTTACTACTGTCACAAAACAGACCTCAATCTCAGACTCAGGCTTGCAATAGGTCTGACCCAGCATTTGACACAGAGAACCATCTTGTATCTCTTTTAAAGAGAAGGCATTCAATTAATAGCTATTGGGCTCCCACAACAGCACCTGTTCTTGCCTTCCGTTTACTGTCAAGTGTCACACTCAGTAACAGGATTGCTTTAAGCTGCTCATTTGCAACAACACAATCTCCTTGTACTGTGCCAGCACAACCATTTGTGCAGCCACTTAGTAAGCCACTTAAGCAAATTGATCCTGCTGGAAAAAACAATATTCTAGGAAGAAAAAAACAAACATGTTTTGTTGGGCCAAATTACTGCCCTGACCTATTTCACTACATGGCTATAAAAGTGGTGATTCCAGTGCAGTTCAAGGAACAAGAAAATGAGGGAAGCTGGGGACTGCGGGGAAGGCACAAAAAGCAACCATCTTACCGAGTGTTGATTCTTACAAGCAGCTGTCAAAAAATAATCTGCTCTGTAGATCCTGAGAAACTACCCAAGTTAACAAAGAGAATTTGATGAGGGAAGGAAATGATTTTCTTGCTTGACTTTAAATTAACAACAAAATATTGCCCATAACATAAGCTGGTTGTGCCAAATCAAGCATCTTTCTAATAACACATAAACAAGTTGATATGTCTTCTCTACTGCCAGGGGGATAAGAGATTATCTAAATAAAGAATGGAGTTAAACACACAGAAGACTCAGTAAAATAGAGCCAGAAAGCAAATGCAATAGGATCTATGTAGCAGTGTATATAAAGCCTACATACAACTACTTTAACAAAGTTGGCAGGAAATATCCCTGTGCGATTCCCACATTTTCCTCTGTACCACTCAGTATCGATTTTCTCCAAAAGACAAACGATGTCTCCAGAATGAAGGTCCAAGTCATCAGGATGCTCTGTAAGACAACATCATTTCAGTACACAATATTTGCCACACTCACTGATTTTCTCTAAGTAAAACCTTCTTAATATAAATACCACAGACAAAAACAGAATGAGTTTCCAAAAAGTTTTAATTATACTTGATAAACAGATGAGCTTTAACTGAAAGACTTGGCCCATCTACAGCTAAACCCATTGATTTGAACAACTCTACAGGCAGGCATCGTAGACTGAGCTTCCACACCATTTTTAAGCTCTAATTCCTAAGAAAATTCCCATTTGAAAGTCTTGAAGCAAAACAAACTTTTAGAATATTCACATTCACTTACCTGCAGGAAAATCATGCAGGACTACAGCATGAGGTGCACTTGTGTCAGAAACTTTTGGAGGGTGGTTTGAATCCTGAAGCAAACAAAATAAATCTGAGTAGTTCATAAATCATGGAACACACTAACAGTATGTACTCCAAAAGTAACGTTTTGACTTTGGACGCAATTTTGTCCTGGTATTGGAAAAACACCTTTGGAGGCAGGGGTTATTGGTCACACAGCTATGGGTCTGAATTCTGTATGCCTTTTGCCTGTGTAAACCAGAATACATGTCACCAACATCTACTTTAGAGTCAGTAAAAGGAAGGGAAGGCATGTAATCTTCCCAGTACAGACAAGCCTCAGCTATCTCTGTGAGTCAGAAATCTGGAGCACGGATAGCAACATTCATTGCAAGGGCTGTGGCCAAATTTTGCACTGGTGCTTGGTACTTCATGTTACCAGTCACTCTTTCTTGCTCAAGTGAAGACCCGACCCAACTCTCCCCAGCACACTCAGCAGGGGCAGCACATCTGCTGACTAACAAGCATTTTAGAGGGGCAAGGAAGCCACCTTACATGAAGGTAACACTGAGGAGAGCTGACAATTTTGTTGTGGGATCTTTACACAGGGAAATTATATTCAAAATACTGAGTTTTCTTCTCTATCCCACCCACTAGAAATTTTTAGACTATATTGATGACAATCACAGTGTATGAATTACATTCAAAGCAATTCATTGTGTGCAAAAATCCCAACAAAAAAAGCCCAATGTGGACAAAGATAAGGGCAGAGTAATATGAATTACAACAGATAACAAGAGATTGCATAGAAATCTATTTCAACCATGTAGGTTTCTGATAATAATCAAAAAGGCTGCTCCTGGCTATAATTTACACTAGCTATTTAATATTAATGCAGTCATGCCCTAAAACCAAGTCAGGATCTGTAGAAGCACAGAGAGGAAAATACTTTCAAGTCTGTATGTCAAAGCCAATTCACTAATATATCATGTACAGCACTTCATAAAACTACTCGCTTATCTTTTGCTCACTTCTCAGATACTCAGCCAAGGCAGTGATTATTTTCCTATGAGACATAGGAACTTTACCGGTTTCCTCTCCCCTCTGGCATTCCAAGTAATTACTGTTGCTCTGCCCCACAAGCAGCATGCTCCTGCACTATAAGGCAAATCGCCATTACTGGGTTTTCTATTGGCAGTAGTTTTGTTTGGATTAAAGAAACACAAGGATTTAATAGATCAGTATTACATTTCTAAGTATAACCTTTAAAGACTAAAGCATTTGATACTTTAATGCAACAGGAGTCTTGTCATTAAATATTTACCAGCAGAAAAAAGTGCCTTACCTTACAGGACGGTTCTCCTGTGTTCCTGGGAAGACAATCTTCCTTGGCAACTCCATGAGGCACAGGTAGCTAGAACAGAAACAGAGAAAAATGGAAAAGTTTTTTTCACTTCTAAGCACCTCAAATTCTCGCTGCGAGTGAAAATGGAACTATTCAGACCACCTAGTACAGGCAACTAATTTAGGAGTCCAGTGGAAGAGGACAGGCTCCTTTGGAAGGCATTCAAATAGACTGCTAGTGATATGAACTGCCACTTTGAGAAAGCCAGGTGGTGTCATCCACTTTAAAAGTGTCTGAGACACCTAACTGGTCTCATACCATATGGTACAAGATATTCAGAAAGACATCTGATGTAGAAGTGTAATCATTTGTCATGGAGGGCACTGAAAAAACAGCTTGGGAGGGCAATTTCCTTGACAGTAACACTTGGGGACAGAGAATTACTAGTGACCTTCTACTGAAATAAAAAATATAGAAATCTAAGGGAAAGATCAAAAAGAAGGCAACACAAAGTTTCAACTTCATGTGGGATGTTGATGCTGTTCATGTTCATGGCTGTGTGGCTTCTGTTTTTGACAACAGCACAGTTTCAAGCAGTCACCAGCTCTATCACTGACCAGTTTCAAGTATCTGAGGAAAGACTTTCTCCTTTTTTATCTGTGATGCTGATCCATTTGTATTTAATATTCCCTAATAACACATATAATACCAAAAAGAAATATTTTTATAATGAAAAGGGATAGCATCAATAGGATGAAAATGTAAGATTAGCAATGTTACATTTCTCACTCTTTGCAGGCTTTATTAAGAAAGGTCAACTACTTTTTAAGTTCTAATGCCCCCCAGTTTTCTTAAGTGTTTTCATATTTATGGATAAACCCAATATACAAATGCAATTATTTAGCATAATTTTATGTGCTGTCAGAGAATTCAGAACTGATGAGTATACAAAGAACCCCCAAACCCCAAAAGCTATGTGTTACAACATATATATAATACAAATTGTATATGTACACAAGAATACACCACATATATCTATATTTCGCATTTATATATTGCTTTCTCCAGCATTACCTTACAGGACTTATTACTATTTATCTATTGGCATTTTCTAAGGAAGATTATGCTGATACATGCACTTTGAATGACACAGCGTAGTAACCTACTTTACTACCTTTTTCACTACTATTTTAACCAGCACTGTTTTATAAAAACAATGGTGTCAGATAGGATATCTCAGCTCTCACCATGTATTTATTGTAGAGAGGATGACCCGGCTTAGGTCTAGGAGGTAATGCTGGATCTGGATTTTTAAAGACTGCACTTTTTGTTCTCTTGGGTCCCAATCTGAACTTGCTGTTTTTTTTATCAGAAGTGATGTCAGAACTAGATCGTGGAATAGCATCCTTTTGGGAGGAGGCTTTGGTTGCAGAGAGTTTTGGTGGAGGTGGCCTTCCAGGAGCACCTTTAGGTGGGGGAGGTCGAGCTGGTATAATTTTTCCATCCACAGGCCTGAAAATTGTGCAAACCACCAGAGAAAATACGGATATTAATAAGCGTGCCACCTCATCCTCCACCACTGCCCTATCTATAGAGTATGCAGCAAGGAAACATGATTCATGACAACCTGGGCTGCAGAGTATGTAGCATTTGAAGCTTTCCAGGAACACATGAACTCTTCAGCTACTGGGACTGGATGATCAAGTCCTTAGGCAGATCCTTTGACTACGCATTTCCAAGTCTGCTCACCACTTGTGCTTATCAACAGCCTGCCAGCTTTTGCGGGAGCCCACTACATAAGCTGGATTTCTTTTAGCAATACACCTTCAGAAAGAGCTTTATCTGAAGCTGCTGAAGGATGTTCTGCTATTGAGAGCTTGTGGGAAAACCGGTCTTCAGGATCAGCCTAGCTCATTCCCGGGGCTATCACTTCCCTAAAGTGACTTTTGGTCCTCTGCAGAAACTCATGCCACTTTGGACACAATGCCATCAATAGCAGAATTTACCATTTTTATGCAACAGAAAGAACACTGGTGAAAATACTCAAGTCCTCTGATATCTGGAGGTACCACATTCTCATTAATGTACCAATAGTTTAGAAACCAAAATCAGAGACTAGCAAGTGACAGTAGTAATTTTTTTTAAATTAAAAAAACCCCTTAATAAGTATTGATTAAACAAAGCTGCCTATACAGTACACATGACTCACGATTTTTAGAATCAGAGTATGGCCAAATCAATAAATTGCTAATTAAAAATAACCTCTGCTATAAACAAGAACTATGTACATAACATTTAGGCATTCTGTTATTAAGAACCCTGGCACTACCACCATTCCAAAAAAACAGTATTATTTGATTGTTATGGCAAAATCTTCAGCCAGTTACTGCAAGTTTCTGCTACAGCTGTTTCTCTTTTTTTCGTATAAAGTAACTCAGCAAGGTCTGCAAAAATTAACAACCCCAACAAATGTGCATTAGTGGATCTTTGAAGTATCATTCTAACACATTTTGTGAGTGTCATCCACCACTTGAGAAGATATTAGTGCTCTACTAATGCTCCTTATAAGAGTTCTCTATTACTAGTTGAGCATGGATTAATTTTTAAATTTCAAAAAAAATTCCACTTCTGTTCAACTTCAACCTCTCTCCTTTCTTGGCTTCATCCTAAACTGAGCATTTTTAATATTGACAAAAAGGGAAATTCCAAGTTAGACTGCACTGAATCTGTAAACAGATCAACACATATGTTTATAGGCAACTCAACTAAACAAGAAGACCCTAACAAACAATTCAGCAAATTATTACTGCTTACTTAAAAAAAAAATAAATTAAAAAATCCATTTGAGCCGAAGAGTGAAAGGACAAAAAAGTTTATTGCAGTTCTAGAGACCCTCATAATAATCAGGAATGTTGTTATGCTAAACTGAATGTGGGGAAGTAACACCATAAGGTGTTCTCTTGTGGGTACAACCACATTCTTTCATGTTAATGAATACTTAATGATAGACTCAGTTCAATAACAGATTCTCCTGTCCTGATACATCAGAGTAAACTCTTGTGTTTAAACCCACAGATTCAGAATGCAAATGCTGAGATAGCCACAGTGGGCTGGCTAGCCAATGCTGTATCTCCCTCCCCTCTGTCTCCGGCATTGAGAGGACATGAATTTAAGGTGGGTCCAGCAAGTTTTGCCTCTGTAGACCTTTTTAATTGTTGGTTCAGAAGAATAAAAAAACCCCAAGGTTATCATTGATTATCATCCTGCATGTCCACAGGTGTTTTAGGTCTGAACTGAACTGTATAAACTACACAGTGCTTCTGGGAAGCTGGTGGCCCAGCATCTGCCACCTCCATTCCTTCACCACTCAAACCCTGCCACAAGTGCTGTGGGTGAAAAGGTTAAGGATGCAGAAAGGAATGACTGTCAGCATTCACTGTACATTTGCTGAAAAGTCAAACAGCTGTCCTATAATCTCCCTGCTCATACCACTGATGTACAAACAAGTATTAATCAGCTAGCAATTCGGTCCTGCCTGTTTATTAGTAAGCATACTACCTAGCCAAGATGACAGAATTATGACTAAGAAATGGTAGTGTCTACTTTAAGACTAACTAGATAAATTCAGAAACCCATTCAGAAACTTTTAAGTGAGTCTCTGAAGAACTGCACTTACCTTGGGGGTAGTATAGGTTCTAGCTGAGGCACTCCACCCTGTTCTGAATGATTCAACTCCTAAAATGATTCAAAAGAAAAAGACACTTCTTTAAGCCTAAGAAAAAAAACAACATAACAGATCTTGGTGAAATTATGTATTTCTTATATTAAATTATATCCCACAGACATGAAAAACAAGAGTTTCAGGAGGTCTGGGAGTAAAGTAATTAGTATTATGGTGTGCTCTAGCCTTTTAAGGTGTTGTTGGACATAGAGGGAGGTGTAAATAACCTGGTTTACTACCTGAAACACAGATTAAATTGTGCATTAGGTATGACCCAGCCCTCTTTTCCTACTACATGGAAGTAAGGGCTTAAGAGTCAAATACAGGAGTCATACAAATGTATCAATACACTGCCTGTAGGATCTCACATTATCAATTCTTATTTAACTTTGACACATGAAACACTTTGAGCAGTCTTAAAGCAGAAAACATGACATTAATGCAACTCACACATGACAGTGTGTCATGCAAATAACATTAGCTCCCATTAAAGAAGGCATCTAAATATGTTTCCTAAAGATCTAACAGACAAGCCCCAGTGAATCTTGCTTTGGCAGATTAAGGCATCACTCCTCCCAGGTGCCCACACTGGCCCTGCCAGAGATTACTACCCCACAGCAGTCAGGAGAGGGGGGACATGTGCCATGTCTGAAGGGCTTGGACCGCGGTGATGGATTAACAAGTGAACATCCTTACTGCCTCCTGCTGTTCGTTTTCATCCCAGTGCCAGAAAATTCTGACAGCTCCACTGAACAAGCACAGCTGCTTCTGGAACAGTGCGGTAAATCAGAGTGCTGAATCTCAGTTCAAAAGGATCCTTTCGGAACCAGTAGTTTGAAATAGGTCTGAACAGTCTTGTTTACTTAATTAGGTGCTTGACTGCGCTTGAAACTCATAAACAACTTCTGTGAATTTTCCCACATAGAAAATACCTAGATATATTTTGTGATGAAATTTGACCCTTGATTGAGTCCCCAAATTAATGTCCTGATTAAACGATCCTGATTAGAAAGAAAACAACCTGCCACTTTCAGATGAAGGTGTTATCCTCATATCAAAAATTTTTCTCTTCTGTATGAAAAGGAAGAAATCTGTGCCAACTGCTGCGTATGGTCAACCATTTTTACCATTGTCGTTTGATCACTTCCACCGACAAACAATACTAGTTTTAGGAGCACAGTTTTTATCTTTCCACAGATAAGATTTAAGTGTTTCAGTGGATTCAATGCAATCTTTTTCTTAAAAACATCCTTCGAAGCTTACATATGCCCATCACAATAACCTGAATGACACTGTAAAAGTTTTGGAGTTGCACTGCATAAAATGTTATTTAATGTCTTGTATTGGAAATTATTTTTTCAGCATTATCCAGAAAAGATGGGACCTGAATAGCCTTTTCAATCATGACATTTAAAAACCCTTTATCTTAATAGCAGAGGTAGGTACAAAGGCATTTGTTGGCAGCTGTCCAGCTAGTGAGGGCTTTTGACTTGATTTGATCTTTTTACTGCCTGTGGTTTCCACATGATTCTCTGACATTCCTGCCATCACAAAACTCAGTACTGGAAAATTTTACTGTCATTTTCTAGTTTGTTTTAATTCCTTTTTGTAAATCTGTGTCAAATGGCATATAGGATATGGAGCTACAATGTCCACCATTACTGTGTATGTGCTCAGGAGTGAGGAGCAGAGCCTTACTTTCCAAAATAGGTGGTTCAACTGAGCAGAAACAACTAGAAGAAAAAGAAAAATTGAAAAACCTGAAAAAAGCAAGCTTCATTCTTCTACAGAAAAGTTTCCTCTGCCTGGAAATTAGCACAGACATTAAGAGGTACCATGTGCATGAAGGCAAAAAAAAAGTAGATTTCTAAAGGACTTTGACAACATTTCATTATGTAAATCCCACTGGACTTTGAACCACTTTGCAGTGCTTTTGAAACTAAGTTGTAGAATATCCTGATTCCAGATGATAAATACAGAAAATTGAAGATAGATGTGATCAAAGTTTAGTAAAATCACCTAAGTGCTTTTCAGAACTGACAGCAGTCTAAATTACCTAATTAAATTAGAGAACATAATTAAAAGAAAAAAAGCCTTAGATTTTTGAGTAGTCCTTTTCATCTTTTGGTCCTTCAAATAACTTACTTTACAAATGCTTGAGAGTCACAAGAGATTTGTTAACCAGAACACACAAAGCTGTAATACAGGAAAACAGTTCTAACTTACCCCTTTTTTCACTAGGTCACCACTGTTGAGTTTCCTCACTGTGATATCAGACGTGTTCCCAATAGGCTTTTCAGCAGGAAGTGGTGGAGGGCTATGTGGGATGTCATTTAAAGCTGCAAAAAGACCAAAAAAAGAAGTTCCCAAATGAAATTCAAATTAATAGCTTTTTTACATGGAACAACAATAGACAAAATGGGGCATTTTTTTGGGAATGGAACTTCCTTCCTCAAAGCCAGAGCAGCCAATGGGAAGAACCACTTAAAGACTAGCGAAGAGAAAGGACATGAAGCAAACATTGCAACTCAGGCTGAATTCAGGAGCACTTCCCACCCTCCATAACAGATCTTCACTTCACTTTACTCTCAGGACACCAGCAAGTTATTTTAGAGTTTCAGGGTTTCAGCTGCAAAACTTGTTGATATAATATTAGATGAGTAGAAGAGTTTCTACCCCTGGGAATGTCAGATTCATTACTGGATACCCCTGAAACCATCTCTCAGCCACATTTCTTAACTGGCTCACTTTTTTTTCAGCTGTCAGCTCCTGGAATATCCTTCAGGCTGGAAAACAGCTGAGGGTTATTTCAAGTAACCCTGAAAGATCAGGAGACTTGGATGGAAGAATCTCCAGAAAGGTAAAGGCAAGAAAATAAACCACTGCCTGCTACAAAATTCAGGGTGACAGAAAAGAGAGACAGAAGCTCCTGGGCAGTCTTTAAGGAGCTAAGCAAATTTAGGACATGGAAGAGGAAACAGTACAGCTCTTACTAGGAAAGAGTGATGATATCCTCAGTCTCAATAAAGAATACAAAAATCTGGTAATTATATGACATTTGGTTTGAATATCTCTGCCATTGAAACCTGGGAAGCACTTGGACAAGCTTTGCCAGCATATTTACCAAACATTTTGTCTTTATATATTGGAACCTTGTCATCTATTTTACAATGTGTTTGTATACCAAGAAAATTCATTTAACAGAAGGAACTTCAGACACATTCTTCTGAATTCCTGCTGAACTTCGAGTTAATTAATAATATGTGTAGACAGCCTGGACATTTATAGAGTGATGACAAAAAAAGAGATGCTATTGGAAAGAAAACTCAAATCATGAAAAGTACACTCAACAAAGAAGCAATACATAGGAAGGAGAAGTGTTGTTTATTTTTAACACCTCTGTTGCATTATTATGATGTAAATCACTGCTGTGATATTTAAAAATTCATCAGTTTAAGGATAAATCCCTGATTTTTAGGAGCACGTCATAGTTACTGTGTTGGCAGTGACCAAGTGTGGGGGGAAAAAGTTAGGAAGTTCATCATAAGCTAGTGTGGTGGATGAAAAGTAAAAAACAATACCTGACAATAATTGCAAAATAAATCTTCTCTTATCACATTGTACTGACATATAAAAAGCATGAGACATTTATTTATCCATTTCACATCTTGCTATATACACAGATGGCCTGATTTTCTCTCCCTTACTCTTCATACGACTAAAATTAAAGGAACCAGAGGAAGATAAAACACCTGAACAACTAGATGGCAGGTGTACTTTTCAGTGATTTCTAAGTGTAATAACTGAAGTGGAAGTTTAATGCTTCCTTTCTAATCACATCTCAACAAAAATGCTAATGCTAATTGAATACTGGAGTTCAAATTCCTAAGCATCCAACTCTGTCTCCTTTTTGGTAGTGCTGGATGGGTGGCTTTTTGTTGTTGTTGTTGATGATGATTGGGGGGTTTTTTTGTGTTTTTGTTTGTTTGTTTATCAGAGTTTTTCTTTTTGGTTTGTGCTGGTTCCTGACAGAATTTATCTTCCTCAATATGGCGAAAGACCCTCTGTACTGATACTATGTGGCCCTTTTACAATGTAAATCCTACTACATCCATGTTATACCTTGACCCAATTGTACTTTTCTCATTTTTTAACTTTTAACAGTGTACATTTCTGCAGCAGCTCCTATCTGACAAAAGACTACTCTGCTTTCTTGGAATCTGCTTCTGTTCTTCTATAGCCCATTAATCTTCCAGCCACAGACTCCCACAAAACAGTCCTTCACACC
Source organism: Platyrinchus mystaceus (assembly GCA_035041135.1). Taxonomy (NCBI): domain Eukaryota; kingdom Metazoa; phylum Chordata; class Aves; order Passeriformes; family Tyrannidae; genus Platyrinchus; species Platyrinchus mystaceus. The sequence continues at coordinate 28,764,528 of JAWWLV010000144.1, forward strand.
CTCCTCACATTTGTAGCTAAGTACAGGATGATGGGCACTCTTCTCTGGAAAACTCAATTACCACTAGAGAGCAGCAAGGGACCAGTTATTTACAATTTCAAAAGAGAATCCGTCTCACACACACAAAAAAAAGAAAATTAAAAAAATTGTCAGGTGGTTGGTAGTAGTTTGTTTGGTTTTGCTTTTTTTGTAATGGAAATTACAATTTCTTTTATGGAGAAGAACTATGTCAGGGGTTCTTTAGAGTAGTACATAATCTTCCAACTGAAAAAACCCTTTTATTTACAATGAGATATTAACAGAAAGACTTTTCCTTACAGCCTTATCTTCAGTCTTCTCTGCATTTTTAATCATTACCGCTGCATTTCTCACATATGTGGGGGACAACAAAATGTAGTATTTTAGCACTGGGTTGGTGATACGGGGAGATGGAAACTTGGGAAATAATGAGAGAAAGTCTCAGGAGAAAAGTCACTTGGACTTACCGTTGCTACAAGTTGACTCTACACATACTCAGTGTAGCAAAACACAATTTTGAAATAGGAGTTTTAAGAGCTATCTTCTGACATTTCTCCCTAAGCTCTGAGGATAAAACATAAGGCTAAACAGAAACAAGCATGTGCTCCAGCGTACAAAGATCAACACAAAGATCTTGTGGCTCCCAGGAAGCTTGGGAACAGCATTAAAATAACATCAGCTGAGGTCAGAGCCAAAATCAATTCGGCCAATCAGCTCCGTGGTACGGTTTAGCTGACAAAACAAGCTTGTTTCTGCTGGAAGGGTCTCCTCCAGCTCTTCCCTGCCAGTGTTCACATCCACACCACACACCCCTCTGATATGCATTAGCCCCATAAGGTTTGAGACATCAGAATCAGTGCAAGGCAGGGAGCCAGATGAGGAATCTGGGAGGCAGGGAGAGTGGAACACGACTCTTATCTGTTACTCCCTCCCACCACAGCCTTTAGGTTGGCTCCTCTGTCTTGTCAAACTGTACCATGGGATTCCTTTGGCAGCTAATACAGCTAGTAAACAGCAAATCAATTAGTAAACATTGAGTTCCAGGTGAAACTATTTTCTAACAGATTTCGCAGACAATCTGGGAGAAGAACTTACGTTTCCCGGGTTTAGCTGGGATTCGGATCACAGTGGGTTTCCGAGCTAAAGCTGATTGAGCCGGCTGTTCCTTTGCAGTTTCACTTTTGGTGAGGAACTGAAATGGATCTAAAAGGGGAAAACAAACCCCGACATATTTAATATTTATTTGTTGAACACGTATCTCACCAAGTATTGCTTTCATTATTAAGGATATTTACACTTCATACACAAGATAGTAATAAAATAAAATAAATCAGGCTGATGCAACTAGTGTACTCAGCAATTTGTAAATAACATGTCTTCTTTGTACATCTGCATTCATAGCTGACTTAACACAGACATGCTCCAGATACCTTCTGGGATTATATAAGCCACTAAACAAGAGGAACTGCACTGCTTGGCAATAGGGACCTGAAATCAGAATGGCTTTAGGGAAGTGTTTTCAAAGCAGCTGCTCTAATATGCAGACATAGCTGTGAACACATTCACTAAAAGTTTTAATCAATAAAATCTAGCCAAAGCTAAACGATCAGCACTGCAGCAGATAAAATGCCTACAGAAACAAAACATTTAAATATTACCAATTACAAAATGTCTTTGCTGTAGAACAACTAATTCCCTTGAAGATTCTGCATCACTTTATTGGTTATAAACCGAGTGACATGGAGGAGACTGGTTCAGACCAAGGACTGGGAATTGTGCCTGAACTCTGCCCCTGCCTGTATCACTCATGCCTTTACAAGCCTTCCCAATCATTCCATTGGTAAGACAGGAGCAATGTTTTCCATGCTTCATAAACTTAAGCAGTGGTATCTTATTAATAGGCATGGGAACACAGGAGCATGTAGAAGGCAGTTGTAAAAATAGTTGTGCATAAATAAAACCCAAATCAATGGGTCTTTCTCATGCACACCTTCATGTCAAAGACCGATACCACATTTACACCTCTTCTCTCTTGTTAACAACTGCTACTTCTTTCTCTGACATTACTAAAAACTGCTGTAAAACAGCAACGCTTAACAGTATCATAAAAGTGTAAAGTAGAAACTGGAGAAGCACTGTGGATGATAAATTCTCCATGACACATATTCACAGCCACAACAACTGAGTCTGATCTCCTCTAGTGGCCTTTTTAGATGTATAGCTCAATGAGATGTTATTTATGGAGTGTCAGAGCAAGTATGTTGGGCATCTCCCTAAATTCTTCATGACTTTTATGAAAGCATACCCTTTCCCAAAACTACTGCCATGCTTCCTGACAAAGTTGGAAAACCCTGTATTTGATAAAATTTTATCTTCAACACTTATAAAAACCAATTAAAATTATGCAATATTAACTCATGATTTCTTATAGGTAATCTTATATAGCACATCACAATGTGGTTTAGCAAGACACAACAAACCCGTGTCTGGGAATTTCCGTAAGATTCAGGAAAATACAGAAAAAAACAGTATTTATTTATAAACAACCTCATGCCCTCCTGGATGCACATAAGTTGGCGGCCACAGCTCCTCAGGCTCTGCTGCCTCTCCCCCTTGCCAGGTGCTTCTTCCTGCAGCAGGCAGCCCTCTCCTTGTGCCCCCCGCTCCCGCTGCCAGAGCGCAGCTGTCACACAGCAGGGACCATGTGCCACAGAGCCCATGCATGTGCATCCCTGCTCAAGTGTCCACATCCCACTAGCCCCTTGCTTAAGGCTTCCTTCACAGGTGGATCCAGCACGTACAGGTGTGCTATGTGGGTTTGTGCCATGGACTCTCTCCAAGTCAAGACATCTACCGGCCTACAGGCTCCCCAGAAATCCACCTGGGTACCTTCATATCACATTTCAATCGTGAATCAAGTACATCAATTCCCTCTGTCAGACTACTTGTACAACACTTCAGGTACAAAGGATCATGACAGGTCAACAATCTGTCTACAGCTAAAGGTATGCAGGCTACAGTTAAAAATAAGCTCTGTTATCATCTAGACAGAAGATGGCTCTGTCACATTGTGCCCAAAGACGCTGGTGCATCCAGAAACTAGGCACAGGCAACCCACACTATTTTAGAAGGTAAGGGCAAATCTAACATCTTTCTGAAGTTACAGATTAGCACTAGTCAGTAAAAGGTTTATGTTTCGTCAATGAAAGTTGCATCAGAGCAAAAGTTTTTCTGGAGTTCTTGAAAACAGACCACAAGAGGGGTGGAAGCATTCTGGCAGTACAGTCATTACAAGAAACAAAAATCCCTTTGTCTGCTAGCTACAATGCTAGCTCTTGAACTGCATTAAAAACCCCAAAGATTTATTTAATCTTAACTCTTGTGCAGGTGTTCAGAGGGACTTTAAGTGCAGCTGAAAAAAAAAGAAAACCTGGGCTTTCTTCTCTGTTTCAGTTATCTGGCAACTCTCTGACACATTTGAGGAGTGACCCTGGTGAGGCAGCAGGGCAGGGGAGCCTCAAGGCTGCACTGGCCCATTGGGATGCTGGAGAGAGAGGAAGAACAGAGGAAAGGTGAGCAGAGCTAAGTCATGAGCTCCCTGACACAGCAGGACCATAACGAACACACCGGCACACACAGCACCTTCCAGGATAAGGTTCTGCAGAGGTTAGGGAAGTTCTGCAGGAACAATGAAGAAACAGTTTTCCAAAGCCTCCATCTTATAAAAATAGAGACATTGTGAGACCAAGTGGAAATGCTCTAAACACTCAAAATAATCACAGTTCTGTATTCTTGTAAATTTATAGGAGATTTAAAATTGTACAAAATTGCTGTTTGTCAGCTGTTAATCGCTGCTATGCATAGAAATGGTTTTCTTGACCATTCAACAGTTGGCAGAGGTCTCTACAGCAAAACATCTGATAATTTTAAGTCTGAGAAAAGTAATTTCTAAGGTTGAGAAAACCATTTGATGAATGCTAGTTTTCCACTCATTATCTTATGTTCAATTATACTGTTGTCACCTCATAATTAGTTTAAATCTCATTACCCTGTTTGTGTTATTCCATTCCCCAGTGCTGGGTTTGCAGCAGAAATTGGCTGAGAAAACAACTGTGCTTCTTTGTGCTATGGGACTGACAACATATCAAATTTTTATGTTGTTTAACAACAATTGGGCATCGTTTGAGCATAATTCACGGAGGTGTGAAAACAGAACTGTTAATATACTCATTTAAAGCTTCTCAGCTCAAGGAAATTAATCTGCAAGTCATTTTTCATAACACATATCAACAGACTTCTATTGATTTTTTTTATTAAACTTTTAGAATTATGCTTGAAGTTTGTGTCTTCCTTAGTTTCTTTTTTCTACAGCTTCTGTTTCAAAGGTTTATGTGATAATATACGTTAGTGTGCTTGGACACAGGAAAGGCAAATGAAAGCTGCGTATTCAAATACACTGTATGTTACCTCTTTCAACAGCTTAGGAGAGACAGCCTTTTCCTCCCATTCTCATTTACTACCCTTGTTTAAAATAAAAAATTAGGAGCTTACAGAAAAACCATTAGTTTTGCCCATGTGAAGAGGACGGACAGGTATCTTTCTGAAATATTTATTGGTAGTCTTTAAGTGAGAGGGAGTAAGATGGTAACAGATACCTCAGCAGCAATAAGGGGAATCTCCAAACAAATAATATGTGGAAAGCTAAAAGCACAGACTAGTACTATCTGTTGTAAAGGTTCTCTATCTTGCAAGGAGTACTCAGCACACATGAGAACAACCTAGTACGAAAGGTGGGGATGCTGACATTACACCACTTGCCACCACAGAAGTATGCAACTGTGTTTTTTAATTTAAAAACCTAAATCAGCTCATACATTCTCTTCACACAGAACAGGATTGTTATCAGAGTCTTCCAGGAACAGAGAATAGGAACAAACCTCATCAACAAGTGGTTGTATTAAAACCTAGGCCCATAAAACCACTCTGGTGTTTATGGAAGCATACTCAGCCCATACCTGGGGATGATTCTCAACAACTAGGCCCTCCTAGTAATATGTCTGGAGATTCAATGGAAACTTTACAGATAACATCCCAAAGAAGAACGAGGTTCATGCTCCAGAAACACTGTGGAATGCCACAATCAAAAGTCTGATGTACATCAGACATTTTAAATCTCAACCTATTTACAACTATAAAGAGATGTATTAGACAAGTATCCTACCTAAATTCCAGCATCAGTGATTTTCCCAATCTGTTTTCCACAGCGTTTTTCATCAAGACAATTAACAGTTTGCTGTTCTCAGAAACGGTATTTCTGACACTGAGAAAATAATATGGACTACACCACCCTTCACAAAATAAGCAATTTGCAGTTCCCTCTGCATGGAAAACTGTCATGATCTGGTCACGATCATATGTTTTAACAGGTTGGGAAATTAAAGAAGAAAAAGAAAAAAAAACACAAACCAAACAAAAGAGAGACAGTATGATGCAGGTCCTTTCAGGATCTGATCTGTAAATATGAAACTAAGTTCAAGTGAAACTCAGGCTTCTCAGCATTCTCTTAATGCTGGGAAACTAGACCAGCTCACTCAAATAAAAGGAATACAGTATTATTCAGCAGGAGACTTAGTATCCTTTCAGATTTAAAATTAGAGCAGAGACAAGAACATCTGCTTTGCAGAAGGAGCCTAGCAATCAGTGTGACAAAAGTGTGCAAAGACAAAGAATTATACAGAGTTTTGTATTCTCTGAAAAGTACAGAAAAAGAATTTGCCAAGAGATGCAACAGAAGATCTGACCTAAATGTACTTGTTGAAAATGCAAGCTGTCCTTAGCTGAGCAATGAAATATCTCATCCACAGTGTCAGAAAGCTGGAGAGCAGATAAAATCTACTACTAGAATAGTAAAATTTCTTGGACTATTTTAACACTTAAAATAAAAGCATTAACACTAATATAAAAGCATTAATGGGGTGGGAAACTACACATGTACTCCTCATACACAGACAGAGATACACAGATGGACCTTTTCCGAGCTTTCAGCACTTCTCTCTCACAGTGTGGGAATGTCCACGCTTAGTACCTGCGTATATGTAAAAGCATAACCATTTGGTTCATTGCTATATTGTCCATACTAGTGAAAGGTAATAGAAACTACAGTGCCTTTGGCAGAAAAGAACTGTGTATACCAGCATGAGCTATTATGTGAAAGTTTGGAGGCTATTCCTACATCATTAATCTATTTTGCTAGTTGAAGTAAGATTAGGATAGTTCAGATTGCAAGAGCCTTCAGGAGGTCTCTAATCAAACCTCCTGCCCAGAACAGGTCAGATATGAGGGCATGTTGTTAGAAATTGGTTGTGTAACCTGGTCTAACTTCAAAAACTGGATGCCAGAGGGTATTTGGACATACAGTAAGTGAAAAAGAAAACAAGCCTCCAAATTACCCTGGAGATTAAGAAACACAGCCTTGTCCATTCTTGCTAGGTGAATAAATGGTTGTTCACTGGCAAGAGATTCAAGTGCCCCAGAACAGGCAAGCTGGAAATTTCCAAAGCAGGTAACAGAAAGCAGTAGGGCAGACAAAATCTTTTTTTATTGAAAATGTGAAGGACAAGGTAATTTATAATATTGCTTAAAATACTAGACTTTCTTGCAAGAATCTCACATGTTTTCAGCAAAGGAAAAAAGTAGCTTTATTTATAAACATTTCTTTTAAATAAGTATGTTGTTGTTCTATAACAAACTTTCTGAATCAAAGGATATATGCATTTTAAGTGTTATTGTAAAATAAACAATTTAATTATCAGAGAAAACAGATCTTAAGAACATTATTACTTGTGTGTTACCACTTAACAGCATCTATAGACCCAGAACTCAAAAACAAATTCATTTGTGTTTGACAACTTAAAGGGCTCCTCATCTATTATGTAGCTATAATTTAAAAACCTTATTTGTTTCCTGAACCTACATATAAGGCCCTCTCCTGTGGCAACAGTGGAGTCCCCTTCAAGGTCCTTGAAGGCTCCAATTTATGTTTACTAAGCAAACATCTGTAGTGACTGTAGAGTTAATGGATGCTTGTTGCCACTTCCGCTGGAGACTGCCAAACCTGCAGCAAAACCAGCAGGACACAACACAGACCCAAACCTCCACTACTCCAACCCACAGCAGCATGTCTTCAGGTAAATCTGTTTTTATAAGGGGTTTAAGCCAAAGAGCAGCTTAAAATGGATGAAACAGCTTGTTCTTTTCTGGGGGTGATACTTTTGGCAGTAAGCAAAAAAGTAGACAGGTGTTTTTAATATAACCACAATAAGAGTCATTAGAAGTAATGCAGCAGAACCTTAAGAAAAGCTGCATTATTTTGAAGATATGTCTGGACTAATCTACCAGTTAGAACTATTTCAGTTCTTTTCTGTTTTTCTTTTCCTTCCTGAGGAAGCAATTAAAATCAAGCAGCTGGGCAATATCCCCACAGAAGACAAATCTGGAGTTACTAAAGCAGCAGTTTTTCTGAATTGTTTATAATGTCACACAAATGCCACCATTCATGACACAAAAAGGAACAATATACATAAATGGATAGCAGCACTGGTTTGGTTGGGGTTTTTTTCACCCTACAGGCAGAAATGAACCTTTATACTACAATAAAATAGTTAGACAGACAGATAGATAAGACAATTAAGAAATGAAGTAGTTGTACTACTGTTCAAACTGAATCTAATGAAGCTATTAAAATGTGAGCTGTCTCCTGCTGGTAAGGCAAGGCTCTTTCTGAACCACTTTTCAAAGAATTTGGTTTAAATTGAGTTCCGATATGTCAGCACAGAGCAATCAGTGAATTCTACGCTGTTTTAGAGAGAAGAAAGCATAGCTCCCCTCATGTGAAAAGGAAGAAAAATATTCTAGCAAGATTACTCCCAGTTTTATTTTAAATGTGCACTTTAAATGCACAGTTACCTTATTTTCTTTGTCCAAAACACACATTGTCAGAACATTCAGCAAGCAGGCACACAACATGCTTTGACATAGCAACTAATACAAATTACAGGTAAAATCACAGAATCATAGAGTCGACCGGGTAGGAAAAGACCCCTGAGATCATGAAGTCCAATGCTTGATATGGGTCTTCTGAAGCCATGAATTTACACTTGGTTAAACTTGCACTAGCATTTAATTTCCAAGCCTTTGTAAAAATGGGTGAGAAAAGAGACCACCTGACAGATTACCAAAACTTTTAACCCTCAGGAACTGCACAATTCCCTGTTATCAGCTATAAAAGAAATGCAAAAATATCCCACATGCTCCAAAATATCACAACCATCATCCAAGCAGTAGAAGCTCAAGACGCAGAGTCCCAAACAGATCCCTCCACATTCTAAATGACTGACTTGAATAGAAGTAATTTCATTAGGATACCAATGACTTTGAACATTATCTCTGGCCTTCGAGTCCAAAATTATGGCACTTAAAACTGGCATCAATTTTGGCTGATGACAAAGCAGTTCTACAGATTTGATGTAGACTGACTTCTCTTTTCTGAGACTTCCCTTGGGACAGCATCAGAGACATGAGCTGGATGCAAGATTCTGCCACAGTTCACCTCTAAAAATAAAATCATTACTGTTTGGATAAGGGTAAATTCACTCTACTAACAGCTGTGCTGTTGGAGATGCTGTCAAACACTGATGAAACCCATGGGATTGCCTGATGTAAACTTGAAAGAGAATCATCCAGCAAGCTTGAACTACCAATTAAACACTGATAGTTAAACTGGTGAAACTATAAACTGTTTTGTTGTCAACACTGTTGATATTAGCACATACATTGTATTCAAATATCTTTCACTACTGTGGAGATGATAGCCTTCTGTTAGAGGAAGCTGATGTCTCATGTCAGTCAACTAAATTGCTGTGCAGACTCTGAATTTGTTTTGCCTGTTTCACCTTTTCATTCATACGCTCACTTCAACTTCTGTGCCCTTCTCATCAACTCAACACTTCACCTTCTTACTTCCACACCAGCGTTAGCAGCAGCAGCAGTCACTGATCCGTCCAGTTCCATTTGCATTAGTCTAAGTATCAGACTCGGTTGTGCTGTACCGGGAAAAACGAAGCTTTGGGAATGCTGCAGTCTGTGATGTAACACTGGCTCTTTGACAAAAAAGATGTTGGTGTTTGGTTTCAAACACCACTGCATAAAAGCCTTCTTCCTTTCCTAGGGTTGCCATAACAACAAGCAGAGTGCTGTCATTTTGCTAAGTAATGACAATGACAAATATGTAAGAAATGCAAAGGTCTGGGGAACTGGGAGCAAGATTAGAGCTACTCTTCCTGCCTTCACAAAACATTTCACTGTGGATTCATCTTGCAAATCCTAAGCTGTTCCTATGGGAACATGAGAAATAGCTAGTGTTAGTGCTCTGTGTTGCCTCATTTTCAGAAAGCCAGCGTTGTTCTTGTGGATGCTCTGTCAAGGCATTGCACAATATATGATCGTGAGCTCACAAATACCAGCAAAAATCTGGAATTAATCCTAATTTTACAGTGAAATAAAGTGATAATGCTGTCAGACCTTCTTCTCTTTAGTAGGCAAGAAGTGATTATAGCAAAGATGACATTTTATTGAATGAATAAAATCACAGATAAGTGACTCAAGAAGTCAGGAAACTATTATTCAAATGATTTCTCTGTTAACCATGAGAATGGAAAGCATTTTCTTCTTAATTAAATCAAGAATAACACCTAGGACACCAACCAGAAAGAGTAACATTCTTACCACTTCATCATGAAAGCTGTTTTTTTTCAAGTGATTTTCATTTGTGATCACTGTCTCCAATTTAATAGAAGAATTAATGGTTAATTTTTCCAGGTTGAGGGAAAGCCTGTTCTTTACTGTACATAGCAAAAACATAATTTTCCTTTTTATGCA
>JAWWLV010000144.1:28779586-28850113 GCA_035041135.1 Platyrinchus mystaceus
CATGTATTCTTCCTTGCCCCATGTTCTTGCATTCTGAATTGTGGTAACCCTAGAGTTGAAACTTTTTTTCCCTTAGTTAATATGTGAATAAAGCAACAAGAAGTGTTAAACATGTCTGACTTTTCCTTTTGATGGATCATTTCTGAGATGTCCTATTTAATCTTTTTTTAATGTCTCTTTCTGTTTTTATAGATGGCAAAGGCACTAAGGCAGAGAACTTAAGAAGGTATTTCACCCTCCTTTATATAAAAAGAAAAAAATTAAGTGTTCCCAGCTAGGTATTTGCTAAAGTTTAATCACTTGTGAATTAAAAGTTAGAAATATTTATCTTTTTTTTCAAACTGTGTGTTTTAAATTACATAAACCAAACAAATCCTGACCTCTTCATTTTTCTGGTTTTGCCATATTTACATTCAAATAATTTTTTTTTCAATGGCCACATTGTATTTCCGTTTGGATTTCCTTAGAGAAAAGAGAAAATTATCCAAGGGACAAATTTTTGCATAGCAAGTGCAATTCAGGAAGTGGTGGAATCTTGTTGTGCAACAGACATTATGCTGTCCCTGTCCCGTGCCATCACAGCACCATTAGCCGAAATCAGCCAAGCACACTTGATCCGACAGCTGCACAGTGCTGGGTCACACATACCTCTTCGACAGGGCATTTTGGATGTGCACTATTCATGAGTGCTAAAGGAAAAAAAGAAGGGGTTACAGAAGACAAAGAGGAGGTGAAGGAGAACAAACCAAGGCTTCACAGTGCCAGAAACCATGATCAAATGGGTTAGTCATGCAAGACATGCTTGTGCCAGTGTTGCAAGGAGCCAACTGTAATGTCTATTAACAAATAGTGTCTTAAAAATGAAAATAAAATTAGATTTTATTTCTAGCTGCATGCCAATTTTAACAATGGCTGTTCAGAAGTTTCCCTTGCAATAAATTAACCATGAAGACTGTAAATGAACACGGAAACGTCCACTGTATGGCTCAACAAGGAACCACTATAGGAATGAGAAGAGGGAAATCAAATCTCGGTGAATGCTTTTTTAGCTTAAAATCATGGTTATTTGGGTCTGCCCTTTTTACCTTCAAAAAATAATGGTTTACACGGACAAGTTGATACAGATGCAAAAAAGACTGGGATCCCACAATTTATACTCTCACCTATCAAAGAGATATGGGCAGGCAAGTTGAACCCAGTAAGAGGCACATCTCAAACTTTTGGGTTTGATTGCACATCTTCTGAACGAGTTCTGTAAAAATTGTTTGGCTAAGATAAGTAAATATAAATCCCCTATGCCTCACCTTCACTTTCTTCTTCAGAGATCTTAACACAGCATTGTTCTAAAACACACATTGGAAAAAAAACCCTCAAACTGAATCAAACCAACCAAACCCAAAATTACTTCTGAAAAGAGGATGAAAGAAAGTGTTTGTTTGGTAAATGTATTCAATACAAAGGCTTGGGTTATAGCTGAATTACAATGATAAGGATGTGAGAAATAAAAGCTAATTAATGAGGAATGTAAAACTGAATTGATAAACCTGTCACCTTATTTCATTATTTCTTCATTTCTAAGTAAATTCTACATGCTGTTTTCTCCTGTGAGATTCTAAATGTGCTTCTATTTATCAAAATTGCTAAAACAAATAGGAAAAACCTAAAAGCAGTTTGAAATACCTTTTTTGTTTCTTAACATAGGCCAAAAAAAAATGCAGTGAGGTATTTATGTAATCCATCAAACTCCAAATTTCAAGTGAAAACAACACATTTACAATATTTATACAAAATAACTTTACTAGTAGACATAAATATGTCTCTTTAAAAGGACTAATATCCAAGTAATCACATACGTTTTCAGAATGTGCTCATTCTGCTTGGAAAAAAAAATCTCCCAGGCATTTATGGAATCAAGTTACTTCCATATGTATAAACATTTAATATAAACATTTATTTTTTAATGACACTGACAAAGTTCTTCCCTCCATCTATCAACATCTCATCTCTTTTTGCTGTCACATTCTTTTTATAACCACACTTTTAGAACATATTTTTTTTTGGAAGCTCTTTAGCGGATTTAAATCCACAGCAGAAGCAGAGGTGAAATCTACTGCCTCTTCTGCTCTCAGGTATTCCACAAATGCTAGACAAAAGAAAATATAAAACAATCCTTGCCCCCAGACTTGCAGGAGGTTTCTTCTTTTGCCATTTCAAACAAAAGAATTTAAATTAAAATGTGTATGAAAGAAGACATGAATTGTTAAAATATGGTACACACCTGAGTTAAAAATACAAGAAAAAAAACTGCCGCTATTTTTCTGACCTTGTGGTCTTTTGATCTTCTAAGTCTATTCTTCATTCTCTTTGTGGATTGCCTTGAAAAATCATGCTACTCATTTTCGCCTCGTATTTCAAATTATGACAGCTTTAAGATTTGAAAAACCTTCCTTCCATCAGGGGAGTCAATGGAAATGCATTTCAGTGCTGGCTTGTACACTGGCAACTGAAAACAGTTGGATTCTCAGCTTCTACACTAAGAAATGCTCAGGGTAAGAATTACTGACCTTTCTAGAAGATTATGCTTAGGGCTATTTAAATAAAAGGTAAGCAAAGAAGTTACAGAAGGGATGGGAGAGGAAAATCGTAGTGTATAAAATCCCCACTTCTTCACCTTAGAACTTTTTAGGTCTTGGATGGAAAAAAAAAATCAAATCAACCCATAACATTGTCACTATTTATTTCTGGTAGTGTCAGTGAGGCCCTTTATTAGTTAAGTGTCAATGAGGCACCTAAATGTGTTTAACCTAGTATAACAGAATTTAAACAATGATTAATGGTAATACTGTAAATAGAGGCCAAGTCAGTGACTTATAGATTCATCTTTTGTACATATTTCTTACAAGCACTACTTAGTGGGCTTTTATCCATTATTTTAAGAAGTGCACAGGTAAAGGATACTCTATTTGTGCTGTATACTTACATTTCAAATATTTTTTCTCTACTCTTTCTTCTCTGGGTCCTACTGTTCAAGTGCAGTTAATATGTTACTCATATTTGAAACACATAAAAATTATGGTGTAGGGGGGCATTTTAAGCAATGGGATCAAAATGCCTGTGTAAGTACAACCACCATTACACCACAAACCCATAAACTTTGATGCTACAGACAAGCTGGTGGCAACAGAAGTCTGACAAGCATATTTGAGCCTTTGGAAAAGAGAATTTACAGTATTTCAGGCAACTTTTTAAGGCAATATAGAGGCAACTGAAGTTCATTCACGGATTTGTTCAGAGATAACGTTCTGCTGTGAGTTTTGAATGCTTCCACAATATGTACACGGCATAACAATATCTGCATGCTCTCTTTGCATAGCAAATCTCTATGAAATACTGAACAGTTGTCATTGTGGAGTACTTTAAAAGCAAGTTTCATTTTGCATTAAAGATTGGAAACATAATAGCCCAAGTCTTTCTACAACAATGATGTGTGCTAATATTTAAAACCACACCTTCTTTGAATTCTTTGTAACCAGACTAAACATTTCTACCACCAATCCTATGAAATATCTAGTCTGCTAGACTGAGAAGTTATTTATTTCCCTATATAAATGCCTAGGAATAAAGTTTATTCATTCTAATATCACAAAGAGAGCCTCCAGAGTGGGCAAACACTCCCTCCCTTCCCTACAAAGTTATCCACTTACAAGAGCTGACAGAACTGTCCCATGCAAGAGGCCATGCTTGTAGTCTTTGCAGTATCAAAGTTGTTACATGGCCACAGAGGTCCTTCTTCAGGGAACACTAAAAGGATCAGATAATTCTCAAGCCAAAACCAGTAAAACAAATACTTGATTTTGCCCAAGATCTGATTAGACTAGTTCTGTAGATGTGGAGGTTCAAACTAATTAAAATTTTTCATGCATCCCTGAACTAAGAGAGTTGAAGTTTTTCTCCCAAACTGTTTCTTGGCACAAGGGGGAGGTCTTGCTCCTTTTCTTCTAGTTTTGTTTCCAGGCACCTCAGGGAAATGTTAGGCTGTCTGATGTTAGAGCTGGGCTGATTTAATGCTTGAACATAGCTAAAGAGATGGCGATGCCCAATTCCCCTTCCAAACATGGATTTTGGTCTCCTCTTGAATGACCATTAGCACTCATATGACCCCACAGTGAGTTCAGAGTGTTAAATGAAAAAAAATAAGCACCGTCTGTATGTCTTTTTTCTTGTTTAATTTCCTTTAACCTGCTCACCTTGGGCTCAGATGACCAGCAGCACAGGGGAAGGAATGTGCCACCCCCAACAGCAGTCTCTATCTCCTACCTCTGCTTCCTGGCTCCAGTGCTCTGTGCAGCTTCAAGGAGGGAACTGATCAAAAAAATAACATAACAGGGATTCCTCTTCCCATCCCCAGTGTGGTCATATGCCCTTTTCACAGCTGATCTAACTGCTGGGCTCCAAGAGGCTGGCACTGCTGCTGAATAAAATCTTCATAACTACACCCTGTAGTTTCACTCAAACTGGACAATCATGATTTATGAAGGCACTTCACTCCTTCCTACACCTTTACTTGGGCTGTATGTTCCTGCCTCTGCACCATTCCCTGCACTATGCCAGCCCAAATGTTTGTGCAGATGGGGAATAGAATGAGGTCACGGAATTGATCTGGTTGGGAAAATGTGGGAGCCAAGAGAACCTAGGAAGCCCCCAAGCAAAACAAACAAAAATGAAAAACAAACAAAACCCACAGCCAAAAATGGCTGCAAAACTGCCAAATGGAAAGCCACAGCCTCAGAGTGCATACAAGCTGTTACATGTCCTTCATTCAGCCTCATATTTGCTTAGGACAGAATGAGAATAGAGCAAGCCCACAGGTTATTCCAACATTTTTGGGGTAAGAGACTTGCTTGTGTAGCCCTGCTCCTTAACAACACCCTGTTCTGGATGAGTGGAGAAGCCACTGAAAACACTGTTCCCCTTTGTCTCACTGCTGCAGCACTTGGCTTGCCTCTTTTACTTTCTTTGGCATTCTTGCGCATGTTGCTGCGCTGGCATCAATGGAAGCAGTTTCGCTGATTTCAGTGGGAGTTGGATTAAGTGGTGTGTCCTGGCCTGAGACCATCATTAAAAATCCCAGGGTAACTTTTGAAGAGTTGAGATTAAAAGACTACTCCTGAGCAGGTCTCATGTTTGCATGCTTGCTTTCTTCAAGCTACATTGGGCTCTTTTCTGAATTCTATGGAACGACTGAACCACTGAAACACCATCTTTCTGTGCAGAGTTGTAGTCAGGGTGACAAAGGAAAATAAACCCTCCTTCTCTTCAGCCACAAGACAGAGATAGACTTATCAATACAAAGTGATATACAGCATTGTCCACAGGTGGGTAAAATTGAAACCCTGTATATACTTACCATGTTTCTTGAAAATTTGAGAATAACAGCCCACAGAAGCTTTGATTAAGAAATAAAGATAGATTTCTAATTCCTTTAGGGAAATACACTTTTCCAGATAATACCATAGCTTTTCCAGATTAATGTCAAGGGGAGTTAGGAATTATTGTGTCCATTTTAATTTAAGTCCCTCTACAGGATTGGTTACTGGCATACAGAGAACTATATTTTCATATGCAATGCCTTGCTATGTGCATGGATTTTTTTTTTCTAGCTTATTATCTGAATAATTCACATGGTACTTATATTTCATTATAGCTATTCACATATTAATATTAATAAGTAAATAGCACATGAGCCACAGCTTCCTGGCTAGATTTTTACTTGATTATGCCTCAAAATAAAGTATCATTTGCTACTATATTTTCAAAAACACAGATATCAAATGCCTAATGATCTCCTAGATGGTATCTCACTTATGCAAGGTACTAGGGCTTAGGTAGTCTGAATCAATTTCTGACTCCACCACAAAAGGCCCTCTGTAATCTGGTGCTCTCAGTTTTCCAGTTTCCATCCATGGCAGCAACAGCACAGATAAAGTGTTGCATTTTAACTACAGCATCATGCAGACTTGCTCTGAGTAAAGCTTTCATAATGTCCTTTCACTACCTCCAATCTAATCTATACTAATGAGTCCCTGACTAATAGGTCCAGGAGAAGCAGATCAGTAGTACATACACATTAATTTATTTTTCCCCACAGAAGAATCCTTAGGGTTGTTTCATTAATATGAAATTGGAGTCCTGGACAGAAAGAAAATAAAAATGAAAAGTGGAAGAAAGAAACAGCATAAAAT
This sequence comes from Platyrinchus mystaceus, assembly GCA_035041135.1. Lineage (NCBI taxonomy): Eukaryota > Metazoa > Chordata > Aves > Passeriformes > Tyrannidae > Platyrinchus > Platyrinchus mystaceus. The sequence goes on from JAWWLV010000144.1 coordinate 28,785,829, forward strand.
ACTTTGAAAGATGCAGCTGAAGAAATTCTCTGCCTGGAAATATCATGAGCAGGGAGAAGGGAAACCGAGTTAAATGATGAAATCAAGAAAGAAGAGTTTGGACTTTAATTCAAGATTTATAAACAATTTTTTGTTTTCCAAAATAAGCCCATTACATGAGTAAAATCCCGTCCCCGGTACGGTCAATGAGCAGTTGCTGCAGATTCCTACTAAAATAAAACAATCTTTTGTTTTGTCAAGTGAACTAAAAATTGGGCACACGTCATCCAAGCTCTTCAGATATGGATCACATCTGTGCACAGATGCATTAGTGGACAAATAAGAGAATGTTACTAACTGGAAATAAAGAACAGCCCATCAGCAAAGCAAAAAAATGGTCTAAAAACAGAAAGAAAGCAATTACAGTCCCCCAGAGCCTGCTAGCTACTTTGTTTTCACATAAAAAGTTAAACAGTTACTAAAAATGAAGATGTATCAATCTTACAATATTATAGTTTCAAGAAATAGGAAAAGTAGACTTACATCTCTTGATTGCTGCTCTTATGGATGACAAAGGTCCTTGGCTTAATGGAGAAAAAAATTATTACAATGTGGTTAAGGTCTCAAAGAGGAAACAACTAAATAACATCATGCAGAAGTTCCCGGTACATTGTAAAGGGTTTTGCCAAGCCCATTTTTCCCCTACGTTGTTATCCTACAAAAACTTATCCAAAACTCCTGGAATAAACAACCATACCCAACCCCTTCTAATGAAAACCAGGTTACAGCTTATCTTCAAGACTCTGCAAAGATAGAAAGCCTATTATTAAATGCATAATTTCTCTAAATTGTGCGTTGAAGTTCATGTTCTGTTTTCTGTGGGCGTGCATATTTGCAGATTATAAGCATTTAATGACTCAACATTCTCAGAAATAAATAAAACTTACACAGCCAAGTAAAAACGTAAAGCCTCTTTGTTAAATATTTTTAACAATTACTTAACAACTTGTCTTCTCTTTCAGTTGAGATTGCATTTTTCAGTAATAACTTGGTGGGTGGGGTTAGACAGGAACACAACATGACCAAAAACTTGTTGATGCAAAAGGATAGAAAAATGTTTCCTTTTGCCAACTCATCTGTTTCCTTGGTAAGACTAAGGTTTCTGATGCCTCTCTTCAGAATGTCTTATTTAACAGATACAGCAGTCCTTACTATTTTTGCAGGTAAAAATCAAATCTAATTTGGGTTTACCACGTTCAGAAATGCTAACTTGAAGAATGTGGTATTAATAATCCTTTACTTTCTGCACAGCTACAGAGGAGATTAAAAAAACACAAACAAACACAACAAACAACTAGTTCAGAAAAAAATGTTTTTTTTTTTCCTTTTTTATTTTTTACCACAAGGAGTAAAGAATACTTATTGATGAGAAGCTTCTGGAAGTGCTGAGTAGTCTGAAAATAAATAGACTATACCTGGTTCAAATTAACACAATATCCTAATTACAACACAAAGGTATAGTAATCCAGCCTTTTCCAGAAACATTCTACCACCAGCCTTCATCAGCAGTAGAATAGCAGGAATGTTAGTACAGGGAGGGCATTAGCATTTTAACTCTGCTCTCCCTCTGCCTGCAGCAGGCAGTGCAGCACACCAACTCTGTCAGGGCTCAGTTTAGCTCCACATGCATATGATGGCTGCAATTACTCCAGTGGGATGAAGAACATGGGGATTTGGAGGAGAGAAGAAAGAGACAGTCAAAAAGGATGTGGATGAAAAACGTCCTCCCTCTACAGTCATTCTGGAAACTAATTAAGACTAGAAATCCATGTTGCTCTGATTGAACTGTTTTCTGAAACAGTCTGGCTAGTCTAGGATAAACAATGCCTGTTTGTCTGGTTTCAGAAACAGTTCAAATGTGGCTTGGCCCCAATCCACACTGCTAGCAAAGCTGCACTAGAAAACATTTCTATAAGTCATATTTCACTGTGCATTCTCAGCAGAAAAGGGTTCTAATTTTCCTTCAAAGTGTCCCATCATAAGACAGCCTTATCTTTAAGAAACACTTTCAGTTTCATGTCCCTCACAGATGTACCCCAGACTCCTTTTTTAATTCCTCATATCTCAAATCTCTTGCTTTTGGATGTTCATTTTTGAAGCTTTATGCTTCTGCTTTCATTTCTGTTTATAACTACAATTTTTAGGGTTTTAATTTAATCATATTTAGTATCAAACAGGAAGGACACCGAAGTCTGGTAACATGAATCTAAAATCTTCTAGAGCAGCAATAACTTTCTATACTTAGAATTCAAGATTTACCTAAGTTTTATAGGCAGAAATTAGAAAATCTATAAAGTATGCATAATCAAGTATCAGTAAGAACGAAAAGGAACATGCTAAGTTTCTTTCTTCCACTAGCAAAAGCCCTTTGACCCACTGCAATTTGCCTCGGAATCCGATAAGCACAAAGACACAAAAACTCTCATGAAACCAACCTAGTGAAGTTGAAGCATGGATATATCAAGAGCAAGGCAGTTCAAGTATGCAACTATCTGTGTAATTTAGAACCCAGGATAACATGGTTCTGTTAGAAAATTTATGAGCTCACAGGCAAAACAAGCTGTTAACAGACACTTTTTCTTTTCCACTTTCCATTAACAGGTCACCCATCAACAACCTTTTGGAAAAGCACTACATTTCCTATCCCAAGGAGAGTCTGATTCACATCTAGCTTACAATTATTTCAACCCTTTAAACACTTGGAAATGGGAGGGGATGCATTCTTTCTTTCCCCATGAAGCCCTATGAAGGAACTGCAAACTTTATAACTTTGTTATATACTAAACCCCAGTAACTTAAATAAGATGCTGTTCTTGGGGCAACTGGTAATTTTGCCCATACCTTATGCTGAGCTAACCCCTTTCTGCTCCACAGGCAACAATTTCTGAACTCTTATCCTGTCTTGCAAAGAGAGAAGCGATAAGGTTGCTAATACCCACCTCTGTTCCACAGTTAATGACATGTTTTCTCTCAAGCCATCCAAATAATTAACATAACCAAAACAAATTTAATTCTCCTATTTGATGAGGTAGGAGCTGCACCAATTACTGTACTGCATGGTCCTTGCCTCTTTCCCACCTCCTCCTTCTGTCCAAAAGGCACAGCAATGAACCAGAGGGCAGAGAAAATCCTCACAAACACACATGCCGGGGAAAAAATTAATCCACATGGGACCAGGATCAGAGCCCTGGTCCCAGTGTGACTCCCCCAACAGACTTGAGGGGACAGTGTGCCAACAACTCGCCCCTCGGGGCGGGGGACAGAAGCTCCTCTGTCGCCCTGCAATGTACACAAGCAAAGTCCAAACTTATGTTACTGGAAGAAAACAGTGCAGACAGCAGGAAGTTTCAGAGCATTTAAGACGCTGATAAAGATTAGCTCCAACAACACCACAGTCATATTTAATATGGAACAAGTAAAGATGCAAACTATTCATTCATCCCCACCCCACCACCCTTCCCAATTTAGCATGCAGGAGAGCAACTCCTCTGACATCTACACATTTATCTTAGACCTTGCTCACTGTTAATTTAAGGCACAAACTTTGTTCCATTTCCAGCTCTGGCAGAAGCTTTGTTGAGCTTCCCCTGCCAGCCCCTCAAAACCCACCTCTGTCTGGTCTTGGTGCACCCAGACAAACCCAGTCAGTAGGTTCAGAGGGGATCTGCAAGCTGCTGTGCCTGCTATGCTGAAAGCAGTGGGGTACTTTAAGTCAGCAGCAATATGAGAAGGGCCCCATGGGTCACCATGTCTGAAAGATAAAGAACTTGGAGTGATGTGTTTGAAGCTGTTAAAACACCTACTCCCTCTTCCTTAGCAGGCTTTACTCTGAGTTTCAAGGACGGGTTTTCTAAATATAAACACTTGAGGAAAATGCTTCAAAAGCCTACTTTAGGTCTGTGCATTAGGGAAATAAAATTGCCACAAACTAGACTGGTCAAAGAGCTGTAAACTCCTTTTTTAGCAGAGTAAGTGCAATTACTGTGCATAAACCAGGGTCTCTCCCTCATTAGGGGCTCTGCTTTGACACTTACTTGACTGAGCAGTCTCTCTCTTCAAACGCAACTCCAGTGTAGCTACAGTATTTCTCAAAGGCCCACTCCTGCAGGGTGACTCCTGACCCAACACAGCGACTCTGGGAGTGTCACTCACCTCGACAGTCCCTGCAGAGCTGGGGAGGGGAGGTGCTGTTAAAGTGGAATAAAGCTCAAATCACACAGGCATCTCTGAGCAACCAGGCAGGGATTTGTGTTTGCCCAGAGCAGGGCAGCTGCCTAAGCAAAGAGGCCAGGAGGTTCTGGACTACCTTTTCACCCACCCGTCTTTCAGCTGTTTCTGGAGCAGCAGTGTGTCCAGCCCAGCCCAGGGCACGCCACAGACATGTTCCCACCAGCTGGCTGACGGTGAGGCAGCTCTGCTGCTGAGTGCAAACAGGCAGAGGAGTGCTGGACTTTGCCTACCTCTGGAGAGCACAGGCAGGACTGGCAGGTGACTGCTCCCTTCCTGCCTGTGAGCACACCAACACCTAGGGAAGGTCTCCCCAAGCTACCTACAGTCTTCTGCTCCACAGGTTGTGGTACTGCTTGGGATACAAAAGACTTCCCAAACTACCATCCTGTCTCAGCATCTCTCCTTCATCTACTTCCACCACTCTCCTATTGCCTTGCATGGGATTCTCAGCAGGAATTGGGCAGTCTTCCATATTGCCTGCTCCCTTTATCAGAACCAGGACCTTTGGTTTATTTATCTAAACTGATATAACAATGAATATTCTACAGGAAAACTGACTGCACTGCTTTCAGACATCACTCTAGAGATACACAAAAGCCTGAAGAGAAAAAAAGAGCGAACAAAAAAATAATTAAAAAGAATGATGACTTGTTCTAAAATATTAATATTCTGAAGTATCTATTCCAAAGTCTCAAAATTTACCCTTTATGTCAAGTTATATGAAGGTTTCACACAGTATCAATCCTTAGGTTCACATACCCATGTAAAAGTTCAATGCATTTCTAATTGTGATGATTATTGACCCTGTCTTATACACACACACACGGAGTAGAAAGAACTAAAATGTTGCTATTTTTAATGTTTTGTGACTTCTTTGAGTGTGAGCCAAGAATTTTAAAATAGCTAATGCTGAAACTAAAGCAAACCACTAGTTTAATAAGAGGCATCATATATTCCTGTTACTTTAGAAATCATGCCATCTTTGTAACAGCCAGTGTACTACAGCGTAACATTTTAAAAACTTATTAGAAGATATTATTCAAAATACAAAATGTTTAAAACATCACCTAAATTATTTCACTGCAGACTGAGTCACAGAAAGATGTTAATAGCTAAATTGAGGGTGGTGCAAGAGATCAGATTTATCACCACTTGCAGACCTAAGACAGATCTATTAGTTCAACCAAAAAGCTCCTGAAGTGAGAACAGAAGGCTCACAACTATCCCAAATATAATATAAATACTGTGGTTGCAGTAGACAGAACTGTATTAATTCTGTGGATTAAATGAATCCACACTGAAAATGTATCCACATGATCAGCCTCTTCAATGCCTCCACTGCAGAGGAGTCCCAGTCCCCCAACTGATATGTGTAAATTAGCTCACATGGCACATGGAGCCCAGGTGCAGTTTCCCCATTAGTGTAAGAGAAGCGGACACTGCACAGCCAATAGTCCCACCTGCCCCAAGCTCACCATTTCCACCAGCTTTCTTTTGTTGGTGCTGGCATGGTCACAAGTATTCTGGATCAGCCATGTGATTTTAGTAACAACACAGAATCTCATCCCAAATACCCTGATTAGTTTTCAGCCAGACAGGCCAACTGCTCCAGCTGGCTGCAGAGACACACAAGCATCAAGGTGGCACCAAGTGATGGGAGCAGACAGACAGGCAGGCCAGCAGCATTCCTTGGGGTAAGCAGCTCAGCCTCTACTCACAAAACAAAGCTTAAGTCTATGACTCTGCAGCTAATCTGACAGCAAATCACCAAATGCTGGTTATGCCTCATGTCAGCTGTTCTCATCCTTCAGTATCAGTTTGTTACTGAAAAACTCTTTTTTTTTTTTCCTGTTGGTGTTGGTCATCCATATTGGCCCACTAGGAGATCAGATAGGCACTAGAAAAACACAGTTGGCAGCAGCCTGGCACTACAGTGGTCTTTCTGTAAAATCAAGATGCACTTGCATGTTCTCTGCTAAATCATGGGGTATTGTCACGGCCCTGTGGGTACAGGAGGCTAATAAAGATCTAGTCACCTAAGAAATCACATGCTCAATAGTATAGATCTGGTTATCTAGGAAATTAGGACTTACCCTTGTACAATTTTATTTCTCTCTTGGGTCCAGCCCCAAAGGCAAATAATCCTGAACCAGTAATTAAGTCCAGCGACAATTCAATCCTCATCAATATGCTGAGGATGTCTACATCTGCATCACTTAATGAATGCCGCAACTGTGACTTCCCACTGTCTGGACAAGTGAGGATGTAGTTAAGAAGCAGCTAAAATCCAGCTGCTCTGCTAATTAAAACAGCTCACGTTGATCAGCATAGGGAAATCCTTCCAGGAATTGCTCTCTCGCTGTTTCTTCAACCACTTATTACATATTCATGTGCCTGTCACTGTCATACTTGGGGATTGTATTTCAGTAACTGAACCTTCAATTTTAAGGCAGAACACAGGCAGGAAGTCAAAGCAAATCATGGCAGCAGATGATAACATTTCACACTTCGATTCCCACAGCAACCTCGAAGTCATGAGGTTACAACAGCTTCCACACTTAATAACCCAGCTTAGATCTTAGAGCTGAAACACCTCCCAAATTTTTGTCAATCTGAGTCACTCAGCTCATGTGCAGCCTGAACTAACTCCTTCCTGATTCAGATCCACAGATACGCCAGCTAGATTTCCACCATCATTTTCTTTCAATCAACAGCCTGAGCTGAACTGCTCCTTGCCCCACTATGGCTGTACAAACACTCTCATTCCAGAAAGGCAAATCCTTAGAGCATGATTCAGGTCATTCTCAGTTTTCATTGTATATTGACTGATTCTACCTCCCAATAAAATGTACATGACAAGAAGCCTTCCTGGTACAGCTAAAAAGATTCCCTGCTATGCCATCTATCAACATATTTTTACTCACTGCTGTGATAAGCCTGCTTGTATGTTTTGATTGAAATCAGTAAATAGTATTTATGCTTTAATAACAATTTAACCTTGGTAGTAAATAATTATAGCAGTAGAAAGCACCTATAATTGTAATAATAGCATAATAGCACTGTAAATGTAAATGCATGTATTACTGAATTGTCGTAGTGATAAGTGACAGGATATTTGGGCTCAGACAGCAATATATTCAGACACCAAAGTAAGGGTTAAAAAATGGAAGGGAAGAATTGGCTCTTTTAGATACAACAGTTTAGCTGTAAACTGCAGCTTCTACTGACAGAAATTCTTTACCATTAAAAGTCTTATGTAGTTTCTGCATTTGTACATGGCGAAAGATGACAGTGCCCTACTTCTGCAGTTAAAGAGTACAAATCAGAGCCTATTTCTGAAGAATGGTGCTCTGATTCAATTATTTGCAGTTACATTTCAGTCCATAGATCAAAGCCCTCTGTAGCCACTGACAGGACATTCTGCTTGCTTCATACATCAAATACAACCTGGTGGCTGAATGAGCTCCAGAACCTTTGTAATTGGCATCGCAGATGAATAAAACCTGGTTTAATCATGAAGGATGGAGCGAGACAAAGGCATAAAGAAAACTTGTAGATCTGGATCTAAAGGATTCAAGATATCTTTACAGGACTTTAACTATTATTAAGTATGGATATTAGATTTTCTTCAAATAGTTTCTATATTTTATAGAACATATATGTATAGTGTTAGGATTAAAGTTTTGTAATGGGGAAAAGTGGTATGTCAATGTCCTCATCTGGCTAGAAACATTAACAATGATTACCAACAAAACAGGTAACATTTGCTTTGCAGCAGTGAGTATCTTAAAACCCTGCTGAACCAGTTATCGGCTGATAAGTAAAGAGAAAACAATAGGGGATGGGTGGGGAAAAATCACCCAAAGATATTAAAAGATGGGTGTATTTGGGCTGGCCTTATGAAAACATAGAGGCTGAGAAGCTTCGGAATAGAAACAAATCAGTGCATGGCTCCAGAGAGGGACAAACACAAACTAAAGACTGCAGGAGCAAGAACTCAGCAGGACCCAGAGGATGCAGATGCTGGGGGTGTGGAATCCAGCAGAGAAGGCTCAGGTGCTTGCAAGTATACAGACTTCAAAGACATCAGAGCAGACTGAAGGAACAAGGCATAGGTGTTTCTTATTTTGCCTAGATCCATTTGTTTCCTGTGTAAAAATAATCTGTAAAATATAAGCCTGTTCCTTTCAATTACTGTGCATCCTTTAAAGAGGAAACTAGAGTATAAGGAAGGAGTTCCTGGGGAATCTTATGGCTTCTAAGGCCTCCAACAGGAGTCTCACTTCCCAGGAACAGTACCAAATAGCTTCTACACTCAGCAGTTGAAATTGTATCTCAATCCTGTCTAGTCAGAGATTAACAGCACATGATTCAAGCACTGTAATACAAAAGCCAGCCTTTTGAGAAGTACCTAAAATGTAAAGTTCAAGCTAACCCACAGAACTGGGATTATGAGAAGTGTTCAGTGCTGGTGTGATCTTAGTGCCAAAAAAGCAGTTGAGCACCTTTGAGAATTTCAAAGTTCAACAACTGCCAATGCTGAGCTCTTTGACCAGTCCCATTCCATAGGATTTCTGTGCTCCTTTAGTCTAATTCAAATTCTTCATAGGTCAGCCAAGTCAAATAAGCAGCATGACATGTGCTGGAGGTTAAGCTTTAGTTGTGTGAGGAAATAAAAGGAATTTCCTCATTGTTTTAATTATTGAGAGCAAGGGCATTTGTTGTGAAGGGACAGTCTGCAAGAGAGAAATATTAATACATATGCATAAAACATATTGAAGTCTTAATTCAGTGCTTAAAAATGAGAAACAAAAAACCAAAAACCCCTCCACACCGTAAATGTGACCCGACAGCCAAAAGATGTGCTTAAGAATACTCCAAGGTCATTTGTGTAAAGAAACATACTGGCTTCAAAATGGCCATTTATACTTAAAATATATCATGTACAAGCAGCAGAAACACTAATTTTCAACCCTCCCACATTAAAGCCTCACAAAAGTAAAACTATCTTCATGTGTGATCGCATCTTGTTCCAGTGTACTGCTGACTCACCCAGTTACACCCTACAGTACATGACACCCATGAACTTGTAACAGTGGCCCTTATGGAATGCACAGTGCACAGAAATTGTAAAATAAAATCTCATAACCACACCCTTCACTGGACCTGTCTTTCCAGAAAGTGGCCTGCATGCAGCTCAGTTAGAGAAATGGCATGTTTGCCTACACACTCTTCCCCTGCCCTTCCTGAAATGCTTCCTTTTCTTCTATTCCACAAATATTGACAGAGCTTTTGGATACAAAATACAGAAAATGATTCACCGGAAACTTGCACTACACAACAACAAACCATACATTCATATATCTGTAGGTCTGCAATGTTAACCTCTGAGTTTAAATTTGACCTTAAAAACTTCAGTCCCATTTATACATTCACAATGATCCAGCAACTCTTCGATCAAACACTCCTGAAGATATGCATCAAAGATTATTTTTCAAGTCTTTAATTCTGATTGTACAAGGATGTTGGTATGGTATAGTCTATAGGTAAAGTTAATAGCTTTGCTAGCCCAGGCTGGGGAAAAGCAATCAAGTGTATACATACTCGAATTCTTTTCCAAGGGTGAAACAGAAGCATCAACCAATAGAGACAAAGAGCTGTATTGATTTTTACATCTATCCTGCATCTATCCCACACTGCAAAACCCTGACAGGTGGGAAGAGCACTGAATTTGCTGGAAGAACACTCAGCATACCTACCTCAACAACTGAGAGAAGGTCTTTAACCTCTTGGGACACTTCTCCAGTGAAACAGATGTCATCTTTGAGGAAGTCACCAAGCAAACGTACTACAAGACAAAAGGAACTTCCTCCACCCTCAGTCATATATCCTGGCTGTCTTACATCATAGACCTCAAATTATATGGCAAATCAGTAAATACTGCAGTCTCTAATGGATGATTATAGCTTGGAGGAAATAATCACTATCATCACCCTTTGCCACTCAACTAAATTTAGCTTCAGAAACAAAACATCTTGTAGAACAGATTGAACCAGATCTTACCGGAGCAACAGCCTTAAGAAATAGCTTGCTCAAACATTATACAGCCACAGAAATCAATGTCCCTCCCTCACCTGTAAGTATCCCTCAAACACATGGCCCTATCACATGCACCTCCATGCACTTCAATCAATACACCATATGTCATCAGGTAAATTAGGCAGAGGAAATTAAAGAGCCACAAAGTATCAGCCTACACAGGTGACTGAAAAAACAGAAAAACCAGGGATCAGTGGGGTTACCCTTCTCTCATAACAATCACTTAATCTCTGACCTCTAACCCTTGATCCCTAATATTAACAAAGACAGGTGCAGAAAAGAATTTTCTTTTTTTTTTTTTTTTCAATTTCCAGTGCAGCTTAAAGGTTCTTGATTCAGATAAGATAAGTAGGTAATTTCTCTAACCTCTACTCTCAGGAATGCCCTTAATTCCAAAGGCAGTAAATCATTCCTGTCCTTTTTCTCATGTTAGTCAACAACTTTTTCTCCTTTTCCTCTTGCTAACATGCCTCTGGGCTTCCAAAAGTAATAGTGACCTTTTCCTTAAGACTGCCTAATTGATTGACATGATCTATTTAAAACCTGAACAACAGCATTTTAACTTTCTCAAGAAGCAGCAAAGCTATAGGGAATGACAGTTCAGTATCTTACACTACAGAATGTAGAAAGCATTACACAAAATTAGCAGACACCAAGCCCAAAAGAGCCAAACAGACTTTTCAACATGCAACATAAGGTTAAGCAGTGGCACTGCTTGCCATGACACACTAGAGGTGCTAAAAGTATATATGAATTCCAAAAAACCTAAAGAAAACCCATTGTTGCCTAATAAATGCAAAACATCACCTCTCTCAGAGACCACAAGCCACAGAAATCTGTGTGCTGACAGAATGCATGGATACTTTCCAGTGAATGCTTGTTTCTTCCTTATCTTCCTCCTTAGGCTTCTACTTCACACAAAAGCAAACACAGAACAAGAATACTGGAATAGGTGGACTTTTGGTCTGCTCCATTAAGGCCATTTTATACCCTTAGATGTCTTTCAGGACAACTTGTCAGACAGGCCCGACAGGATGCGTGATATTGAGGACTCCCTGTCCTCTCTCCACCTGGCAGAACACTGTGACTTAAGGGATAGGGGGCAATGCCAACAAGTTCCTGTCCAGCATAGCAGGCACACCTCCTCTGTGACAGCTCCCCCTTCCCAAGCGTCCTCACACAACAGGTATGAGGTTCTGCAAGAGGAACCAAACAGTAACGAGGACAATGGTTCATCTAGCATGGACGTGTTGTCAAAGTGAAGTCAGCCTATGCTCTGTGACAAAACTGCTTCCATAAAGAGAAAAAGATGGGTCATTGTCATAGGAGACTCCCTTCTGAAGGGAACAGAAGGCTCCTTATGCAGACTGGACTCACTTCTTAGGGAAGTCTGTTTCCTCCTTGGGGCCTGGGTTAAAGATGTGAAGAGAAAGCTTCATGCCCTAAAAACTGCCCTTGGATTATTATCCATTATTCATTTTTCAAATAGGTAGGGATGAAGTTGCAACTGAAGGCAATAAATAGAGACTTCAGGGCCTTCGGATGACTGGATCAGAAGCCCAACTAGTGCTCTCCTCTATCCTTCCCGTTGCAAGGAATGATGAGGGAAGAAATGGGAAGAGCCAACAAATCAATACCTGGCTCTGAAACTGGTGTCACCAGCAGAAATTGTGGGTTTTGATTATGGGTTGGTCTACACGATATCCAGCCTTCTGGTGACAGATGAGGTACACCTGTCTCAAAGGGGGAAAAGTATCTTCACACAGGAGCTGTTAGCAGGGCTCACTGAGAGAGCTTTAACCTAGAATTGAAGGGGGAAAATGATAAAACCAGCTCACTAGAGATAAGCTCGTCCGTGTTTGAGGGACCGTGTGCTAACAAGGTACTTCAGTCTGCCTTGTCAGTGGAGGTAGGAGATGAAGATCCACACAGCAGCAAAGCTGAAAGGCTTATTGATGCGTTAGAAACCATGGAAGCGTCTGAGAAACTCAGGGCTTCTCCTCCCCAAAAGCTGATGGGATTGACAGTCCAACAGAAGTGGATCTATACCAATGCCCACATCATGGGCAACAAACAGGAAGAACTGGAAGCCGCCATGCAGCAGTAAACCTATGACACAGTAGCCATCACAGAAACATGGTGAGATGACTTGCGCAACTGGAGTGCTGCAATGGATGGCTATAAACACTTCAGAAGGGATAGGCAAGGGAGGAGAGGCAGTGGGGTATATTAGGGAGTGTTTTGATTGTCTAGAGCTAATGACTTCCTGAACTGATCCAATCACAAAATGAGGTCAGGATTGTTTGAACTAATACTGTATTAATACAACGATAGAATATTCAAGGTTGGAAGAGACCTTTAAGATCATCAAGTCCAATTGTCAACCCAGCACTATCACTGCAACTCCTAAACCACTAAACCATTATCACCCAGGACCAGATACAGACACCTCTTAAACACCTTCAGGGATAGGGCAACCTATTCCAATGCCTGACTACCCTAACAGTGGCATTTTTTTCTAATATCTAACCTGAATCTCCCTATCTGGCTTTGGGCCATTTCCACATCTCCTCTTACTGCAGGCACAGTAGAAGAGACTGACCCCCACCTCACTACAGTCTCCTTTCAGCTTCTAATACTAGATAGATACTAGATAATAACGTGTAAGGGAATGGGGAAGCAGAAGTCCAGATGACATGAAATAGAAAAATTATTATAGCTAACCCAAAGCTGTTTCTTTCCACTAAGCATTTATTCCAAGAAAAAATATTGCCTAATATAATATGTGACATCACTGCTGTACTTCTTTTGCTTAAACCAGATATTATGCTATAGATCAAAAGAGAGATTTAACAAAGTAATCATTGTTTGTGGTTGGAACACCATGATTAGATCTGGACCTTCTCTTTAATTAGAAGTCGAACTTTGCCTCAAGCCTCAGGAGATGGCAAAGTCCACTATAGCCAGAACACACAACAAACTTCTTGAAACAGTGCTCACAAGATTAAGATGCAGCCATGCATACTTATAAAGACCATATTTATATGAATACTTTCCACATTTAGGGGTGTGTGGTCTAATTTCAGTCCTCTGTAGCAAGGGACCCTCCTGTGACCTGAAGGGCCCTGCTGGTGACCTGCCTTGTTTGTAGCCTCCAAGGCAACAGTCAACATGACTTTTTGTACCACTGAACATTAGTTCTCTTCTTGAAGCTGAAGTAGCTGGAACAGATGCAAAAGCAGCTCGTTGTTGTCCACACTAAGGGCTAGTACTAGCTCAGTTGAGCCTGTGATTTGTCACAGATGGCCAAAACTAGGACAAATCCTGTATGTAAACAGGGCCTAAATTCAAATGTTGATACCTGCACCCAGCAAAATGCCGCTTCTGAAAAGAGAAGTTTTGTAGCAAAATCAGAAATGCAAAATCACAAAAATTTCTTATAAGTGACAGGATCAGAGTCTGAAATAAGCTGTGAAAACTGCACAGCAAGTATTATACTGAAATACAGTAAGGAGGAAGAAACCATCAGTGAGACAGGCCTCACTAGGAATACTTTTCCCCCATGGTGTAGTAGTAAGAATGCAACTGTAACATGCTTTAAAAAAGTCCTTGATCAATCATTTCAATGTTCAACCTGCTAAATCAGATGCTACTTAAGGTAACTGATTCCCTATACTAGAATAAAGAACAAAGACACCAAAGAATAACTTATGATGAAATTACAAAGTAGGTGAGCAAGTAGGAAGAAGTAACAATCTCTTCTCTCTTGGCACATTAGAGTAAGAGGCCATGGAAACCAACACAATATAACTGCAAACTGAGCTCTCCCACTCAGATTCCAAAGGCGAAGGAAAATGTAGTTGCTGTCCTAGACAGAAACCTACATAAATCCTTAGGGAAATAAACCAAAGCTCAAGCATCAGCTCCAGCACTCTTAAAATATCAATATGAAATTCTTTCAGAGAGAACCTAACAACTACTACTTCTGAGTTCAAAGTTTACAACCTGCTGAGTCTGCCTCCTCGGCCCTGACACACATACTGTAGGCTGCCCTTAGCAGCTCCTCCTCCTCTTCTGTTTTCTTTGAGAATATTACAAATGCCTTTGGAAAGAATTCTCTGCCAGTCCTCTTTTCCAGCTACCAGATGAATTTCATCTGCTGTTTGTCATTGAGATGTCTTGAGGAGAAAAAAAAATATAAAGAAGCAGAGTTATAACCATGACCGATTAATTTGGCCCATCACATGTTACTTATAAACAGAGAGTTCCAGTTCTCCCCACATCTTCCAGCCATCTCAGAGCACAGCTAAAAGACAAAGCCATATGGTTGATTTGAAGAGAATTATTTCAATTTTATAGGAAAAAAGTGAAATCTTCTCAAAATGACCTTTAAAAGGAAAGTGTCATGGTTAAAAAACTGTGATGTGTAATTGTGTGCTTCCTGACACCACCTTCTCTAGAACTAAGGTCTGACACGGTTGTTTATGCTCCAGATAATTCCCCTAATGCACAAGGAGTGTGGCCGTAAGTCTGGATGGTCCTCAGTACTTTCTACAGGAGTCTGCTCCAAAAGATGATGGGATGGTGAAACTTGCTCATGTACACAAGATACCCAAAGAACGACTGAAATTCTTTCAGTGAAGAAGGAGGGTCAGCCTTTCTCTCTTTATTCCTTTAACTAGCATCTCATTGTCAGCATTATTTTCCATTTTGAATTAGCATAAGCACTGGGGAGCAGCCCAGACAACGGAAGGAGTTGTTCAGGGCACCAGAGCAAACTGTCCTTCAAAATTCCCTTTGCAGAAACCAGAAACAGAACACTCTTTTATTTAAACAAATCCCTCTTCTCTGTTAAGGAATAAGGAATCTAGAAGTCTGGCTAGGATGCACCCTTCAAATAACTCTTTACTGTTGTGAGATGAATAGCCAAATATCCCCAACACAACAGTGATGAATTGACAGCATTAAAACAAACACCCGCAGGAACAGGCTCTAGATACCCACATGATCTCAAACTGCTGACAACTAAGCTGAACCCATCTGCCACTTATTCCTCTGTTCTACCTGTGACATTTTTTCCCCTCATTTACAGATGAGTATAAACTGAGCAGGGAAAACTAACATTGCTAAGAAAAAAATTAAGCATAATGATTTATTGCGGCAAAGAAGCTGTCAAAGAAACATGCTGCACAAAATTACTCCAGCTTATTCTACTCCCGGAAGGAACATCTCTGATGGGCACAGCACGTGCTGCTGACCAGAAACACATCATAAACAATAGAAAGACACATAAGCAGTGTTAAGTTTCATGAGTTTAAATCCACACTTTACCTGTAAGATTGCACTAAGTCCAAAATTTAGCTCTCAGAATGAAAAAAATACAGCCCCATGATCCTACTTTTCAGATAACAACAACAAAAGTCATGACACAGAGCCCTTACTTTCAGCTCTGCCACTGATTTATTGTACAACTGGCAAGAAGAAATCACTCTGCAGCCCTGTGCTGAACCTGCTTCATCTGTAAAGTGGAGACACAGCTATTTTTTTTCCCTAGAGATCAGCCTTCTGATCCAACTAACCACATGAGCATTGATATCAGTCCAAAGGAGAGAATGAGATCCTTCCTTCTGGAGTGACACAGGCTTAGCTCAGCTCAGGGCAATTGTGAAACTGCACCCCAAGGGTTTGGGAAGGAGACTAGATACTTTTTATTATTACATCAACTTCTGACCTACTGGGAGTGTACAAAAGCAGGACATTCTCCTTTTCACAGTCTAAAAGCATACTTAGACTAAGAGTAACACGATACTCCCGAGCCTTAAAAATCATAAAAGCTAAATGTAAAGAACAAGAATGTTACAGTAAAACATTCCCCAACATTAATTCTTTGTTCTACACACAACCCTTCCCATTCAGATGGAGTGGAAGCAAGGTTCATAGTCTCAAAATTCAAATCTGTATTACAGTCTGTAACTCTGGCTGGATGGGCAAAAGCCTGAAATTTTCCTGTGTGGAACAGATTCATTGACAAGGTCGTCCAGACGTTGCCAGTAGACAACATAACACTTTTGAACAACAAAAAAATGTACTTCAGGATGTCTGTGGGAATTAATTTGGTCCTTGATATTATGCAGTCCAGTGTTTAGACTGTTTCTTTTGGCACTGTCTCCCACAGCATTATCATCTGGAAATCGATTTAGTAAGTGACAGACAAACAGTCTGTAAAATGGGCTGAAAATAAGTGGGCTCAATCTTCTCCTGGGAGGTTTTCAAATTTTTGCCAAAAAAAGACATCATGGGCCTGATCTAGTGTTAGCATCTTCCCACTATGAGCAAGATGTCTGATTACATGACCAGCAGAGGCCCCTTCCCACTACTCTGTGATTTCTCAGTACAGAAGCAGCTGAAGCATCAGAAGTCCCTCTACACTACCCATTTGACAAAGGCATAACAGAAGAGTAGAGGTCTTAGGTAGGGTTTACAAGAGCACTTTTCACTCTTTCCAGTGCCCAATTCCAATACCGTACCCTGGACTTTAAACTTACTTAAAATACACAAAATCTGTTAAATGGCCTACAAAATAATCAGCGAAATTACCCCTAAGGACAAAACAACTCAAACTGGTACGTGTCAAAACATCAGCAGCAATTTGTCAGAGGCTTCAAACTAGAACCCCAGGCTTCAGGGGTTAGGAGCTAGCAAGATTTCTGCAGCAGAATGAAGGACTCTCATATTGCCCTTCAGATATGTAAAGCTGGAATTTGGAGGTAATGGAGGGGCTGGAATATATAGAGCTTACAGCTGGCAATGGCACAGTTGAGAGCCTCTGGGTAAGGATTAAGAGACAAATAAATAATGTGGATGTCATCATGGGAGTCTACTATAGACCTCCCAGCCAGGATGATGATGCCAACAAATTATTCTTTGAGGAACTAAGAAACACTTCTAAGTCAACTGCCCTTGTCCTTATGGGGGACTTCAACTTGCTGGATGTTAACCGGGAACACAACACAACTAGCCCAAACAGGTCCAGAAGACTCCTAAAAAACACCTGGATGATAATGGATGGTAACTTCATGGTATAGGTATTAAGGGAGCCAACTGGGAAAGATGCCCTCCTTGACTTGTTGCTTGTTAACAGAGAGGGTCTCATGAATGAAGTGGTAATTGGTGGCTTCTTGACCACAGCAACCACAAAGGAATTAAGTTTAAAATCTCTGTTGACAGGAGGAGAAGTGCCAGCAAAACTTCAGTCCTGAACAGGAGGAGGGCAGACTTCAGGCTGCTCAGGGAACTACTTACCACAGTTCCCTGGGAAAATGCTTTTGAAGGTGCTGGGGTCCATCAGTGCTAGTCAATTTTTAAGCATCACCTCCCAAAAGCATAGGAGCAGGAAATTCCAAAATGTCAGAATTCAAGCAGAAGACCAGCTTGACTGAGCAGCAATCTCCTTTGGAGCTAAAGCAAAAAAAGGAAGATGTATGCTAAATGGAAGCAACATCAGGTGACATAGGAAGAACACAGAGATGCTGCTCACCACTGTAGGGAGAGAATTTGTGTGGCCAAAGTTTAATTGGAGTTGAAGGTGCCAGAAATGTGGGGACAATAAAAAGAGTTTTCTGAAATACATTAATAGCAAAAGGCAGTATAGAAGTAACACCAGATCATTACAGGATGAGGATGGTCACCTCACAAACAGGAACAGAGAGAAACCAGAGGTGTTTAACCTATTCTTTGCTTCTCTCTTCAACACAGATGATGGACCAAGGAGGTCTCAGTGCCTTGAGCTGGAGGACCATGACTGTGAGAATGATCAACTCCCAGTAGACTCAAAACATGCGCAGGATCTGCTCCAGCTAGATCCCTTTAAGTCTAAGGGGCCTGATGGGATGCATCCAAGAACACTCAAAGAGCTGCTGATGTCATTGCAAGACCTCTCTCAATGATTTTTGAATGGACTTGGGAATCTGGAGAGGTCCCAGCTGACTGGAAGCTGGCGAACATTGTCCCAGTTTTCAAGAAGGGCAAGAAGGAGGACCCTGGAAACTACAGGCCTGTCAGTCTCACTTCAGCGTCTGGTAAAACGATGGAGAACATTATTCTGGGAGTTACTGAAAAACACCTGAAGGACAACACAGTCATTGGTCACAGCCAGCACGGCTTCATGAGGGGAAGACTTGCTTGTCAAACTTAATTTCCTTTTATGACAAGGTAACCCACACAGTTGATTAAGGGAAGCCAGTTTATGTAATCTTTTTGGATTCCAGTAAAGCTTTCGATACAGTCTCTCACAGGATCCTTCTGGACAAATCCAGCTGGATAAACACACCATGTGGTGGGTGAGCAATTGGCTCATGGGTCAAGCACAGAGGGTGACAGTGAATGGGGTGACATCAGATTGGCAACCTGTCACTAGGGGAGTTCCACAGAGCTCCATCCCTGAGTCTTCAACATCTTCATAAATGACTTGGACACGGAGCTGGAAGGGACACTGAGCAAGTCTGCAGATGACACAAAACTGGGAGGAGCTGTTGACTCCCTTGAAGGCAGGGAGGTCCTGCAGAGAAACCTCAACAGATTATAGGATTGGACAATCACCAACCATATGAAGTTCAACAAGGGAAAAGTATTGGATTCTGCACCTGGAACAGGGCAACCCTGGACATACGTGCAGACTGGGGAACAGCTCCACAGAAAGGGACCTGGGGGTCCTGGTCAATGGCAAGTTGAACATAAACCAGCAGTGCCCTGGCAGCCAGGGGGGTCAAATGTGTCCTGGGGAGCATCAGGCAAAGCATCACCAGTCGGTCGAGGGAGGGAATTGTCCTGCTCTGCTCTGCGGCGGCCTCACCTTGAATATTGTGTGCAGATTTGGGCACCACAAGATAAGAAAGATATTAAGCTCTAAGAGAGTGTCCAAAGGAGGGCAACGAAGACGGTGAAGGGTCTGGAGAAGAAGACGTATGAGGGGATGCTGAGGGCAATTTGGCTTGTTCAGCCTGGAAGAGACTAAGGGGAGACCTCATTGCAGGCTACAACTGCCTTGTGAGGGGAAGCAAAGGGGCAGGTACTGCTCTCTTCTTTGTGGTGACCAGTGACAGAATCCGAGGGAATGGCCTGAAGTTGTGTCAGGGGAGGTTTAGGTTTGATATTAAGAAAAGGTTCTTCACCCAGAGGGTGGCTGGGCACTGGAACAGGCTCCACAGGGAAGTGGGCACAGCACCAAGTCTGACAAGAGTTCAAGCATTTGGACAATACTCCCAGGCACATGGTGTGATTCTTGGCGTCTCCTCTGCAGGGCCAGTAGCTGGACTCTGATGATCCTCGTGGGTCTTTTCCCACTCAGGATACTCTATGATTCTATGGAATTACTAAATGACCGACCATAATGATTATAACATAGAAAATCCTGTTACTGTTTTCTCAAGAACTCAATAGCATATTGATTTGTAAAAGCACATTGGTTTAATTATATAGTAAGGACAGTTACACTGTTCTCAGGCCAGTGCTTTAAGACTCTTTTCATGCTCTGTTAAAGGCTTAAAATCTTAATTAAAGGGTGTCTTTCAGGCTTCACAGATGATTTGGGCAAAAACATTCTTAAGATAAAGTCAGACAGTTATTGTGATACTTATGAAACACAATTTCACAAGATCAACATTATATAGCAGAGGACACAGAAATGCAGAGCTTTCACTAATGGAATTCTGCTACATTAAACAAACAAACTAACAACTAAATAAAAGTCAGATACAGAAATCCATTCATAAAAATGATCGCCTGATTTACCAGATCCTCACTAAAGGCATCTGTAGTCCCTTTGATCAGCCACTTCAAGTGCTTCTTTATAAAGAAACAAAAGAAGAGCTGTGTCTATCTGTATAGTTGATTTGATGTATTTTAAACAAAAAAGCTCAATTTAGTTCGATCAAATGAAGGCAACCATCTGTAAAAGAACTTTAGCACATTACAGCCAGCAGACAGACTATATGCCAGTAAAACCTAGAATCTACTTCTAGAAATGAACTAATTATTTTCATCTCCCTCCCTATTTTTCACAGTAGGCTCTGATATTCTAAAAATCAAAATATCTTACTTGACTTCAAATGATTGATATCCTACTAAATCTCTCAATAAATTGTTGCAGTGGTTAGCTACCTTCATCCTCCCATCTCTGAGGTCAAGGCAACTAAAATGAATTACATCATATTACCAGACCGTGTTTCGGGATTTTTTTGATCCATAATCCTTACTCAAAAGGAAAAAAAAAGCATAATAAAATTTATCCAGTTTCTTCCATGAGCTTTACTCATGTTCAGGGATTAACTGCAAATATGTTGATGCCTGAAATCCTCTATTCTATTACTATCATAATTTTCAGTTTGAAAACATTTAGAGGTCTTTTGACCTAATTGACCCATGTTACAGCAGTGCATGACCTGAAGCTACCAGGGCCAACAGTACTTGTGTGATCTGACAGTAAAATCAAGAAATAATTATAGTTACAGACCACTGTTGCCAGTAGAGATATATTTTAATACTGTCTGAAACATAGCAATTGAAGAATGGGTAATATTAGGTCATGAAACTAAATGTGCCTTGCTAAAAATTTAACATAGTGATAGGTATTATTTGTATTCAGGGAACATCTGTTTTGATCTTATTATTGTGCTAATATTTAACAAAAAACCCCAACACAGAGCAGGACATGAAATAGATACCCCAGATCCTGTTCTGCTACTCCCTGCTTTATCTAAACTCTCCTGATTGGCACATGGTTGCCAATTGCCAAAACAGGCAAAAGACAGTGTAATAACACATATTTTGTAAGAATTCCCTAGTATCTCTTTCCCTCCTTTTAAATCATTATCTATGGTCTTTGGTCCTTCCACTCCCCAAATTTCTTCCCACTGCCATGCTAGATCCCCATATTACCACTCAGAATGCTCTCCCTTTCTGTACCTTTTCTCCCATACAGACATTTGATAGGCTAGTAACAAACCCAGAATATTTTTCAGAGTTCCCAATACTGCTATAAAAATACTCCTACAAAAGGAGTAACTATATAAATGACCATTTATATACTGTTTTGTCTAGAATAGGTTTTTTATATGGTTTTCACTGCAAGTTAACTATGTCCAAGCTGTGTTTTAGAACTGTTTCTCTTTCACTGCATGAGCTCTTCATTCCTAATACTGCAAAGACTCAAGCACAAGCTTGAAATAGGTTTAGAAACACACAGGCACAGAAATATATGAGAACAAGAAGTTGGAAAGGACAAGCTTTAGACCCTTGGGATCACAAAAAATCATACCGTGATCTCTTTACTAAGATGGTCATACTCCAGACCAAAATTTAATCTTACAATGCATGAGGAAGAGATGGTGGTTCCACTTTAGATCATGAGAGAGATGGTATGTTGTGTTTTTCAGATATGCATCCCGCAACATACAATTTAAGGAAAAAGTAGGCAAGATGCCTCTGAACCACTGTAGTTTCTCTTTCACTTGTCATGAACTGCTACCAGAGACGAAAGTGTCATGAGCAGTAGCTCATCATAAAATGGCATAAAACCATCCCCAGTGGAACTCGCACAACTCTGAAATGCTGCCCATGTTACAATAGAAGTGTGCTTTGCACTTCAATTTCAGTCTTGCATACTTCACAATTTAGTTTTCCTTCAGTTCTTACATCTATCTGGTCTTATGCAGCTGCAGCTCTTTTCCTAGCTATGATGTGGCCAGACTGGGGATAAGAATCTCACCCAGCCATTTGTCACCACAGAATTATGCTCCCAACTCGAATGACAGATGGACCACAGAGTGTAGCAGTATCAATTAGCAGAGTACATAATCTAAGTAAGGCAGGCTGTTCCTGTTCCAGTATAGAAACAGCAGTGAGACGTGCACAAAGGCACACTTCCCTTCAAACAATGGCTTTTCTCCGTCATAGCTCATCCAGGAAAGCAGAGCTATCATGGATAGCCAGTGAGATTGAGAAGAAGGTAGAAGATACATGGATATGGTCAGAAAGCACATGTGTCACTGACAGGAATAAAAGACTGCATTTTTCTCAACATAATGAGCAACTTATATTATATACTGTTAACTTCTCCGTGCTTTCCACCTGAGAATTTGGAGTCTGTAGCCCAGACAACTTAGTGAAGTATTTTATTGTCAGGGCATTTGAAATTGCAATTCCACAGAAAAAAACCAGGAAGTTTTACTTTGCTTTTGGTTCCAAATTTGAAGTTCTAAAATACACTCCAAAAAGGTACTGGCACGAAGGACCAGACAGAAGAAAGGGGAAGAGATTAAAGCTGTTTCAACCACAAACTAAACATTTTGATAAAATTAAATTTCCTTTTGCTAATGATTTGGATTTATTTGACATTATTGCAATATGACATGATCTAATAAAAGTTCAAATATGTGGAATGTAGCTGCACCATTTTAAGGAAAAAAGTGAAGTACTTTTAAGCATAAACCAGGACATGCAGTGATTGAGGTTTTAAGTAGATGTAAGTAATCAAAGACAAAGGCAAAACTCCCCTGCAACTTAAAGATACTGCTGGAATCAACTACAGGGATGGGCAGAGAGGGGGGGGAAGGGAAAAGCATCCTCTCTTGCATCACATCACATGGTAGATACAACACACCAACTGTGTTATGAGAAGAGGCTACAGTTCCAACTGTTCTTCCAGCTATAAAAGCTACCCCACTGTATTGTAAAACTGTTAATAAAAAAGAAAAATTTAGACTGTAAAAATCAAATGAACAGGTCAGGTCATGTCAGAAGGCTGGACGCCAGCAGTATTTTTTGGAAAGACTTTTCACAAAGGAGTGGGAGAGCCAGTGTTAGCTGGTCTATCACTTCATTAAAATCCCATTATCCACCACATGATAAGGATGAGATCCCATTCCCCAGTGGAGAATTGAAAGAGAGAGAGTTTGAAAATGTGGCATAAGAAAAAGGGATTTTTTTAAAAATGAGAGGATCCTAAGAACTACAGAATATTCAGAAGCTTAAGGGAAAATATGGCGTCACAAATCAATAGCTTAGAAGTTCATGACAACTGATGATGAAAATTCTCACACACACGAAATATTTGTGTGTATGTGTGTGTGTGTTTTGTTTAATAGTCTTTAATTTGCTTCTCTCAGTTTTGAAACCTTAGGTATGATAGGATCAGAGTTAATGGAATAAATAATAGCATTGCTATTCTTGACTGAACCAAGAATTATTTTCCTTGCTGCAGAAGCAAATAGTTCAAAGAAGCAAAAGTCATGAGGGCTTCTTGTTTTAAACCACAGCTTTACCAAACAACCCTGTGCATGATACATAAACAAGCCTTTGGATTTTAAGTACACACAATTACAATGTAGTAAGTCCTGTTAATTTCTTGGAAAATTGCCCATAAGAAATATAAAACAATTATCTTTAACACAAAATTATTTTGGTATTGCATTACTGTTACCAAAACAGAGAAGTAGAAGAATGGCTTTTTTATTATTCTGGCCAACCTCCTAGGTCATCCCATAAAAGGAAAAAAAAATAAGGGAAAAAAAAAAAGAAAAAGAAGGGAAGAATAAATACAGAAATATGGTTCTTACCCTGAAGAGCGGCAGTCTGGTTTATTTCTTTCTGAGCGATCTGTGAGAAAGGAGGCATAATATCAGCACAGAAGTTGGATGTTCTTTAGCAATACTAGTACAGAAGTCTTACAAGAACTGTAAAACCAAATGACTAGCAAAACCAAAAGCTGATTCTGTTCTGAAACTGTTTTTTCACACTGGACTAGTCTGCCTAAGACCAAGTAAAATTACTGCATATTTAATGTTTGGTAAATTTCCTCCACTCAAAACACAGTGTATTTAATGTTTTGTATTAATGATTTGGATGCCTCCCCTCCCTTTAGCTGAAATGAATAGGGCTTTAGTTTAGGGTAAAAATAAGGGAGAGGAAAGAGGAAAAAAGAAAAACCACAGATTACTCAGCGCAAAAAAATCATTCCATGAATCACAGCTGGCAGAGTTCCCCGACAGGATGGGAGAAAAATCAGCAGTTGGTTGCAGCAACATCTGCAAATACAGTGAATCCAGTGCAGCCCCACCATTAACTCTTCAGCTTCTGAGGATTCCAGATACTGAATCTTTCTGTGTTTTTAGAAAGGGTTTTGTTTATCCTGTATTTCAAGTAGCTTAACTGCACAAACAAAAAGCTCCAATATGCAAAGAAAGTACAACATATTTCTCCTACGAGTTAAGATTATCATACAAGCACTGCAAAATAACCACAGTGTTGTGATATTAGAATTCACATATTATCTGTTATATTGGAAGTCCAGAATATCTCTTACTGCATGACTTTTCAACTACCTGAAAGAATTGAGATTGCTGTCCATCTAAAATAGATATATTCTAAAATTAGAAGGGGGTTTAAACTTTTATTACAGAAAAGATCCACTATGTAAGTAGAAGGAAATTCTTACATATAACCTCCACTGACCATGGTAATTTTGCTTCTAATCCAATCTGTGTGTATTTTAAACAGAAAGGTGTTTTTCATGTGCTAGTAAACACTTCACTGAAAAGCCTATCAATACAGAAGAGTAAGAGTCTTCCTAAAAAAATTTTCACACTCACATATTGTATTTGCAACCTTAAAGCTCTGCATTTGAAATAAATTTTGTTCTCTCAATAGCACACATTTGTTTGTGCTGTTTTATCTCATGAATAAAAGAAATATTTTCCTCTCCAAGCTTTAAGTGCTCATTTGATTGTTTTCATGGAAGTGGTAAAAAATTATTGCATGTCAACAGTGCTTAAAAGTATCTAATGCTTCTTCCATCCATAGGTGCTCCTACTGAGCCATCATAGCCACACAGCATATAACTTGTTGTGTTTTCTGACCCACAACAATCTCCATTTCATTATACCATGTGCAACTCTGGTAGCTAGAAACAGCATGGTATAGCTCTGCTATTGCTCAAACCAGACTTGGGGCAACAGTTTTCACTCCTTACCTGGGAGTACTGAAAAAAATGAGACAGGACTTACTACTGAAATGTGCTTGCCATCTGTTGCTTGTTATCAGTGTTCCCTGTTCAGTAGGCAGCCACAATCTAACAGTATTCAGACAAAGCCTTCCCACTTCCAAAAAGATTGTGTGAATAAACCAGTGGGAAGGAAGCAAGAGGGTCAGTGCACATGTAAGCACAGCTCCTGGGAACTGTTCCCCAGACCTTGTCCAGTCAGTAGATCCACCACTGCTGCAACCTGCTCATTCAGGAAATCAATGCAACTCCCTTTTCCCTTTTGTTTTCATTCCTGTTTTGACATTTCAATATTACATTTGTTTTTACACATTTTATTTACTGCTAAGTTTAGTGAGAACACACCACCCACATGCACATTGGACGTACTGAAAAGAACAAATTTTATACCTACAATCAAACAGCATTTAAAAAGAAAAAAAACACCTGCACCTGTTTAAGGTTATTGTGAACTGACTCTTTTAAATTTGTTTTAATATGAATTGTAAGAAGAGACTCAAAGAGCTGAACCTTTCCATTAGATGTTTGGAGTCAATTAGGTGGTGGAGTCACCGTCCCTGGAGGTGTTTTATGAAGGACTGGATGTGGCACTAAGTGCGATGGACTAGTTGACATGGTGGTGTTTGGTCAGAGGTTGGACTCTATGATCTCAGAGGTCTTTTCCAACCTAACTGATTTTGTGATTCTGTAAATGCTGCAATTCTAGATGCTCTTTTGGCATTAGGTACAAGCACCAAGTAATAACATACACCTCCAGAACCTCTAGAATATGGAAAACCTGGAAGAAATAGGCAAATCTTTTTTTTTTTTTAAATACATAAACACATATATGTTACACTTAAACACACACACATGCAGATCTTATCTCTTCATTCTGCAGGCAAATCCTTGGCTTACAAAAGTTGAGTCTCAAAAGTGCTCACCCACAGCTGATTCTCTGTTCTCTATCCACGCCACTTCAACAACTGAGAGATCTCTTCGTAATCTAACAGAAATAATCATGAAGACCATATAGTTGCAAAGATCTGAAAATTAAATCCTGAAATACAGATTTTCCTCTATATCAAAGACATAAATTGTTATAAAACATTACTGGACATGATCTCTTTCTAGCACAACACAGTATATCCTTCAATTCTAAACTCTGGAAGCCAAAACTACATTAGATTAGAGCAAACATTGGATGTTGCTGGACTAGCATGCACAATGAACAAACAGGGCAGTCAGACACCAGAAAGTATTTCCTATCCTTCTGTTGCTAAAAGCAATAGAATTCCTTACTGTGTATGTAGCTGTAGTAAAATAGGCTAGGAATTCCTAAGCAGCTAATACTCACAAGCTACAGAACTGGGTTGTAAAATTCTAAGTTTTGGTTAATGAAGTTCTTTCTGTCTGCCCTCCAATCCACAATTTGTACAGCCAGACACCTGCATTCTCTCAATCCATAAGACCTGACCATGCTCCAACCTCCCACAGACCATACTTATTTTCTCCTCTTCATATTAACATCTTCTATTTACAAAACCTTTGTTGCCCTTATGTAAATACAGCCATCACAGGAGAAATATATTATCCTGGTTCAGCAGCAGAATAGAGTGCAAGAAGTCAAGGAGCTAGCAGGTGGAATGGATGAGGTGGAAGAAGTCAGAGGCTCCTGGCTGAGGTTGGGAAGAATGTCATCAAGTTCTAAGTACTGCAGAAGAATCAAAGATAGCATCAGGGCACAAAGATCCGCTGTTCATACCACAATTGTTTGGCAAATCTAGAGTTTATTTAAAAATTCATGCTGCGTGTATTTCATCAATACCATAGACACCTTATGCCTTTTTTCAGCATTCAAAGGTTGAGCAGCAGACAGAAATGCCACGTTCCAGTTGCTTTTAGAAAGGCTCAGATTTCTTTGACTGGTGATTCTCTTACCCTTCAAGCATGGGAAAAGTATCCTCTTTTGTTGTTTTTAATAGAACAGTTTTTCTTCTCAAGGAAAACATAAACATAACCATCAGGAGAAAAATAACTGAATCAACATTATTTCAGTTGCTCCTTAAAGTGGGAACAACTGAAGTTTTTGCCAAAAAGACCACCAATGCAGAAAATGATATCTTCTAAGGCAATAACTCTTGTCTCTGGAAGACAAGCACAGAAAAGCAAAAAGGCAACTCACACGAAACAGTCATTGTTTTTCTCTGTTTATTTTGCAAGCTTCTTCAAAGTATCTTGTTGCTAAGAGTGACTTCAACTGAAAAGTGCGCTCTCACTAGAAAAAAATTTAAGTATAAACATAAAATGCTGTTGAAAAATGAGTGGAAAGTTAACACACATTCTGCCGCATCAAAACTGCAAAGTTACTGGGGAACCTTCAATGCAATTACCTCCCAAGGCTGGTAACTTCCTGCTCTTAGTCCCATTCCACACCTGATCTTAAAAGCTGAATTGCATGAAGGGAGCAAAGGGGGGCACATACCATTCCCATTTCTGGGAAATATTGTATTTTCCAGCTTAATTATGACTCTTGAATGGAACAGTCAGCAGAGGAGGCAGAACATTGTAACACTCTTCAGGAAGACATGTAGTTAGAGCAAACAGCTGTCTCCATCTCCATAGTTTTTAACCCCTCATGGCACAGCAGTGGTTTCACAATGGAAGACAGAGTGAGATGCTACTGTAGCAATGGTAAACCTCTAGATAAACCAAGTAACAGGAATTGTGGGCTCTTAGTCAGCGATGGCAACACCAAAACACAGAGAGCACTTGTATTCTCAGGCAAACGTTGCAAGAGGCTACACAACCTGCCCTAATCTGAATGCATCAACCCCCAATGAGTTTTGAAAACTGCCAGGCCTTAAACAAACCCAGATGCAAAGACTGATGCAGCAGCTTTGCAAGACATCATGCAGAAATGTGATGGCTCCTACCACTGTTTCAGTGACATGCACCTAGACCCAGGTGATCACAGCTGAACAGTGCAACAGTCCCCATCATGCATCTGCATTAGATCAAGAGCTCCAAATTTCTGTTTCAAATTATCAGTGTGGCTAGGGCCCTCACTCAAACTCAATGCACATTTTCTGAGTAAAAGATCTGCATTTGGGTAAAAGATCCTGCATTTGTGTGGGACTTTCAATGCTTGTTGATTTATTTGCACCGAGACAAGCACTGCTTCCACTAATACTGTCACCTTTTTGTCTTCTGTCCTGTTAAGGCACATTGTGCCTTCCTTCTTTTCAGCACTCTCAGGTAAGGAGTCAGAACAGTGCAAATTGATTCCACTGTATAGAATCTATTACAAATTTTGTTCAATTTTATTAGGGACAACTATAAAACAAAACCCATAAAACTGAACATTTATGTATTTTAGTATTTTAATAGTAGAATCCCTTATCAGTTGTTTGATAGGCAGAAAGCTCAAGGAGGGATTAATGAGAGGCCTGGAAGAAACGTTTTACATTTAGTTTATGTACAGCTTTCCCTTTACTACAAAAGGCCACAAAAACAGGACATACTTTAAGTTTATAATTGCAAACACAGTTTTTATACTTGCTTTAAATTCTACAGTATGCTGTTGAATTTCAGAGCAGTACATTGCAGAGAAAAAAACACTATAATTCCCCCCCCCCCCATGAAATATACAAGTCTGTCAGTTTTAATGCTAAACAGTAACTGAGTCCGCAAGCACAAAACATTCCTGCAGTTTTTTATACTTGGAGTAATGCTTTTTTCACCCCCCACATACCTGAGAACACAGGGAAACTGCAGTTGAGTATTTAACTTGCAAACCTACTGACCACTGTAAAGCATACAGTTATCCAAAGACTATATTCTTTGACTTGCTAAAGAGATTAAAAATAAATTATGATCACCTTTAAAGCCTTTTGTGCACTTATACAACATATAAGTGAAAAAAGGAATTTACTGGACAGCAGAGGTCACATTTGCCAGTGCTACTGTTTATTTGTTTTTGTGACTCTGAATTTCCACCCCCTCATTCTTGCTCCTACATTACTCCTGCATTGCAACAGCAAAAGTGTGCATGCATCAGTGTGAACACATGTGCCGGCGTAAGAGGGGGCTGATGCAGAAACAAAAGAGAAAGGAAACAGACTGTGTAAGCTCTTACCACTTCTGAACAAGGTTCATGCTGTAAGAATCTAGACTAAACTCAGCACCAGGAACCAGGCTTGTTCTCAAGCCACAGACAACAAACAAAGTATACAAGCAATCAAATACACCCAGCATATACATGTTATCACACTTGTGCCTTCTACCACAGTTGTTTAAGAAGGAAGTTTAGGATACAGTTGTTTCTAAAGCTCTTTTTTCAAGACAGTAGTAACCCCTGAAAGTACAAATACCCACATCTTCATGCAAGATCTCCCAGCTGACCAGTGCAATGTAATTTTTAGATTACGTACTTTCAGTGCAAGCAGACATCTGTAGGTATCTGCAGGTATCTGCACACCACCAAAATCACAGCAGGAGCTACTCTGGACAAGCCCTACTACTTAACTTTTTTTTTTTTTACTTTCATGAGGAAAATACTAATTGACTCCACTATCTGACAGACAAAAGATTTGTAACCACAAAACATGTTCTTCTGTAGGTATTCCAGAAATGTTGGATCTACATTTCTGCAAAATATCTCTCTGATGTTGCTAGCATTGCCAATAGAAGGGAATTACCTTTCAAGAGCACCATACTATCTTTTTCTTCCCAAATCAAAGATTTAGCATGATTTTGCATGTTCCTCAGCTAGACCACAGAGTTAAGTCTTACCTATGTCTGCCTGCCATAGGGTACTGATACACAATGTGCAATAAATGCAGTAGTTAGGCATGTGTGAATAAGCTTGTACTTCTCACACTGTATTAACAGATCATCTTATAAATATTTATACACTACATGCAAGACCCAAATTTATTCAATTATTTTGCTCCTCAGGTGTTTGCCCTGCTTGAGGACCAGCACATCCAGTACCAAAAGAGCCTCCAGCTTTGAACACCTGTGCGTAGGTACACTCACCTGTCACAACATGCCCCTTAGCACACAAATTAGGGACACCTTCCATGCTAGGAGACTGAAGATGTGCACAGAGAAATATTGCTATGGAGTGATTAAGATAATAATGATAAAAGGCTTTCTAAAAATAATAAAAATAACCATTTTCTTTAAGTTTTCCATAGGTCGTTTGTTTTGGATTCTTCTTCTGTTGAACAGTTTCCTAAATATGTGCATTCCTGGCCACAGGGAGGATAATTTGAGGCTACAACTGCAGGGGATATAATTTCCACCATTTAAACAATTTCCTTTGATTATACAGTTCAAAACTAGGTGTTGTAGAAAGACCCTTCGTTGTACACAATTCAGATAATCACTTACCATTTTTGAGAAGTCACACCCTACCTTGTTAGTTTCAAAAGACAGACTCTCCATCTATTATGCTCAATGGTAAGAGCATTTACTCTTGAATGTAAAACACTGAAAATTTCACCCTTCCCTTCCTCCTTGCCAACCCAAAGATCCTGTCCCATATTCTGAGTTGGAAGGGACCCACAAAGATTGAGTCCAACTCTTAAGTGAATGGCCCATATAGGGATTGAACCCACAACCTCAGCATTGCTAGCACCATGCTCTAAGCAACTGAGATAATCCAGATTAGAAGTTTTCTGAATTTGCTAATCTGAAACAATACATTTTTCCTCTTGAGATGGCAAACCTCAACAATTAAAGTTTCCAGTATAATCTTATGCATTAAACATTAGAAGTTGTCATATTCAATGTGAGCAGCACATGGATTCACAATAAAGTGTTGAATAGCAATTCAGAAGATATTTCCACTTCTATATCATGGGAAACTAATTCAGATTTAAAACAATCAAGAAAATTCCTTTTTTTTTTTTTATTTCATCCTGTGAAGCCACTGACAGAATAAAGGTGATATTGTTTCCAATTTAGAAATCAGACTTTATAGTAAGTGCATAGGTCTACATTTACTTTGGGAGAAATTTGGAGACTGGGGGGATGAAGCAACACAGAGAGAAAGAAAATTACATATTAAAATAAAGTATTGTAAAACATTCAACCATAAAAAAACCAACAACTCTAAAAAAAGAAGAAATGTACCAGGCAAATTTATTTCTCTTGATACCACTGAAACACTCAATACCTTGTTCTCAGAATATTTTGTGGTCCTTTGTCACTATTTATGATAAAAGAATCCCCAAGCTGTTTACCTAGTTCACATAAAGACACCTAACAAGAACAGTCTTAAACCTCAGTGATTTTGTTACAAGTACTAATTTTCTAGGGAAGCGCATTTGAAATTAGCCTACTAACAAAATATTTTTCCTTCAGTGACATTGGTAATTCTGCCCAAAACAGGAAAAATTCTGAGAAACTGAATGTAACAATTGGTTCTCACATGCATTGCACGCATACCATAAAATAGATTACTCCCAAAACGCTCTCTTGCACTTTAATCATCAAAGACTACAAGATCTAGGGATTAATGTGAAGGCGCAAAAGAATTGATTTGTTTAATAATGTTGTCATATACCAACAAATTGTTGCAACCTGAGACAACCCTCATCCATCAGCTTTGAGTACACACTTCAAAGTTGTGCAACTCTAAGCTAGTATTCCATAGAACAGGAAGCCCAGCATTTCCCTATCATTGAAGCAAGTAATGTTTTAATACGTATTATTAAATAATGTAGTGATCGGCAACCAATTTTTTAAGATGTGAGTCACCTAGCATTCTGAAGACATTTTACCGAGGTGTGCGATGAGTTTATCCGCAACTACTCCAAAGTAAGTGTTAAACAACTACCAAATCCCCTTCAAGGTACCTCAGAGTCCTTCATTACTGGCCTAACATGTGTGTGTAAATCTGCATACGTGTGCCCTTTGGTCCTGAAGGACCAGCCTGACCAGAAGTCCCTACGTACAGCTGGATTCCTTGCACCATGATTTCACTTCACGCAGAAGGCCCACCTGTGCAGTCCATCTGATCCCTCTGTAGCCATGTCTCTTGCTTCCATGGGAAAATGAAGGTGTGCAGACTCATCTGACCAACACTAAATTTAGGGTTTTACTACAATTTCAGATAGGAATTCGAAATGGAATGCCAATTCAAACAGTGGGAGCACATCAGAAGTCGTGACTAATTGGTAAGAGTGCCAAACAGGAGAGGATTACTGAGGAAGCCCACAGGTCCTCAGTGACTTTGACAAGGACAGAAAGATGCAGTCACTGGACATCAGTGCCATTACCTTCTTAGCACAGGCCCATTTGCCTAACCTGTGTGAAACACATCCTCCAGATAATAACAATGTCTTATAAAGAGAGAAAACAGGAGGGAAAAAAATAGAGGGACAAGGAAACAGCAAGTCACAGAACAGAAACACCACCAGCTGTGATGAAAGAGAGGCAGGCAGCACTTCCTGGGGTTTTATAAAAGCACACGGCTTTTATACTACTTGGTAGCAAGTTCAAGCATGCACAGCAAAAATAAGTATGGTTCATGGTTCACAACACACAGCTTGGTTTATTATTTTTCATTTAAAAATTGAAAACATGGTTGAATTCAACGCCATTTACAAAACATATACAAATAATAATAAAAGTACTGAGTTCTCTCTGTGTACAAAAAGAAAGCTGTAAGTCACAATCCTAAGAAATGCCTTTTAAACAACCACTCATATACATACACCTTTCATTCTTCACTTGTGGCTCTTGTACTGTAGACAAAGCTGATTGCACCTACTTCTGGGCTCCTGAGAAATTACAGTATTTCACAGAGCTTTCTCATCCATTTTTTTCAAATGTTTGAGCAATTGTACTTCCTTCTCCTCCCAACCTCTCAAAAATATACAGTAGAAAAAGCAGCTATTACAAAAATAATTTTTTAGCTGCTTTTAGCCTTGACATGGGGCTAGTGCATATTGTCATCAGTCTTCTAAATATAAATCCATCCATTCAATTGCTATTCACGGCAGCACAAAGCAGCTTCCATACTGTTTAATGAGAGGCTTCAAAATTCATATGGCAACTTAAAATGACCAAGCAAAAGGATGGCAAAGCTATAAACATCCAGAAATGCTCAAAACAAAGAATCCTGTATTTACCACAGATAAGCCCTGTGTAAGATAAGGGTTTCTGGGCATGCTTACAATGCCGGCAGAAACAGTTGCAATTCTTTTGGTACCTTGGAGAAACACCTCTCCTCCCGTGTGCTCCTGGACCTCTCCCCACTTCTGTGCACTCACCAAAAAGGCCTACAGATCCTGTCAGAGGCATCCAATCTCTGTAAATACACTAATAAGTACCTCTACATCGCTATGGTGCCAAAATACCATAATGACACACCTCACTTAAGTAATTCTTGATAATGGAACCACCAACATCAAGCCAGTGGACAGTAATTAGAGAAATGAAGTGTGCCTGATGTCGTGGCAGCTGCTACCATGCATTTCCCAGAGGTGATATTGGTGATCTACAGCAAGTTTTGCACACCAGCACAGACAAAACAGATTCTGTCATCGTGAAGTTAGGCCCATCAGTGCTGAACACATGAGGTCTCCAGCATTATCCCATGTCATCGTTCAGTGACACGTGTTCCATGCTGGTAGTGACATTCCTTCCAAGCACTGTCCTGACATGCCTAAACAACAGTGGTAGAATACAGCAGGTGTCCAGTCTCAGGTGAACATCATCCCAGTTTGGAGTTTACTAGGTGTTAAGTCAGACATACTTGCAAAGGTTGGCCAGCTTAAGACAAATGACCAAGCTTACAGCATTTGCAATCAGTTAAACTGTGGCACCTGACCATGCTGCAGAAGGAGAGAGACTTCCTTTAAAACTTCTACTTTGATCCCAAGTCCCACATTTCTATTAGTTCCTGTACCTAAATTTACAATGCTCTTATAAAATGAATATAGCACACTGATGGAGCAATTTATTATGAGAAAGTTATCAAAATGCTGAGCTTGTTTCTAGACATTGATGTCCCATCGCTCCAACAGCATGAGCCAACATAATTTAAAATTCTTTTAAATGATTTAGCACAGATGTGCACAACCTGAATCAATTTTCATGAACAGATCTGTGATACTGAGCACTCAGGTTTTAATGCAAGAAGCAATGCATGCTGAATACAAGTTTATCACCTTGAGAAAATAAGTTATATTAATTTTAGCTTATCTCCTATAAATACAATCAAAATGCTATAACTGAAGAAAAAAATCAAATGGCCTCTCTTATGCATACAATATTCGTTATAGAAGGAGAATGGATCAGAAATCCTTCTGTAGGTAAATTTTAAAGCACAGTTTTTCCCACGTTATAAGGAAGTAAATCACCATGCTCAAGACCATATTAAAAAGCCGAATATATATTAGAAATTTATCATCACAATTCAAGAACCAGCGAATACCCAGTAAAGATACCAGGTAGGTAAAAGGTAGTAATTGATTTCTTATAAAGAATAATCATGTTCCTTACTACCAGGCAAGATTTGAAGATCAAAAGTCTAAGCGGATTCAAAAAGAAAATTGAATTTGTGAAAGATAAATCTACTAGCAACGATTTAGCAAGGCCTTCTATAAGCAGCCTCCAACAAGTTGCTAAGAAATTGACTGCAGAGGGGAAGGAATCTCTCTTGGAAGTAAAAATTGAATCCTAGGAGGTGTTTCTTGCGTACTTTCCTGAAGACATTTGTAGGCAATTGTAAGAAAAAGGTTACCCGAGGGGATGAACCTTCTGTCTGACCCAGTACAATGTTCCTAAGGGCATGAAAATGATAAAATTCTTGGGTTTTTTCAGTTTGTTCACTGGGACACATAAGAGCTACTATCACAGCTCTGAAAGGCTGAGGATGTGCCCTTAGTTATAGGAGTGACAATGTCAATCATTTGAAATCTTTAGCATGTTCTGATCCAATCACATTTTCTCCAAAAGCCTGAACAAGCTGACTGAGGTAGTATCACACACACACAATAAATACTATGATCTCTTTAAAAGCTTAGGGGGGAAAAAAAGCAGTAGGAAAGGAATGAACAGTAAAATCTGTTGCATTCAGCTTCTACTACCGTGTGAATGTTTTCAGCCTTGCTGTACTGAAGCCCTTCAGGCTGCACCCAAATACAGCATAGAAAGCAGGGATAGATTTGATTTGTAACATATGCAAGACTTCACAAACCAATTAAATTCATCTTTGAAGCATCTTATTTAGAATTCCATTAACTTTTGTCACAAGATTCTAAATTCTCATGTCAGAATGTCAAACTGATGTTTTTAGAATAACACATGCAATCCATGCAAATCTCTACAGATTTACAATACCACCTGAAGCAATTAGTGAAACAGCACTACATCAGATGGTTAATTTAAAAATACTGATAGACATAAAATCCTGTGTCTTTCAAAATTCATACAACATTGAGGAAAAAAAAGTACATTTTCTTGGTATGCACCACCAACCACTAAATCTTTGCCTTCCTGCAAAACTTATTTTTGTCCTTCACTGAAGGGAAGGATACTTGCCAAGCACAAAACACGGATCAACAGATGATATGTTGTGTTCCCAAATCTGCTGCTGAAATGCTTCAGTACCTTCGGTTCATACTGTTTTTCAAGAGAAGAGTAAAAAATCTTGGCCAGCAATGAAAACAAGGCTTCCACTACATTTTTTGTACAGACTGAGAACCTGAATAAGCAAGGCAAGACTGTGCAATGAGAAGGCTGCAGAGGCCGGGCTTCTTTACTCCAGAAAAAAGGTGGCAAAGGAGCTATTTAACCACAGCACCCAGACACCTGTAGGGTAGCAGCAAAGGTCACAAATGCAAACTCTTCCAGGTGTTAGTGGACAATATTGCAGTGGGCATCGTCGCAACTGTGCCTTGGAAGATTGAGGTTGAATGTGAGTAAAAATTCTTTCATCAGGAGTTAGTGCAGGACTGAAGCAGGTTACCTCTTTTGGATCCCCCTCTTCTAGATGACCTTTCAGGATACAGCTAGAAAAAGCCTTGGTTAGATGGATCCAGCCTTAGCAACAGGCCTGCTTCAAGAAGGGAGACTGGACTAGGTGACCCCAGAGCTCCCTTCTAGCCAGCACTTCCATGGTCACAAACACAAAATCATCAAAGCAAAGAAACTAAACCATGTTAAATGTAAAGCCCTGTATTTAATTATAGATAATAAGCATCAAGAGAGGAAGTTTATGTCAAATTAGTACTATAAATAGAATTTCATATGGCACATATTGTATGAGATTCTGACTGAAACAACACATAAAGAACTACATCAACTTTTAATGGAAAGAGAGTCAACACCACTGCTCTGTTGTTTACAGATTTTAAATCAAGGTGATGTATGGCTTCCAAACAGATAAATTATATTTAACATCTCAGTAATTGCAGCTTAACTTGCCTCAGGAACTGCAGCTGTAGAGAAAGAAAAAAAAAAGGGGAAACTTAAGAGTACAAAACTTGAGAAACAGAATCACAATGGAATGCTGAATTGAGAGACTACAAGGACACTTGGCAGAATGTCCAAGATAAGGCCAGCAGGAACCAGATTAGGAAGAACAAAGCAAGCCAACTCATCAATCTAACCTGCTAACTAGGTAAAAGGTAATTCTGGCAGGGGGAGATCAGGACCACGGACTCACAGCCACTGATTCAAAAAACCCATCTACTCAAAAGAAGATTGAGCATGTGGACTAAATAGCATAAGAAACAAGTGAGTCATTTAACCAACAGAAATAGAATACTAATTAATGAGAGAACTATGTAACTTATAGCCAATAAACATTAATGTCTTTGCTTGCTAAAATGTATAAATAGTGAAAGGGTTTGATAATTGGTGAGCCAGCTTTGTGGACTGCCATCTAGCACCCCTTTCTGTGCTGCACTGTGAATAAATCAAACACCTCAACTCTTGTGTGTGGACTGTCTCTTGCACACCTTGTGAAAGAAACCATTTCAGGACAACAAAGGCTACAAGGTCAAAAGCAAATATTGACAAATTTATTTACAAATATTTTTTTCCCTGTCTGTAAACAAAAATCACTTTGGTAAAATGAGGTTATGACTCATTTTGCCCTTTGCTGTCTATCCCCATTTTTTATGCAACAACCTCAATTTATCATTTGTTGCCTTGACAGGAAATTATTGCTTTCAACACAGGTAACAGCACAATCTTTGGGCAATCATAACTCAATGGGTCATTCTCTGGCTACAAACTACCTCTCCTTAAACAATGATACATTTCTGTGCCTTGCTTTGTCTATAACCTAAATGAGAAGGTCCACCACTTCATCGCTTAGTAATGATACTTATTATTATCAGTTGTCCTTCTAGTTTCCTTGGCTAGGAAATCACACTGTTGACTATCCGAATTTATTCAGTTATTCTCCTTAGAGCAGCCTTCATTTTTAGGAGGGTTGTTTCTTCAGAGGACACAACATTCTTTGGGGTTTAGTCTACACTCTTGGCCAAGTAACTGCAAGCAGTTTTTTTTCTTGTCACTGACAGGACACTCGAATTTCAATGCTGGGGAATTTCCACATATGGGCTATGTTGTTCAACTTCCAGAAAAGCTTTAGTTAGTATTTATATTTACCTCAAGCAAGCTACAGTCAAAGACTATGAAATATAGTGGAAATGTGTGCACTAACCTCAGGGAGATATGGAAAATGCTTATCAAGTAATCCTTTTAATACTTACATGATACAACATGACAGCACCAATCAGAGATTATTACAGAAGAATTACACTATTTGTGCTCTTTGGATTTTAAATATTTTACTGTGGTGATGCCTCAAGCAGTTATTAAAACTGAAGTCTTTGAGTTTGCATTGGGACTACCAAAACAAAACAGACTGAATCCCAGGAGGAAGAGGGAAGAGATGCTCAGCTGGCAATCAACTCTACTGCTTGTGAGCCAACTGATTCAATAAATAAATAAAATGAATAGTGGCACACGCCCCCCACAATGCCCCTGTCGGCCCTTTCTTTAAGGGCTTCTCGCATACACATGGACAGAGTAGCAGATCACAGATAGACTACATGAATTTATTTAAGACAGGTGATCTGCTCTATCGGGATTTCTTTTTCTTCTCCGAATAAAAGAGGATAAATGGTTATACTCTGTGTGGACAAGCAGAACAATTTTCAGATCAGCACTGAAGGACACAGACATGCGAAGAAGCTTCCAGCTGAACAATGCTGACATCTGTTCTGCAAGATGCAGATCTTTCCAATTTTGAAATATAAGATTTAGTCAAGCAATGAACTCTTAGAATCACCCTTTTCCTAATCATGCTTTCTCTCTGCTCCAGGGTCACTGGTGCCCCTCTGGAAGGACTACGGTTGAGCTGTTTTTTTTTATGATCCAGTGAATCCTAAAGGACATCATCACTGAAACAGTCTCAGACTTAAAAATTTTGTGAAGAATTTCGGACCATCATACCCTTTTACTTCTTAAGGTCAAACACGTATTTTTGCATTAACGTGAAAACAACTGCTGCGCATTCTTGTACTAAATTCCTCATTTATTAGTTAAAGATCCATGATGCCTGCAAATTAACGTTCACTGAATTTCACTAGACACACTATACAAATGTACCCCCACAACCTCTCAGCATGCTGAGCAGTGGAACATTCAACCCTAATTTGTTATATTGGACACAGCTCATTGTTCTCAGCTTCAAAACAAGTCAGCACCAGTTTGATGTGGGAGTTGTGGGAGCGGAAAGAATTGATCCAACTCTGAACCAGATCTTGTTTTGGCAAAAAAAACCCACAAAAACCAAAGCACTCAATCAACGAACCAAGAATAGATGATTTCACTCATAACCTAAAATTGCCCACTAGAGTTGGAAAGGTTCCAGGAAACATCTGAAATACTGTGGAATAATGGAAATAGAGGAAGAGGGAAAAAAAAAACCTACAACAAAACACAACCCAGAGATGTTTTAATCAGCATAGCAAAACTCATATGCAAATTTCTGTTGGAACAAACCACAGACAAGCATTTGTGATAAGTAAAACAGAGCAATATTAAATTAAATCAAAGCCTTTCCTTGTACTATTGACCACATGTACTTTAACCGCACATTAAAGTACAAATCACAATAGGTCTTCATTATCAATTCAAATAAATTTGATTATTGGCTTCTATATTTTGCAATCTCATTTTATTTTTAAGTAAAGAAACATCTGCTACATCCATAATGAGCTATACTTTCTCAGGGAACACTGACCAGAATTCAAAGTGAAATAATGCAGATACTGAATATGTTAAAAATGACTTGTGCACTTTAGATAACTTCAGAATACTGGGGTACTCAGCCCTAATGCAGCAGCAAGGACACATAATTAAATGCAGTTCATAACTAAAATTTACTATGTTCACTATAAACATTCCTGCAAATCTGCTTATTTTAGGTAGTAGTCACAGAATAAAAAGCTAGTGAAAATAGGAAAGCACACCAGATTAAGGCTCTAAGTTAGCCTGGAGAGAACCTATAAGTATATGAAAAAATAGGATTTTAGTGGGGTTTGTTGTTGTTGTTCTGGTTTGTTTGGAACTTTTTGTTTCCATTTTATTAAAAACCAACTAAATAAAAATACTAACATTCTAAACAAAAAAAATCCAGTAAACATCCTGTGGTCTCAATTACTTTCCAGAACAATAATGTATGTGACAGAAATATGCCACAATAGAGGTAGAAACTGATCACATTATTTTACTTATTTAATTACAGTAAAAAACCCTAAAGGTTTCCAACAAGCCTGGCTGCCTTTCCCACAGCAGATGACCATATGATTCAGTTTTAATGAACCTATGAAGCTACTTTTATTCTTCTTAATTTTTAAAGAATGTATCGCAATTCTCCTCCCTATCACTTAAAAAACCTATACATATTAAAAAAGTCATTCAATCAGCGTTCTCAAAAAGAAGAATCTCAAATTGCTCTACTTAATATCTTCTCACAGGTTTTCCAGAACATGCTAAATAAAAAGGTTTTTTTAATTCAGAGAAAACAATTCCACGACATGGAATCACAACATGCAGTGTGGTAAAAACAGGCAGTCAGACAAGTCACCTGGGCTATCTACAACTAACCCATGGATAATATTGATTCTGCCCATCTCATCTGCTCACCTCTCCAAGTTTTCAATCCCTGCTTTAACATCAGCTCTGGCACTTGTCTAGTGCTTAAGCAAGCATCTTCAGCTTACTAAACCAGCAAAAAGGCCCCCAACCCAATCCAGGAAAAAACCCAAACATGTCAACCCCCCAGTGAACCAAATAGAAAACCCATGAGTAAGTCTCTAACAGCTCTCAGGCTTCAGTTTCCCAGCACTCTAAGCCAAACGAACTTCTGGCTGGCATAGCCTCTTACCTCCTTCCAGCTGCATATTCCTACTCTTTCCCTTGTGCCAGCTTAAACATTCATCCCAACCTGTGCAAAACCATTCCAGGGAGCTGAATCAGCAGGCTCCCATCCACTGAAGAGAGCTAGAAAAATATCCTAGCGCTTGGCCAATGCACCAGAACAGGTTGGTGCAGGTTCTAGCAAGCACAAGGGCTCCAACAGAGGCCTCAGCAGCCACCCAGTAGATCAGCCCAGGCTGCCACCCAGCCACAACTTCACTCACCAGCATGTGGACAAGCAGCAGAGCTGACACACAAGAGAGAGTAGTAGTGCACACCCACAACAGAGATCACACCTCTAGAGCAGCAGCAAGCTGTTAGGTTAGTTTAGCTGGCTTCATTCTACAACATAAGGCATACTACAACTGTGACTAGCTTCAAGGGAAAATACTACTTCTTCAGTCCAGAGCCTCCTGTGCTCTGGTTCTCCAATAAAACAGGGCCAATTACATGCCTGAGCATTTAGTAAGTCAGGAGAATTTGTGAACTTTCACCTTTCGAGTGCCACTTTGCATACATGCCTTATGCATTTTCGTGCATAAGCTGAACACACCAGAAATTTTAAGTTGCTTACATTCACAATTAGTTTAACAGAATCAAATGCTTAAATTAGCAGTCTGCTAAGGTGCAACTACATTGCTTAAATCCTACAAAAAATATCTAGAAGGCTTATTTAACACCTATTTATATTACCATTCTGGCAGTGTGACCGCACATTACAAGGAAAAAAAACCCACTTATTTTCCATAGGTTTGTAAATAAAACTATGTAAATAAAGGTCAAGTAAGGGAAGAACACCAAACTCATCCACCTTGGATGATATTCTTCATGGATGCCTTCAAAACACTCCGCTAGGAGTCCTTGTGCTGTTTTTCCACTGTGTAGTCTTGCAAACAGATGGAAAGAAGGCAAGACAGCTAAAGCAGAATGCTACTCATTCACACATATTTTACACTGGTAAGGTAAACACAAAGTGCCGGGCCTATTTCAAAGGGTGGTTGTCAGGACAAAACACTAATAAAAACTGAAAAATGAACACAAGCCTTTTATTACTGATTATTGCATTGTGCCAAAGACAAACTCTGGGAACAAGCTTTGTTCCACAAGAAGGCGGCAAAGGTTATATACATATATATACTGTAGAACCAACTCTAATAAAAAACCTCCAAAAGAAACACCTTTAGAAAACAGGTACCATAACCAGCAGCATGAACTACTGTGGAAACCATACAGGAACCAACACTGGGGTTTTTTTGCACTCTACAAGGTGAAACCCTGCAGATATTCCAAACCACAACGGTTTCAATAGGGTCCTGCTAATTCTGCACCTGCCCAGATAGGCAGTGACAAATTTAGGTCACCGGAAGCCACAGGGCCTGCTTGTTCCAAGTTTTCCGCTGTGATCCCTCAAGTTGCTGTGTCTTTGTCATCTACAAATGGACACTCAATTTCTTATTGCTGAAATAGATGCAAAACCACCCAAACTGTAGAAGGTGCTATATTGCTACAGTTGAATCCTAATTATTAAAAATAGGAATATTTGGAATTTAATTTAAACTATGCAGTGTGTCTGAGATTTTACCTGGAAACAGACTTTAGGAAAATTATTCATTCTGGAGGGGAGTTTACACTGAGGGGAAAAAAATGCTGCGTTCTCACCTCAATGACTACAGAAAAGTGGCATGCACCCTGCCCCTCAATTAACAATGAAGTCTGAATTAAATACTTTCAATTGCTGTCAGGGTCCACTGGAGTTCACCATTTCAAATAAAAGCTTGCTGTGACCTCCAGGTCTCTCTATAAACATATAAATCTGCTCACTCCCAAGCTCCATGCCTTCTCGTACGCACCGATTCTTGCCTTCTGTCTGCCAGGGCCTGCTGTCCGTACCTACATAGAAATGGCTACATGTAAACAACGTTGATATCTAGAGCTTCCTCCGCTTTGGTACTTTGAAGAAAAATTGGCATTTGACTTCCTGATAGGGCAGCCTATGCACCTGGACATGTCTGTGGTGGCCAGCACATGCCCAGGTTAGCATCAGCGCGGCAAGACACTGAACAGGCTGCCCACAGAATCTGTAGATGCCCCATCCCTGGAGGTACTCAAGGCCAGGCTGGATGGGCTCTGAGCAACCTGGTCGAGTTTCAACGTGTCCCTGCCCGTGGCAGGGAGGTTGGATCTAGACCATCTTCAAGGCCCCCTTCCAACTCAAACCACCCTGTGACTCTATGATCAGCTCGGAGCAGGAGCAGCTCTGGGGCTGCGCCTCGGGAGG
Organism: Platyrinchus mystaceus; assembly: GCA_035041135.1. Classification (NCBI taxonomy): domain Eukaryota; kingdom Metazoa; phylum Chordata; class Aves; order Passeriformes; family Tyrannidae; genus Platyrinchus; species Platyrinchus mystaceus. Next base: position 28,828,968 of record JAWWLV010000144.1, read on the forward strand.
ACGGCCCGCGGGCACACGCTGGGGATCGGGTGCACCTGAGCTGAACCGAGCTGCCCTTGGGCGAGGCCGCCGGGGCCGGCACACCTCGGGGGGCAGCGCCAACGCCGCCCAGCCCCCGAAAGGAATCCAGACCCGGGGAGTGGGCCCGGGCCAGCCCAAAGCAAGCGACGCCACGGCCCGCCGCGCCCCAGCCCCTCACCTGCCGCCGAGCTCAGCGCGACCCTCCGGTGCCTCCTGCCGAGCTCCCGCAGCTCCTCCTCGTCCTCCTCCAGCCTCCAGGCTTCGGCCATCGGCGGCGGAGGGGCGGCCGGCAGCATTTAGGAAGCGGGGGCTGCCATGACCGATGCCCTCTCCTCGGCGCGGCCGCCCGGCCCCCGGGCCCGCCCCGCACCTGCGCCCTCTCCGCCGCGCTGCTCCCGGACACCGCTCCGCGCCTCTGCCGGCCGGGCGAGCGGGGCGAGGCGGGAGCAGAGGCGGCCTTTCCTGCCCATCCGCGGCTCTCCGGCGTCAGCAGGAAACCCAGCGGCCGCCTGGCACCGCCACAAAAGGGGGCGGAGGAGGCGGCGGCGGCGGGGGGAGGTACCTGGCGGCCGCCGCCGGGCTGTGGCTCCGCGGCCGCGGGCACCTCGCGGGGACGGGCCGGATCGGGCCGGGGCTGCCACTGCCGGCACCCAGCGGGGCGGGGTGACCCCGGGCGGCCTCCTGCTAAGGGGAAGAAGGGGCTTGCGGCGAGCGGGTGCGAGGTGTGCCTCGCCTCACGACGAGGGCGTGGAGGTGCCAAGAGCATGGCGCCAGACTCTTTATGGTGGTGCCCGGCGACACGGCGAGGAGCAATGGCCATAAACTAAAACACAAGGAAGTTGCACCTCAACATGAGGAAGAACTTTATGTTGAGGGTAGCAGGGCACTGGAACAGGCTGCCGAGGGTGGTCTCTCTGGAGACATTGAAACCCCACGTGGATGCGTTTCCTTGTCACCTGCTGTAGGTGACCCTGCTTTGGCAGGGGGTTGGACTGGATGATCTCCAGAGATCCCTTCCAACCCTAACAATTCTGTGGTTCTGTGAGGTGAGAAGCGCAGTTCCTGCGGGAAGCAGCGGGGACTGCGGGCGCCGCAGTGCTGCCCCGGTACCGGCCGAGGGCTGGGGGCAGGCGGGAGTCCGACCGACTGTGGCTCCCCGCCAGCAGGATGTGTGTCTTGGCCTGAGGTTCTTGACGGTGGTTTGAACTACTTAAGGAGAGGTCATCTTAGGACCTACTTGAAACCGGTGAGGTACACACTCAGAGCGCTGAAGTGATATGAAAAATATGGCCACATTTCAAGTCAGACACTTGTGTAGTTTTTGCTTTAATTTTCTTTTTTTCTTCTTTTTTTTCCCCCCCGGGCCTCAGTTGCTCGTATCTAAAATGGAAATTATATTGCTTCTTCATGTGGTAATTGTAAAACTAAATTATAAATGTTTTTACATGTTACTCCACTTTAGGTAGTACTAAAAAGTTTGAAGTTAAAATCATCTTCAGAGCAAGTGAACAAGGGACAGTAAATCAATAAATTATATGACCACAAATTAAAGCAGGAAGGTATAACGAAACAGTGAGTAATCTTCATGTTGAGTAGTATCTATGCTGCACAGTGAATAAAGCAGATCATACAGGTTAAAAAAAATATGTCATCACAAACCTGAAAAATATTTCATAATGTGTGAATACAAATGATTGTCTGTGCATTTCTTAGTGATTCAGTTCTTGACTTTACAATCATTGTTCCTTAAGAGAGGCTTTTTTCCACTACAGCTCTTAGTGTTCAAGTGGTATAATAGTTACACTTTGAAGGACATAAGGCTTTATACTACAAAAGGATGTAAGGCCAGGCATAAAACTGGATGTACAGCTGGACTGTATAACAGACAAATCAAGCCTTCTACTGTGTGTTTTCAAAAGCCTTGTGCTTTGGATGACCTCTGCATGGATAGATTGCATGGTAGTCCAAGGAACTCGCCTTATAAATTTCAGTGCAGGATCAGCATGCCTTGTACATGATCTAGGGGGGATACAAAGTTCTTCAGCGGAGCACTGCTGTCACAGGTATGAAAAATGGCTGTGCCACAAAGCCTCACCTGCATCAAAAACAACAGAAAACTAAGTTCTAATGCAGAATATATGAGGAAGAACAGAAAAATGGAGGGAAGTTGCTGGTATGTGCATGCGTGAGAGACAAGAGACTCTCCCATGTAAAACAAACAGTATGCGTTGTTTGTATTCTGGTTTTCCACCATGGAGAATGACAAGGACCATCCATTTTCCACTTCCTGAATATCTCCTTTTTATACTATGTTTCACTAATGTTGAAGGGGGAGGGGGAAGCTTGGTATCGTGTAAAATTACGAAGGAAAGAAAAATCAGAACTATACCATAGAATATAGCACAAATTCAGAGCCAGAAAATTGGATTAAACCTTCTTTTGTTGCTGTTGATGAAATTAACACAGAAGCTCCTAAGCATATAAAAGTGAAAAATACATTTGGACAGATCTTAGGCCTAAGAAAACCATGCTGAATGGAGTAGTTCCAGCTGTGACTAAGAAAACATTCCCCAAAATACCAAATAATACAGTATAGAAGGATCATGAGTATTTAATGCTGACAATCAGGAAGAGTTCCTTAGCGTTCACAGGGAAAGTCCAACTTGAAAGTGTAATAACTAAATTATTTAGAAAGTGGTTATGTCCCTGAAGCAGCCATTTGGCCATACTGAGCTCTGCCAGCAGGAAATGCACTTGGGACAGTGACTGAGTTTCAGGCCTAGAGGAGCCATTCAAGGAATGCCTGTAACTGTTTGAAGATGGATTCACAAGAAAGGAAGAGATCAAACTAAGATACAATTCATATGGGGATTCAAATTTCAGGTAGCAATAACCAACATATTACTGTAAAGAGTACTGGAAACAAATTCCAATCAGTACTACCTGAAACAAAATTTCATAGCGTTCAATTAAATACTTGAATTATATTTCTGAAATTTTTGTTGCAAAAAAAAAAAAAATAATGCTCAATCCCTCCAAAAGGAGGTTGCTTACCAGTAGATAGAATTCTTCAAAGTACGTTATGTGTAGATATGCTCACACTGCCAGTGTACTGATCATAGAACCATGAAACGGTTTGGTTTGGAACTGTCCTTAAAAATCTTCCAGTAACAACTGGTCTGCCATGGGCAGGGACACCTTCCCCCAAACTAAACTACTCAGAGCTCCATCCAGCCTGGCCTTTAATGCTTCCAGGGATGGGGCATTCACAGCTTCTCTGGACAACCTGTTCCAGTGCCTCACCACTCTCACATTAAAGAATTTCTTCCTAATATCTAATCTAAACCTACCCTCTTTCAGCCGAAAGCCATTCCCTCTTGTCCTGTCACTATCTGCCCATGTAAAAAGTCTCTCTCCTTTCTTTTTGTAAGACTCCATGAAGTACTAGAAGGCTGCAGTGAGGTCTCCCCAGAGCCTTCTCTTCATCATGCTGAACAACCCCAACTCTCTCTGCCTGTCTTCATAGGAGAAGTGTTTCAGCCTTTGGGTCATCTTTGTGGCCCTCCTCTGGACTTGCTCTAACAGGTCTGCATCTTTCTCTGTGCTGAGGATCCCAGAGCTGGATGCAGCACTCCAGGTGGAATCTCACCAGAGCAGAGTAGAGAGGGAGAATCACCTCGCTTGACCTGCTGGCCACGCTGCTTTTGGTGCAGCCCAGGATAGAGTTGGCTTTCTGGGCTGCAAGCACACACTGATGAGACATCAAGTTTCTCATCCACCGACACCCTGAAGTCCTTCTCGCAAAGGGTAGTTTTGATCCATTCTCTGCCCATCCCGTACTTCTGCTTGGGATTGCAGGACCTTGCATTTGGCCTTATTGAACTTAATGAGGTTTGCATAGGCTCACGTCTCAAGCCTGTCCAGGTCCCTCCGGATGGCATCCCTTCGCTCCAGCCTGTTGACTGCACACAGCCTAGTGGCACCAGCAAACTGCTCAGGGAGCGCTCAGTGCCACTGTCCATGTCACTGATGTTAAACAGCACCGGTCCTAGTACGGACCCCTGAGTAACACCACAAGCATTCAAGCTTAGAGGTGTTTTTTAGATTTTAAATGCCTCCATTTCTTTCAAGTAATTCTTTCTTAATGAGTGCTTGCCAGATGCATTCATCCATGCTCTGTCTGTGAGCTGTGCCTCACTTCTAGTTTATGTTGGTATTTTCAAGTGATAAACAGCTTTAGGGTTTTTTTGCCAAATGCAACAACACATCACTGGGTTGATACCTGATAAAGGTGTGGAAATAATGGAGGTACCTAGGAAGGAAGGAGGCTTTAACAAGTCTGTGGGAAATAGATGGGGCTCTGACAGAGTGCTCCTGAGCAGCAATGGCAGATCTACCTTAGCAGTCTGGGAACAGATCCTGACACAGCCCTTTATCTGGACAAGCAGTTTCTAGGGGAAGGAGAGAGCTGTGCTTTTGCATCTTCAGTAAAGCAACAAAACCAGCTGTTGAAATAATCAAAAAAGCTACAGTTGCTGGCTAGTCTAATAATAGCCTAGGCCAGACAGAGTAATTCACAACAATTTGGCTCAGATCAGAACACACAAACACACACACACACAAAGATTTCTGTTGCTGGCTTGCTGGGCCCAGAGGAAGAAGGAAACAAAGAGAAGGGGAGGATGAATTGGACCAAATAATTTGAAGTGCAGAAGGAATTAAAGCCATGTGGGAAATTCTCTCCAGAAAGTCAAGGAACTGAGATCCTCTTTTACTTTTCAGCAAAGAAACAGATGGAAATTATAAAAAAAAGAAATAAAAGGGGATGAAAAAGTACATATAGATGCAAGTTACAAAAGTTTTATTTAAAAAAGAATGAACAAAACGAAGGAAAGCACTTGCTTAGTAGTCTCAGGTAGTTGATGGGAAAGCATCAGCATGTGGCATATGTAGCTCTAAAGCACTTCATGAAGTACAACAGATTTCTGTCTTACAAGCAGGGTGAAGGAAAAAGAATTGCATTCTTGCACTTCACTGAGAATCTCTGCTTCGTACATGTGCGTAGGAATAAAAAGGCTTTTGTATATTTTCATAGCTACCCTTCTCCAAGAAAACAAACTTCATTGTCTCAAAAAGCCTGCAATTTAGTTATCAAAATCTGGAAATTTCTCACTGAAATTCTACTTAATCATATGCATCTTTGCTGTAATGTAGATACTTGTAATTTCACAATAGTAGAGTAAAAGAAGGAAAAACTTGGTAAATGGGTCTTTGTACTCTCTGCTTACAATTAGTTGTCTTGGCAGTTATTATTTTATAAGTACTTTGTTCTGATTTGCATCCTTGGAATTGCCACTTTGTTTGGCCCTGCAAAAAGACACTGTTTTTCAACAAAAAATATCAGCTCTATAGAAGTGTTTAATTGAAGTCGCCCATGTAGCCTCAGTGTCTATTCAGGTTCTGCAAAGCAGCTGAAGCCTGCAATGAATGTATCAGTGTTTGGCTGAGATATAGGAGCCTCAGACCACAAAAGAATAGAGACAAAAGATTTTTTAAAAATGCAAAGGATGAAAAAGAGTATTTTCAAAGGGGAAAATGTAGCCTTTGGACATGACAACATTATTTTTGTTCTGAGTAAAAATAACAAGAGTCTCGTTCAATAGATGAATGACGTTAGTGATATAGCCAGTATAGGAAGCTGACTTTGGTGAGGGCCAAGATCTGATAATTTGATCTCCATTTGTGCTCAGCTGATCCAATGGGTTTTAGTGTAGCTGGAGAAGGACATATCAGGAGCCTGCAGGTTTCCTGAAATGTCTCCAGCTAAGTGTGGGTTCTCCTTGCATTGTTACAACTACTTGTGGCTTCCAGCATATGAGCATGATGGCAGTCTAAAGGTAGGTGGTTTTGTGATGAATTAAGATAATTGGAATAGAAGATTATTGGCTTCCTTGAATAGAGACTTTTCTTATTGAAACACTGTAAAATCACCTTTCTGCAAATCTAGGGATTTTGGGACTGCTCTCAAAAAATGAGAAGGATCTCTGTGTGAAAGCAGCAAATCCAGTAATTTCAAAAGACTGAAAATTGGCAGCCAAAGGAGGAAAACCAATTCAGAGTGAGATTCTTATAGTTTTTAAAATTATTTTTACAAATAATTTCAGGTACTTTTGCTGTTTTACAACTTCTGTGGACTAAAAGCACCCTTTCCTCTCCTGTCCCCGTAATAAACATCTTCTTACAGTATTATTTTTCTTTTTAGCCTTATCATTTGTTTCTACTGCCTTCATGATGAGAGAGAATAAGAAAGTAGAAGAAAGTGAGAAAATATGGAAAGGAAAAGAGCTGGTTCAGAGGTAAACACTTCTTAGAATGAGAGGCTGTCAAAGCCAAATTGATTCATAGTTTAAGTCCTGAAGTTCATGTTTGCTCTATAACCACAGAGTTATCAGTGGATAATGTTGATGTTGTGCTAACGTGAGCTGGCAACGGCATGATGTAAGGAGTATTATCACAAAGGACACATGTGAGTCTAATACCTAAGAATATACAATGCTAACCCCAGGAGGAGAGTCCAGCTTTTCTGCTGCAGTTTGCACTTCAGTGCAAAGAGCTGACAAGGGAAAAACTTAAAGAAGAAAGAAAACAGAGTGCTAAAGAATTTTCAAAAGGTCAAATGGGGTCATAAATTTGTCGATTGCAGTAAATTTATGAATTTCTCACAGTACTAAAATGGGCTAAAGGAATGAGTAGCTCTGATTTTGAGGGTTTTTTTCTGTTCTTCTGTCCTTAAGTGCATGTAAACCGCCTTTCACTGGAAATATATATGACATACAGGTAGAGAATCTTCACAGTTCAATACAAAAATTTGCAGTCTCCTGGTTTTGGTGTTTTTTCTTTATTTGGAGGGGGTGTGTGTGTGTTTGGTTGGTTGGGTTGGGTTTATTTTTTTTCCCCCACAGTTACCACCTGTGAGCACTCAGGCGTTCTGTCATATTTTTCTTGTTTTGAACACTGACAGAGTTCACACTTACCAGAAGTGTTCACAAAGCGACATTAATATCCAGAAACTGAATAATTTTGCAATTAAATATTTGCACGGTAATTACTAATTCAGTGCCGCAAAGTTTAATATTAATGAGGTTGTAACTGTCTAGATGAATTAATGTGTATTTGCTAATGGAAAAACACTTTTCTAATGTGGAAGTTTTAAAAATTTCAAAATAGACCATGACAAATAGAATGAGTTTCCAACTTTAAAAATAAATTACTTTGATCTGTTCCAGACATTATGTTTCAGTCATACATTCATCAACACATAAATTCTTAAAACAATTTTGCTTTTATTAAAAGTTGAGTGAAAAAACTATTTGATAGCTTTAAGTACTTGGCTTGGACTCTTGAAAAATTTTGGATGACACCTACTTATTTTAAGCCAGACAGCCAAACATGATGCAAGACAGCGTTACTCAGACATTTATTTTTCAATTTATCTGATAGGAAGGAAGGACCTGCATTCCTCAGTAGCAATTATTGGGAAAAGAAAAATAATCCTACGTGATAGTATTATTCTTGTATTTTTCAGTTTTATACCACAACCCTTATTCTAATTACCAAATGTCCATGCAGGAATAGATGACAAGCATTCTCATCATCAGGACCTCCATAATGGCTTTAAAGAGGCTCAAGACTTGACATCGGCTAGGGAGTTTATGTATTTCACACTCATGCTTGCAAGAATATAGGTTTTTTGGAGTTGTGCACTCCAGTTAAACACACTGATTTAAAGAACTGTCGTTTCTGAGCTGACAACTCCCAAGGACATATCTGTACTATTTAGATAGAGGAAAAATGGAGTTTCAGAACTATTCCTTTTTCTGACTCCCAGAAATAGCTTCACGTTATTCATACATTGCTACTACAAAGCAATCTGGTGGGTTTGGTGTCAATGACCTCTTGCTAAATTCTTCAATGTTGAGTTTTGTTAGCAGTTTAGCAACAGTGGAGGCCTTATCCTATATTTTTTTATCTTGTTACTTTGCATATACACATATACATTCACTGGGTTCAGCATTTTTTTCCATATTCACTGAGTATGATCATAGAATTGCATAATTCAAAAGAAAAAGATTCATGTGATTAAAAAAATACAAAGTTAAAGTTTATAATGTGATAATGCAACAGTAATCAATTTTCCTCTATCTCAGTTGTGGAAGTGGATGGTGCCCAGTGACAGGACGAGGAGTAATGGAGATAAACTAAAACACCAGAAGTTCCACCTCAACATGAGGAAGAACTTCTTTACATCGAGGGTGGCAGAGCACTGGAACAGGCTGCCCGGGGAGATTATGGAGTCTCCCTCTCTGGAGACATTCAAAACCTACCTGTGTCACCTGCTGTAGGTGATCCTGCCTTGCCATGTGTTGGACTACATGGTTTTCAGAGATACCTTCCAACCATTCTGTGATACAGTGAAGTGAAACTCAAACATCTGCCAAATATCTGTAGCTCCCAGTGAGGTCTGAACTGATGAAGCAGCATTTTTACAAGATGCTGTTGGCAAAATCCTAATATGGATGGAAGATTTCTCACAGCAAACTCATACCTTGAATCAGAACTTTGCACTAGCTGGTTTCTGAGTGAGATCTGTACACAACAGTCCTTAGCTGAAAACTGAAGCAAGTCAGATTTTCCCTAAGGCATCATTTTCAAACACTTTTAGACTTCCCTCACATCTTTTCTGTAGCATTTTATATCTCTCCTACTCTCCTCCAATGCCAATATATTGCAACTCTTCAAGCCTGCCCCAAACCTCTGCCTTCCTCAGACTACAGCTACTCAAACTGTTTATTCTTCACAATGTTTATTCCTTTGCCCAGAAAGAAACTGCGCTCTTTCCTCACAGAAAAACAGCTCATTCAGTCCAAATCTTACAGCTGCTTGTTGCAATTTCATTAGTTCAAAGGAAGTGCCACATTCTTCAAGGGCTGCTGAACAAAAAGCTTTAGGAAAGCATGAAAGACAGAGAAAAACCTGGGCAGAATTTCCTGGGGTTTTACACCATGGGAAGAGGCAAGAGCTGATCCTCTTCTCCAACAAAAGGCCTCGCTCCAATTTACACGGGTTTTTCTCATTTCCAAGGACAGGAAGTGGTATCCAGGAATTAGAAGGGAAAAAGAATTCCAGACACACTCATCTGTGCTTTCTACACTCTTTCTGTTTGTTCCTACTGACTAACTAAATTGTCTTTATGGACAAAATTCCCTAAATGCATATCTCAGGATAACTTTATCAATTCAGGAACTGCTTCACAGAAAAAAAATCTTTTATACCTACTGTGAACTCCCCTCCTCCCGATGCTGTCTAAATGCGAGAAGTTGTTTAAAGGATCTCTACGGTGTTCAATTCCCGATCAGTAAGAGTTCAATGGTCTGGAAAATAAGGAAGAGAGTGTCAGAAGCAGTTTCTGGGATGCTTTTACAAAAGCCATGTGTTCAGGACTGTGCTGGAGCCAGGAACAACCTATCAGCCCTGAAGCAGCTCTCTCAGAGACAACTTTATTCCACAAAACTTTCAGGGTTCCAAGACAGCTTTCTATTTTGAAAATTTATGATGTGATCATGCCCCAAATTTCTACCTGGACAAACAATTTCAGACTTCCTTCAAGATGAGAGAAAACAAATGAGATGTTCTAATTTAATTGAAAATGTAATTAAAACACAGTTTTGGATCTAGAATTCAGCTATGAAATCTACATAGACCACCCTCTGTTTTGCTCAGATTGGAGAGGTGCAGATAAAGAAGGTAGGCTTGGGTTACTTTCTTCTCTGCATTTCATCTGTGCAGCCACATATGGAATTTTCTACTGTTGATAGCTCTGGCATACACAATTACTATTGGCAAAGCAATGATTTAAGACTGAGAAAGGAATGTAAAAATGTACAAAAGGATAATGTAAAATATGCTGATAAAACTTTGGTCTGATCTCACACAATTACACTTAATACAATCTTCCAAGGGGATTAATATGGGTTTATCATCCAGTCCCAGGGCAAAACATTAGAAATGTTCAAAGCAAAAGGAAAACATATATTGAGAACTGGAGTAAACTGTCTCTTGTTTTACTCTGGTGCTTACACTGGCTGAATGTTGATATTCTGCTGCAGCACTAGGGCTCATCCATCTTTGGATTAGCACTAAAGAAAATGCCTTAGTTTGACAGTTGTTGTAAGTGAGCCTTGAGCTTTTTCTTTTTTATTCATGGCTGGTTAGGTGTGCAGGTCACGTTCCAGCCTCATTAGTGTATGGTGGCAACTGAAGTCTGGTTATTAATTCTTCAGCTTGCAAGTTGTTAGCAACTAAAGCCCGATAATATTCACATAATTTTGGCGAAACCAGAGATTTCAGAATCTAGTAAGACTTTTATTTTTGTTTCTTGATGAAAAATATCTTGCTGGAGAAAAAAGTGACTGCTTAGTGCTAGACAGGTTCACATATGCTAGCATTATACCTGGTCTGTTAACAACTGGAAAAGTTATATGCTTGAATGTTTCCATTCTGATTATTTTTTTTTTAAATTTGTTCAAGGCTTCTGAAAATGTACAGGCCTGATTACACTTCCTGGCAGGCCTGATTACACTTCCTATTCTCCCTGAGAAGTGATTTTTTGCCTGAGTGCAAAGGTTCTTGATAACTTATAATACCAAAATATCTTGTATTTGCAAGATGTAATCTCCATTTTATTTACTCTGAAATACTTCGACATTCTTAGTCTTCTACTGGCAGAAGTATTGTATTCATTGTGCATCATTACAAGGTCAAAACTTTCAGGGGACAACTATGAATTTTCATAATTTCCTAATGTATGACAAAAAATATATTTAAATAGAGCATGAAAGATGGAAAATCATCACTGTTAAGATATTTTTAATTTGCTCATGATCACGGTGCCCCAGCACGTTAATGAAATTAACTGAAGCCTAATTCAATTAATACTTTTTTTCCTTCTCAACTTTTTAATTACAATAGCAAGGACTTTATTTTTGTCGTACATTTGCATCTGTTTGTGCATACATGAACATTCCTGTTTCTGTCAGTAACAGAGACACAATTCATAGAAATAAGAAAAGATTGACTTTTGGCCCTAGTAGTACAATCAAAACCCAGAACGAAACAAAGTAAAACATTATGTTGCATGACAGGACAGCATCTGTTGTCTCCTGTAATTACTACTAAAATGTAAAGGGAATTTTGTATGCCATTTTTCCAGTCTCATTATCTTACGAATACTATTCATACATCTTTTTTTTTTTTTATCCTAAAATTTGACCTCCCCTTTTCAAAAGTCCTGTAAAAATAGCATTGTGGCTTACCTTTCAATTTAAAACTAAATTCTCAGAAAATCTAGTGAAATGAATCTCCAGCTATTCATGGTTACATGTGTTGCTTTTCTTGCTGTGACTGTACTCTGAACTGTTGAGCTGAAGGAATATTGAAATGCCAGCATGCTTCTTGCCTATAAATAAAGAACAGGCCCATAGAGTGAGTGCTGTCAAAAGGGGAATGACAAATCATGTTCACATATAGCCCTATATTTCTTCTGTATAGCCCCCCTACAGCTCTATCCAATATTGACATATAATTTCTGCACTGTAATCCAAATCACATTCAAAGGATGGACAATTTTTATTACGATTCATCCTTGTCAGGATCACTTGAACAGCACGTGTAACTGAACTCTCCAAGAGGCAATCTTTTTCTGTGCAAAGTGATATCAGAATACAAACAGAAGTCAAGAAGAAATAAAAAAAACCAGAAGTTCGCAGCACTCCTCAGAAAGAAAACCAAATAGATTCTACTGAACCAAGTAAAAACATTTAAATATTATGTCTACTGGACTCAATTTTTGATATGTCTAATGTCTTTTTTTCCAAGAGTCCTGTGAAATTAATCCTTTATATTAAAATATATTAAAATTATATTAAAAGGCCTCCCATTCTCATACTTCCTCTGTCTTCACTCAGCCTGGCTAATACACACATGCTACTTGAAAGCTTATTTCAAGCAGGAAATTCTGAGGCTATGAGAAGTACCACTTTTATTAAAGACTAGTGAGGAATCAGGAGAAATGGTAGAACCAGAAACCATCTAGAGGGACTGACTATCTAGTAAGACTTTTAACTGGTAAAGCACTGTGAAATGATCACTAATGGGAAAAAGCAGCTTTAAGGAATAGTGAGGTGGAAGCAAAAGAGACAAGAAGCAAGGGGTGGCAGTAGCAAAGGGAGAGTCAAGACAAACTGCTATACATTCTGGTTTATTTCTGACTTCTAAATGCCCTGAGCATCCACTGATCAATCATATGTTAATGCAGGAAATAAAAATAATGAATAGACATGCTGAGATGTTACTTTGCAGAAATTCTGGCCTTTATATTTGGTATCACAGTTCTTATGTTTTTGCTGCCAACTACATATTTGATTAATTCCTCACCTTTCTCCTAGTTACATTACTCTTTTGTTGGCTACAAAAAACCCTTGTGTTTATAGATTTGTTCTATGTATAATAAATATTCTCACAAATTTTTGATGAGCCCATATGGTCCACAATAATCCAGATTCTGATCACAAGAAGTTTTGTGTAGGTTTCACCAAAGCCTCCAGTGTCATGTCTTCTGCATTTCTTCTGTTATTTTTGGGAGCACATTCAGTGATGAACTGGAGCAGTGACAACAGAGATGTATCAGCACAGTGCTTCCAGGCAAGTAAGCGTCATAGAAATTACTTCGTACATCTCAATAAAAGTGAAGTAGTTCTTGTGCACTTTAAATGTCTTCAAATGTGCTCTACTCACTTTATGCCCGCTACGACAGTTGGAATGTTCTGCAATTCGTGGAGTCCTTGTTGGTGGCAGCATAAGGAGTATAAAGGCTGTTTATCCAAAGGCCTCTTGCAGAACATGGCAAACAAGAGCTGTCAGAGCCAGAACTTCAGCACTAGTTGGAAGCTGTTCAGACTGCTGATCAACTCAGAATCAGAGGAGTACAGAGACGGTTTAAAGCTAGTCTTGTTTATCCTCCCCTAAGGATGTGAATTCAGGTCTCCTTCTTCTAGATATGCGGTATTCAAATTTTCCTGTAGCCCTGCTGCATGGTTTACTTAATTTGGCAGGATCAGCGTTGGGTCTCCTCACTTAAAAAAACAGTAGAAATATGAGTGCTTTCCTTGTGTTGTAAGCAGGCACAGCAGCCTGGCACAGGTATTTCTGTACACCTCCTTTAATACGTGTCAGCAGATGAGGATGCATATTCCAAAGAATTACAGTCTTTCTGCCAGCTTCAGCTGGATTTGGATCAGGGATGTAAGTCCTCATATTATCAACAAAACACGTACCGTGCTGAAGCAATTCGATGGAAGAACTATGAATTTTCCAGACCTGCAGACTGATTTGATGAGATCACATTTATGGGGCAATAATGCCATTCCATTTCAGTCCTTTGCCTCTTTTCTAGCAAACAACAGCGCTGGCTGCCAATTTCTGCCAGCTGTGGGAAATTCTGAGATATGAATATTTATCCATTGGGATGTGAACAGAAAAATATTAAAGGGTGATGTTTCAGAAAGCTGTATTTTGAAGGGAAAGAAAAGAACACACGCATAATTTCACAGAAATTTTTAAACATAAGACTGAAGGGATATCTAGCCAGCTTCCTGGAGCTGGTACTGTGAAAGTAGCTAGCTTTTTGAGCCTTAGATTTAATATACTGCTCACAGAATTTATCACATCCAATTCTTTTATGATAGACAGTATAACTTCATGTTTGTGTGTGATTGAGAGCTATATCAAAATGTGTTCCTGAAGTGTTGCATTGCATTGAGCCATTTTTCTCTTTACACTTCAATAAATTTACTACTGTGTGTACAGTGTCCACAAAATATCTTTTATAAATAACAGTATTGGAGATTGACTACTGCCTGGAGGTTGTACTAGATCCCATGCATATTCAGGATAAGACCTTTGCTGTCAAGCCAACAGGAAAAGAAATGGTAGCTTAATAGACATAACATGAAAAAAAATACTACAAACAGTACAGATAATTAAACAAAGCAGGAGAATCAAGACAGGACATTATTTCAATGCAAAACTTGATCTGAGGTGAGAGAGGGCAAAGCTCTGGGCAGCTCAAGGGGATACTAACTTCAGTATCCCTTAGGTATTTGTTCTTAATTGGATTGGACCATGACCTCCACTGTTTTGCAAGGGTGGTAGCAGATGTCCAGCATGCTCATTTTAATCTGCTCATCCCTACTAAAACACAGTATTAGTGAGGAGGAAGTGCTGTGAGGAACTATGTCTAGTGAAACAAAGTGAGCTATAGCACCTGAGCTGAAAAATTTATTGGTGTGATTATACTGACACAAAGAGCTTCCAACTCATATGGACCCTTTAGATGCACTGTTCCTATACTGAATATCTTACTGTCTCAACAAATATGTAAAAAGACCAACAAAAAACCAAAGCAACAATAACAACAACAAAGAGGAAGGAAATACAATGCATGAGGAAACTGAAATATAGAAAAGTGAGATAGCATTGCAGCAGGGATGGGAGAAGCAGGTAATTAAATCTGCCTCTCTAGGCCTCTAACCTTGCACAACAGGATTCTAGATATAACTAAATTACACTGAATCTGTATGACTAACTAATTTCTAGTAAACAGAACAAGAGAAAACAAAGATATGGTACAAGCAGTTATTTATACTTTCATGTCTTGACAATAAAGTTGATTTTGTTTTATAGGCCTTTCCCCCTTGTGAATAATTTAGAAGCACAAGGAAAAAAAGGTCCCTTTCTCAGGATTAGGATTACTTGGTAGTACTAAGACATTTTTACCTTTCCAAAATATTGATGGCATGTTATTTTGTTTTAAAAAACATATCAGTTTTGGCCACCCACAGTCTCAAATGCAGAGCCAAACCAGACAGGTGGAAAGATCTGTTATATGATGCCATTGTAAAACCAAGGAAACAGTGGCATTTCGAGAACAGGCATGGCTCATATTTGGAATTCAGCTGAATAAGTAATCTTCTATACAGTCCTGTTGCAGCCCTATTGCAGCCGTATTTGGAACTCCAACCATTTAGGAAAAACACAGGAGAAAAACTACGGTAAATGGTGACAAAGTTATCCAAAAGTTTCAGGGGAAAAAAAAAAGAAACACTTTGTACAAGATGAACATTTTTAGCAATATCACGTGTGGGAAATAATTCTGTTTATTATAGCAGCTCAAAAACTGTGTTGACTGTTACAGGACCTGGTTTGGTTTGCAGTTCAATTCACCTTCAGCAGTTAAATTAATTCTTGCAAACAAAAGCTAACCTAGCTTTTGCTAGCTCTACGTCTCTGCACATATATTTTGATATGCATCTACCTGACACAGTGCCACCCAACAGAAAATGTGTTGATGTTTTCTCACTGTCTGATGCTCTAATTCTCACTCTTTAGCCTTGCTGGTAGAGTTGAGAGTTTCAGCTGCATGTGTTAGGTGTCAAAGACTGCTGCACTGCAGCACTGGGCAGATTTGTACGCAGCACCGGTGGTAGCTCGGGACCGTGGTGCTTCTGCTGCAACAGATAAACTCCAGAGGAGGATCTTGTGCTGCCTGGGTCACGCTTCAGGCAACCTCACTTTTTTTTTGCATTCCAGCCTCTAGCTATTGGGTCAGCATCCCCGTTCTTTCAATACACTTTATCTTTCAATGTTGTCACCTGCAACTACAGTGTATGGTTTTAAGCCACACCTCTTATGTTGCTCTTGCTTGCACTGACTGATGTAGAAACACTTTATAAAATGAAGTAATTTTTTATCTCCTTTTATACTGATTTATTTCCTATACCCAAGCTATTTCTTGTCCAATTTCTTTCTGAGCTCCTAATTTATACTGTTTTATGATCTCCCCTTCTTTCTCAATCTCCTGTTCATAGTAAATTTTTCTTGTAATATTCCTAAATGGGGGAATATAACTGCTTTGATATATAACTTTGACAGCCTCTTAATAAACATTACAGTCTGGATTATTAGAACATAGGCACTGTTACCTTCTTGGCAGAACTAATTAGCACTTTTAACAGCTGGCTTGGTTTAGAAAACAAAGTTGCCTTATGGCTGAGCATCCTGGAAAATACTATTCTAAGAAGATTTGTACCTTGTTATAATATTAACCTACATTAACAAAATACATTCAAATGCTGAAGAGATTCTCTGGAACAAGTTATTAACACAGCCAAAGGTCAGAACCTGTATCAATGATAACTGTATGATGGATTTTTATTTTAGTAAGAGCAAGCTGTTTAATTTTTAACAATCCTCCTTCTCCTCTGCCCTCCAGCAAACCTAGGAGTGCATACAGGAGGATATTCAAAGGAAAACACATATTAAAAATTCTGAGCTTGTTTTCAAGCTACTGGGCATCTCTGGCCAATACGATCTCTTTTATTCACTTGAACGAATTAATTTCCTTTGCTTTGGACTTCAATTTTTCAGATTGTTTTCAATCTGTAGTTATCGTTTATACAGAAAATAGTCTAATTATGAAGACCTGACAATATTTTAGATAGTAACTGATGGTCTCTGACAAGACATAACCAGGGACTGTGTTCTTTAGAAGTTAACATCTACAAGAAATTAGATCTCCACCAACCTTGGAGTTTTCCTCTTGACTTGGATGTGTTAAAAATGAAGGCAGGGACACATCTCAAGCTTGCTTTTATTGTACTTTCTGAATGGAAACATGCAGAATTGCACAAGGATGAGAAATAATAGTACACACATTCAACATGACTTTTTGCTGTGAAAGGCCTTGACACTGTAGGATTGAGACTGAAGTGCTTGTGGGCAGACAAATCTAAGGCTTGCTCACAGTACTCCAGAAGGCAGATTGCTAAATTTCAACCCTCTCCATTTTCAGATGCAGGTGTGAAAACAGTGACTTATATCATAACTTACTAGGCAGTGTATTCTAACCTTGCATAAGTGAAAACATTCTTGATAAAAGTTTAATGCCCCTTTAACCCATTTGTAAAGCATAGTGTATGGCTACATATAAACCTCTACTCTTAAAACACAGCTTGATTCCCTTCCATGATTCAGTTATTCCACAGATTCAAAAGCATCAAAACTTCATACTTATAAAGGACACCAGGCATAGATCAGTCTAAGTGTTTACTTGATTTCCTGGCCAGGGTATTTTGAGAAGTATTATCCTTTTGCTTTCATTTGAAAATCCAATTCAAATTAGCATTATTTTAGACAGGCAGGACAAGCAGTGGTGAATTCTATGTTAGTGTACTACAGTATGCATGTTATTAATGATCAAAAACATTGTCTATAATGTATTTAAAATATCAGGCTGGTAGGTGCCTACACATGAAATGGTAGATTTTTCATTTGTCTTCTTTTAACGTATTCATACTCTTATTGTAAAACATGAAGCCCAGACGTTCTCTCACTCATTCCCAGAAACTCCTCCAATACAGCTTACTCCAGTGGAACTAAAGCTGTAGTTTATGTGCACGGCCATAGAGTGGCAGCCTAGTAACAAAAAAAAAAAAAAAGATGTACTTGATATTCCAAGAAGTGGGTATTTCCTAATGGTTTAACATTGCAAAGGGGTTTCTAAACACTAGAGAGAAAAATGCAGGAGGCATGACTACTCCCTGGAGGGAAAAAAACCTAGCTTTGATAAAAGTTCAATACTAAGGGGAGGGAGGGGAAAGAGGTTGATAATTAGATGGCAAAGGGGGTCAGATTACGTGCCCGTGTCAGCAAAACTGATCAAAGAGTATGAAACGAAGTACTTGATTTATGTCCTAAAAATCAAATGCTTTTTTCTTCCCTTTGATACAGGCAGTTAAGTACTTCCCTCATCTGTGGAAGCTAGTGGACAGGATAACATTAATACAAGCCAATTTTTAGTTAAGCAGTTTCACAGACTTCTCATTGATAAAAATACAGCTCAAAAAGCCTCTGAATGTTCAACCAGCATTGCAAATCTAAAATGTCAAAGAACAGTATTTCATTGTTCTGTTGTTTGCCATATACTTTTATGTGTGAAATAAGAACAATTAGATCTCTCTGCATTAAGCTTTATTTTTATGTGGAATTAAGTGGATTTAGAAATTTTGAGCACACTTGAAACAGTATGTAAAAAATCACTCAGGCTGAGCTTTCTTTGCATTTCTGCAAATGAAAATTAGGATTAACTCCATTAATGCTGGTGGAGTTTTAACAGCATGAAATTAGTGTGAGAATAGCATTAGCCACAGCAACTTTTGAAGAAGTTAGTTCCCAGTGTTACTAAATTATATAGCTCATTATCCTTAAAACCAGAATTATTTTATATGAACCGTTTGTAATTTTATTTCAAATGGCTGCAATTATGAAATTTGGTTATTACACAATAAATATCTTTATGCTGCAATTCCTGATTTTTCTGTCTGTGATGTCCATATATTACTTATGCCATTCGGACACCAGACATAATACAAAATTGAGAAAAGTGGAGACAGAAATGCCAAACAATTAGCAACCAAATATGGGCTGCTCTATACTTTAAAGTGAACAACTTTCACTGCAGCAAGACTCGAAATTACCTATCAGACTAAGACATAATTTGAAAACTGAAGAGTACCTCCACACAAAGTTGAAGAAGCCTTTGCTGGCAAACTTGTTTTCCTTCAAATTACCACATATCCCTTTTACCCACACATATCCATCTGACTTACTTGGCTGACATTCAGTGCTTAAATTTCAGAGAACTGGTAAATACAATACTTCCCAGAACTGTAACAATTATTTGCAATACATTATTGTTTCTAAAGGATAAAAAAGAAAGTGGGAACCTCCAACCTTCTCAGCATTCTCCTGGATATCAAAACAAAGTCAACGTCTTCTTTCTTCACCTTTTACATCACTACCACTTAGCTTGTTGATAATTTCATGTTTTTAATGTGAAAAGAGATGAGAGTCACATACTCAATAATGGCTCACATAAATGGGGCTGTCCAGCCTGATATCCCACCTTCTGCTATAGCAAATAGTACATATTTACAGGAAAAGGATGAAAACAGCTTGAGTAACCTCTGCTCCAGCAGTATGCTTTTCAGAAAAGAAAAGCTTTTTTCTGAGCCAAAGAAGTGCCAGGAGTATTTTTTCAATATCAATTATAATAATGGGACTTGTTCTCCATTTTATTTACTCCCCTTTGATCCTGAGACTTCTTCCTAGGCTTTAGTTGCTATTCCTCACACTACCACTACCTCTTGCTTACTCACTTGCTTTAAACCTGCAACCAGATCAGAATAATGATGGCACAGTCTCTCCTGACTAAAATTGAGAGAAGCTTATTCCCTCAATATAAGGAATAAGCTGCCTTATTGACAGCTGCCTCTCCTAGGAAGCTGGACATTACAACTGGTTGAATTGCTGGGCCCAGGAAGCCATTCAGGATCAATGGTACAAAATCCAGCTAGCTGTCGCTTACTAGGAGGGCCTTCAGGCAGGGATGGATATGAGGGTCAATACTGTTTAACATCTTTAATAAAGACTCAGATGATGGGATGGATTGCATACACAGCGTGTTTGTGAGTGGTACCAAACTGGAAGACATGGCTGTTACACTGGAAAGCAGGGCTGCTATTCAGAAGCACCTCTGGATAGATGGGCTGACAGGAACCTCAAAAAGGGCAAATGCAAAGTCTCGTGTCAGGGGTGGAATAACTTCACGCAACAGGACAGGCTAGAAGCCAGCTGGGTAAAAAGCAGCTCTGCATAAAAGGACCTGGGGATGCTGTTGGACATTGAGTGAATGTGAGCCAGCAGCACACTCTTGTCTGTTACTGATGGTGCAAAGCAATAGGGCAAAAGGCAGTGGACATAAGTTAGGAAACAGGAAATTCCCACTAGTTATCAGAAACAACTTCCCATGTGGGCAGTCCAATACTGGGACAAGGGCCCAGAGAGGTTGTGGAATCCCCACCCTTGGCAACATTTGAAGCTGGGATAGAAAAAGGCTTGAGCAATCTAATTTATTTGGTCCTGCTCTGAGCAGGGGTTTGGCCAAGGTGGCCTCCAGAGATCTCTTCAACCTGAATGATTGAGTTTCTATTAGTCTCCAATTGCTACAATTGAACCAGAAGAAGGTGAGGAATGAGGTGGGGAACACAAGAAGGATATGGACCTGTTGGAGTGACTCCAGAGAAGGGCCATGAAGATGATCAGAGGGTTGGAGCAGCTCTCCTATGAAGACAGGCTGAGAGCTGGGGTCTTGTGCTGGAGAAGAGAAGGCTCCAGGCAGACCTTATAGCAGCCTTCCAGTACCTAAGAAGTCCTACAAGAAAGCAGGAGAGGGACTTTTTGTAAGAGCATGAACAAGAAGGAATGGCTTTAAACGGAAAGAAGGTAGATTTAGACTAGATATTAGGAAAAAATTCCTTACTGTGGAGGTGGTGAGGCACTGGAACAGGTTGCCCAGAGACGTGGCTGCCCCATCTTTGGAAGTGTTCAAGACCAAGTTTTATGGGGCTTTGAGCAACCTGACCTGGTGAAAGGTGTCCCTGCTCATGGCAGGAGGGTTAGAACTGCATAACCTTTAGGGTTCCTTCCAACACAAACCATTCTATGGTTCTATGATTGCCCGAAGAGAGGAAGAGAGCAACTTCTGTCAAAAGAAGCCTGTTTGTGAACTCAGCTTGAAACAGATGAACTACCATAAATTATTTTCTAAAGTGCTTAGGACTTTGTACAGAGTTAGTTTCAAAGAAATCTTGTTTTGCCATTTGAAACAACTATGCACTATACAACTATAGCAATTCAACAGCACAATCATCATCATCGTAAGTTCATAAACTTCAATTCTGTTTTCCTTCAAGTTTCAATATTTACTATTAGCATGTATTCTTGGCTACAGTTGTAAACACAATAAACAACTTCCATTTGACTTTCTAGATTCCAATAAAGGAAATGAAACATTCTGGTTCATTCTGCCACTTTTTTTCCTACAGCTATATACAACTTTCCCAGGTTATTTTCGTGGAATTGGCAAGTTACAAGTGTCCAGCTGATGAAGA
>JAWWLV010000144.1:28859046-28892087 GCA_035041135.1 Platyrinchus mystaceus
GGCAGCGTGCCCCGGTAAAGTGATTGCTGTGTTGCTTTCTCTGATCTTTGAGGAACTATTAGCAAGGTCACGTGAACGTGTTCTGTCGCCCAGGGTTGTTGGTAGTGACTCGGCGCGGTTTTGAGTTGCTCCATGTGGACAGGTCCGCTGGTGCCGACAGGTGCCCGCTGCCTGCTCAGAGGCTGTGCCTGGGGCCAGCCTGCCAGCACGGGAGGTTGCCAGGTTGGGGCACATGGCTTCCTGTAACTGAGGAATGCTCAGACGCACCAGATAGTCTTTCGGAGACTTTTATTTCAGCCTGATTTTCTCCTCTTCCCTGGGGTGTGTGACTGGTTTTCTGATTAGCGTTAACACAGCTCATACGATGATGATAAGAAGAAAAAATTCATGAAAATTATCATATTATTTTATATGTCACCTTACTACTTCTGATTGAATTGAAAGAGACTTCAGAATCTGCCAGTGACCTCTCTCTCTGCCTGGGTATTTTCTATTGATCAGTGTGAAACTCTGATGCTGTGCAAGGATTTGTAGTTGAATTTTCCTTCTGTACAACTGTATTTTTATTCTTCCTCATCACAGTAAGGATTCAGAGCCTCATCTTGTTAGTGGGGAAACATGATGGTTTTTATTTTGTTTTCATTTTCAGAGAAAAGAGGGAGTGATAATAAACTGTCCATTCAAAGAGATCGCTCAAACCCCAATAAGGTAGTAGTGTTAGGTCATGCAGTACAGACCTATGTTTCTGGTCTATACTGGTTTTATGTCATAATTTCCAGAAGTAAACCATTTAGAGAAACTGTTGTTTGGAAAGGTTTGTAATACCTGAAGAAGTATTATGGTTTTCACATTACTTGTGCTGCCTTACTTCTGGGCTGTGTATAAGAGTGCACCTGATCTGAAACTAATCTAAGAATTAGGACCTAATGCTGTAATTTGTTTTTTCCTCTCTGGCTCCCCTTTAATCAAAGGGAGAAGGGAAAGACAGAAAAGCTTACAATCTACTTTGTAAAGTATAAACAGTTGCAAAGGGCAAGATTGTACCAGTGAGATATTGGTGTGATGATGGCAGTTGTGAAAGCTCATGAAACATCAGGATGCCTTTTTCTCTTAGCTGTCTCAATCAAGACAAATGTTTACAATTGACTTCTGCTAACAGCTATTTTAGTCTATTTATTGGCCCATGGTGATTGACTACATGTGCTTTGAAAAAGAAGTGAATTGTGTTAGAATGAAAAATACATGGCCAAAGCTCATGGAAGAAACTTAACTTTAGTACATAATTTTTACTTTTTTTTTTTAACTTTATTGTTAATAATTATATGGTGGTGATGGTAGAAATTGGATTGTGTTCTCTAAGGGTTGTTTTGGCTTTGGGTTGGGTTTTTTGGTTTATTTTTTTTCCCCTAAATGGCATGCATGAATCTGAAACCAAGAGAACCAAAACTGGAGAAACTGCTGCTCATGTGGTCTTAGTTGATCCTTACAGGAAACTGAGTTTTAGAAATTATTATAGATATATTTTCTCTTCAAAAGATTATGCTAATGCATTGATGCCTGTTAAGCTTGTCTTCAGATTTACAGTGTCAGTACCATCTGAAGCATCAGTTTCTCTGTTAAACTGTTCATTGAAGAGTTATCAAGATTACTTTGCTATACAAAATTTTAAGAGGGTTTTTTTAAAGAACTTAAAAATGCTGCTGTTCCTCCTTTGCACATCTTTATTAGTATACAAATGCATCTTTTTGATGCTTGCAGAAAGTTTCATTGCAAAGCATTTTCAAATTTTAATTAGTCTCATGGAAGTCTTGTTTAGTTCTTTAATGTTTGTGTTGCATACATGACTTCTTAAAAATGCATGTTTCCACATCCCGATCTAATATAATTGTGACTAGTAGTTTCCCTCAAACATGAGAGAGACATTTTCTCTCTCTCTCTCTCTCTCTGTTCTCTGGGGCATATTTAGCGTCGTTGGTATGTTTGTGGTGTTTATTGTGGCCTGCTGAGAACAAAGCTTTTGTGACCTCTTACTCCAGTCATCATTTTTGGTAACAGTTTCATAACTATATTTTGGGCTACAGACACTTTAACCTCAAGACTCTTCTCAAACATGCTGACTTGGCTTTGTTACCTTACTTATGGTCTCTTCTCAGGCTAGTGGGATAGATCAGTCTTACACTGAATAACTGTAATCCCCCAAAAAAGAAAAAAAATCATATATTCTATCCCTATTAGAATAAGCCCCCAGGAAAGAGGGCATCAAGGAAGGCTGTTGGCAAATAGTGCTTTTTGTCCTGCTTTTGGGTGTGTTTCAGGTAATGTAGTACACAACAGCAGATGCCTATACTTTAGGTATGTTATGTGGTTTAGCATACTTTAGGTATGCTGTGATAGTTTTGAGTAAAGACAAACAACCTCAGGGTGCTTCCAGAAGAGGCTACAAAGGCCTGCACTGGTCAAAAGGTGGGGCACGAGTGACCTGGAGACTCTGACATTTTTTTCAGTCCTTTTTGCAGTCCTGGCTGTTCAGTAAGAATTTCTGTACCTTTAAAAACTCACGCAAACAGCTTCCAAGAAGGAATGCCTTTTCCTGATCTGATTAATTTATTTGGAAAGTAGAGGTAGAACTTCACTGTGTCACAGGTAGCAGGTCAGTTAGACCTGGATCAAGTTGGTGTGGCTGCACCTCAACAACTGTGTTCAGTTCTGGGACTCTCACTACAAGAAAGACGTTGAGGTGCTGGAGCGAGTCCAGAGAAGGTCAACAGAGCTGGTGAAGGGTGAGTATGAGTCCTATGAGGAGCAGCTGAGGGAGCTGGGATTGATTAGCCTGGAGAAGAGGAGGCTCAGGGGTGACCTTGTTGCTTTCTACAACTACCTCAAAGGAGGTTGTAGCCAAGTGGGGATCAGCTTCTTTTCCCAGCTAGTGACAGGACAAGAGGACCATAGCCTTAAGCTCCAAGGGGAGGTTCAGGTTGGGCATCAGGAAGAATTTCTTAACTGCAAGGGTGATTAAACATTGGAATGGGCTGCCCAGGGAGGTGGTGGAATGTTCAAGAAACGACTGGATGTGGCACGTAGTGCTCCAGTGTAATATATGTATACACACACCAGTACCTTTTAAAGTGCCAGCTTAACTGTGCAGGTGCTGTGGCGATAGCAAAGCATTCACCAGTTAAAGTTATTGTTATGAAGACTGAGAAGCTTTTGCAAACACATCTTGCTTTACTTTCTCTCTTAGGCACTGATTATGAGACTTCCTCTTGTTATGGGTAGGTACCTTTCAGTCAATGACTTACTGATAGTAAGGTGAGAATACTTTCCATGTTAACCCACATGGCCAAAAACTTCTTGTCAAAGGTGGTCCTGAAGGGCGTGTCCAGGGGAGGCAATTCCATGTGGAATGGACACAGAACAGGTAAGGTAAGAGCTGGTGACATTTGTGATAGAGGCTCAAGGCATGAATGTGTTACCTCTGATATTTAGTGGGGTTGCTTTTAAAGAGGAAAGTTTGGAAACATGACACGAGTATAGTGATCGGCATGCAGGAGGCCCAGGATGTACTTGGGTCTTTGACTCGTGCTACCCCTGAACTAAACATAGCACCTTTTCCTAGCAGTTGGAAAATTTGCCCTGAAATTTATTGTGTTCCATAGTGTGCTGACTTCCCATGGGTAGCGAATTATTGGAAAATCAATTACTTATTTTTCTTTTTTTTTTCCTGTAAAAAAAATAGGTCGAACTGTGATGTAATACTGATTTGCCTACACATACAGTAATGTTAGACCATGATAGCTAATTCTGGTCTAATCATGATTAGCATGGTAATGGACATGTTATCTGCTTTTGTGTGGGGACATATATAGCTAGATTAGTGCTAAAAGTATTAGGTGAATTCTTACTATGTAGTTTTTTGCCGCTTAAGTGTAGAAGCATAGTCAAATGTTGTCTTCTCCCCTTGTACCTCTACCATAGTCTCCAAACAGTAAGACAGACAGTTTTGTTTGTTCCAACATTTGTGTGCCTTAGAATAACTTGTTCATTTTGTTTAAAAAAAAAAAAGGACAGAAAAGCTGTGTGATACTAAAAACATGTGGTAGGTTCTTTGCATTAATAAGTGTTACTGAAACACAATTGTGCCCAGTATCCTTCTAATTCTAGATAGTTTTTACAAGTTGCCTGTAGTGTATATTGGTGGGGGGTAGGATTTATTTCCGTAAACATTTTTACATAAAAAGACTATTCTAGCAATAGTTTAGTTTGCCTGAGGAACTGATCAAGTGATGGATGCCAGCAAAAGAGCTCACAGTTAGAAGGATTTCTAATGAATGTGAAAAAAAAATAAAGCCTTTAAACTATTGGCAACACCTATATGCCAGTAAACTTATGCACTGTAACTTAAATTTAACTGTTTGCTGGGTTTTTTTTGCACTGTGCAGCCAGTTGAAGAGTTGGACTCCTAAAGAAACAATCCCGCTTGCATTCACAAAATCTTTTGTAAAACCTGAGATATCCCTGAGTAGGAGGCAAGCAAATCTAGTATTTTTGAGTTAGTTTTATTAACAATTAACAGTAAACATAGTTGTAATAAATAAACTATTTTCACATATTTGGGGTTTTAGACATACAAGTCAACGAGCTACGAATGAAAAGTTGCAGCCAGGTCCAAAGAGTAGCGTGGGTTGCTGCTGAGTTGTGTTAACTCATGTTGTTTGTGGCAGGCTCCTACCCTAATGCAGCAGATCTAAGAGAGAGAGAACTTGGCTTGCTGCTTCCTCACTGTATTGGCATTACATTAAGAGTAGTGTTTCTGTAAGCATGTATATCTTAAACATATAAGGGAAGAAGGGAGCCTGAGTGGAGAGGTGTGCCTTTTATAATTACAAGTTGAAGGTGAGACATCTATGGCTTGTTACACTGGACCCAGGGGCTTTATTAAACAGAACTGTGCTGTTTGCTCCTTGCACACTTGAGATGCTTTTACACTTTGCTTGTGCCATAAATATGTTTTAGTTCAGTGTTGTAAATGCAGTATTCCTGTAAGAAAACCTATGGAAGACGAAAGTTTCTCTCTCCTTTTGAGGAACTCCCTTGATTTTCAGTGCTGAACTTTGAAGGAAGTGCATGCTCCCAGCCGCAGCGAGATGTGGATTCGTTTTGGAAGTGAGGGCTCTGTTGTCTCTGTGAGTGATACAGAATCACCTGAATTCTGGGTTCTCTCCCTTGTGTGTCTGACCAAGGTACAGTGATGACAGGTGCTAAACAGCCAAAAATTTTACTTCAAACCATTAACATCTTCAGAAAAGTGTGTGTTGCTCCTTTTTTTTTTTTTCCTGCTCTGATGTTGTTCTCAAACTACCCAAATGTCCTTGGAATGCTTTTGGTGTGGATTGGGAATATCAGTCGTACTGGGACTCTGAGTTTCAAGGAAGTAGAAGATTTACCTACTTTGTTACTTTGAGGTGGTCTTCCTTTCTTTTTTTTTTTGCTTTTAATTGGCCATTTTGCCATTCAGCACAGGGAAGCATAGAACCCATAGTCAGCAGTATGTGTCACAGGATAATTTCCTTTCTGAATTGCTGACTTGCATTAAGATTAATTATACTTGCCTGCTTGGAGTGGTTTCAGGTAAACAATTAGAAAGTTCTTTATCAGATTCTTGAAACATATTCATGGGATGAGGAGCATGTGAAGTGGAAGTTTGAATGGAGGAAAAACATGGAGGGCAGAAACTGATTTGCCCTCACATTTATTCTGTTCTGAATGTTTTGGTCCCAGCAGTGTGAACAACACCGGGAGTCATTACTGTGAACTGGCTGCCAGATAACACAGGTTTTTATGTCTGTCAGTGGTTGCATCTGCTTTCAGCATATTTTGCTGCCATTCTTACAGAGGTGATATTTGCCAGCAGCAGCACAGTGCTTATGGGTTCCTGACTTGCTAGTGTTGATAGAGCAGAACACACAGTAGTACTGAAATGTTTTTGCAAAATTCCCTTAGGCTAGCTGGAGCTAGGTTTGTTTTGCTTGGATGCCAGTGGAATGCTTGGACTTGAAGAACTTTTTTTCTTCTCACAAGAACCTCTATTGTTGGAAAAAAAATAAAATTAAATATTCAGAGAGCAACAACTAAGGGAGTTCAGCAAAGACTGCAGTTTATAATGCATGCTATTTAGGAGTTACATCTTTTTCTAGTGGTGTTTGTAGCAACCTGCATGTTAGTGAAGTGAGTAGATTAGAAACATTAACTCAACATTAAGGACGGAGGGCCAGGATCCCTACAAAAAGAAGTGATAATAATACTCTGTGTTGGATTGACTTCTGTAGCTGAGGGAGCACAAGTTCTGGGCACACAGACCTTGGTTCTGCTGACACTCAAATCAGCTCAGTTAAATCGGATGAATTATTTGAGTTTTGGTGTCTATAGAAGCTATCTGAACACTTTTCCAGGTTTTAATGTTTCTTTTAGTCTTTGCTTATAAGAAAAAAAAATGATAGTAGAATTTCTGGCTTGTTTTGCATGAACTTTTCCCATTAGCCTTCCGTGAAATTCAACATTATTTGAATTACTTTGTGTGCAGATACATCTTAAAAAGTTAAATGAATTAAAGATGAATGATGTTACCTGATTCTTCCTCTTGACAATTTAAAATTCTAACATGATAGCAATGCCTCTCATTTCACAGATGTTGTATTAGTTTAGGAAGTGATAAAGTATGCATAGCTTAAATTCAGTACTTGCTGTGCGTTGCATCATTACCATAGCAGGTACATGTGCCATGATTCAGTAGGTGAAAAGTTACTGTTTAAATTTTAAAGTAACAGCAAGTGTGGGGGCTAAAATTTTGTTGTATTGGCAGCAAGGCATGTTCTGTTATTAGTGTAGATTTGCACTGTACATTTGTACAGTTTTGGCAAACATTTAGAGTAACAATAGCTTGGATTTAAAAGAGGCATCAACTCAGTGACACTGCAGGAGGACTCGGCATTGGGCATGATGTCTAGGAGGTATGATGGGATGCAGGTTCCTAGTAAGTTGTTGGAGGACCTAAGTAAAGCTTTCTGATGCTAAATATGAAAAAGCAACCAGAAGATAAATAACTTGTGTGAGAGTGAGCAAATGAGAGTCTGAGAAGGATGACTTGTGCTAAAATAAAACAGCTGGATTTTTAGAAAGGCAGATTTTGGATAAATCTGGCTAACATGACTCTTATCAACTAGTTCTGTGTTTTAAGAGAAAAAAATACTAGGGGAATATTGTTCCTTCAGGAAATTATGCTAGTGGCAGAAATTGAAAATATTCTTTTACAGAGGAAAATAGGAAAAGTAGTGAGGCTGTCTTGGCTACTAGTGAGCTCTTCAACATCAAAAACAACAAGGAGGGAAAGGAAATCCCAGCTGGATTGCCAAGGACAAGTGTAAAAATAAAGCACAAGCACATATACTTAAAATGCAACATTCAGAATGGCCAACTGAAAAAGAGTAAGGAGAAATCATCACAGAAATATGAAGTTAGTAAAAAGAAAGCCAGGAGAAGTTTGCTTCTGTTTGACACGTGGAGCTGTGGACAGATAATTTAAAGCAGATTGAGGTCTGTTGTTTGGTTGGTTTTGTTCACCTCACCTTTAATAGGAGATACTGAGACTTGGAGGTGAATATGGTGTCCAAGGCCTGGGCTAAAACCCTAAGCTGGTGTGAGGAAAGTGCGAGTTTGGGAACATTTAGATAACTTTCAGCTTAAAGTGTTTAAAAAACACTACTGAAAGGGTAAGAGCTGGCTGATGTAATCCCTGAGCTGCTGCAGTTACTTAACTCATGGAGGATACGTGTAATACTGTGCCACTGAGAAGAGTGATTGTAGTGTCTGTCTGTACAGGCTTCAAGGGCGAAGGGGGAAGTGGAAATGAGCTGTTGTAGACTCAGTTATTTATCTTTGATTATTTGTTCGAGTATTTTTCCTGGGAATTAAACCCTCCTAAAGCAGTAGAGGATGACAAAGAAATAAGCAGTAGCCCATATGAGTTTATTTTTAAGATTAAGCCACGTTAGACTAATGCCATTTCTGTCTCCAGAATGCTAACAGAAGAGGAGCAGTTGGTCTCTGATAGCTTGACTCTCTGATAGAAACTGTCAAAGCTTCATTCTTGTTAAAGAATTTCTGGAGGAATTAACTGTGGGTAAGTGCTAAACTGCTTTAAAAACATTGTTTTCTCTAGGAATGGACTCATGAGATAGTGTGCTGGTGTAGGGCCATGGAGGTTATATATATATATATATATATGAAGGATTTATGTATTTTAATGGATGACAAGAATCAACATTGTTATATAATTGTAAAATTAGAGAATACCAATAAATTATCACCGAATGATTGAATTCTGCTCTTAGAAAAGTTGGGGTTTTTTTTTAAATAGAGCTGGTTCTCAGGTTGGGGCTGAGGTTTGTGTGGCAAAAGAGCCCCACAGCACAGTTCCTTATTTCAAACATAGCAAGGCTTCTTTAAAGTAATTTCTGCCTCCTGGCTTATGGGAGCAATTGGAGAAGGCCAGAAGGAGCAAATGCTTCTCCCTGAGACTTGCTTTAGTAAACCTTAAGGACCTTTCCAGTTCTTAGTGTGAGGTTCTGCGGCTGCATCACATATGTGAGAAGTCATCTCTGCAAGTTAAATGAAGTAATCTGTCCAGCCAATGTTGATGTAGAGTCCAGTTTTGAAGATGGAATTAATTAAAAAAGAAAAAAAGAAAAAAAAAGAAAAAAGAAGGAAACATGAAGCCACTGGAGGGAATCTGGAGGAGGAGAGCAGTAAGAATACCTGGATATCTGGAGGAATGACTGAATGAACTGGAGCTGTTATTTTAGCTTCAAAGAGGAGAAAGAGGTAGTGGAGACATGAGAAAATGAGGGTTAGTCTATGTGTATGAGATACATGTGTTCATAATAATGATCTGCTTTCTTTCCTTGGTTGGTAGGATACTTTTGCATTGGAATACATTATCTGGAAAAGTTGTGTATGTTTTTAAGAACAGGTGATGAAAGCAGCTGTGAGTTGTGACAGAAACATGATGGAATTAACATGGCACAGGAGTGATGATGAAGGTGACTTTCAGGTGATTTTTTTAGCCTTTTACTGTGTATGGGAGGTGGTTGTTGTGGTGCAACACAACGTGTAAAATCCAGGGAGAGAGGAGAACTGAGAATTCATTTTCTCGCTACCTCTACTCTTATTTCTCGTTGACAATAAGGATACAGAAGAGATCTAAACATTATGCTTCTTTCTCTATTTTTTTCCCCCTTTTTACCTGCATGGAGTAGATGAGTGAGACTTGTAACTTCACAATGCTGTGGCTGTTGAAAAGTAGCTAGAACTCTCTGTTAGAAGGTAATAATATGAAAAAATGACTGTGGGCATGCCTATGCCCACCCTGGCTGTGTGAGAGCAAATCCTAGAACAGGGAGTGCTAGGAAATGTGGTGTGAAGTTGCCTAGATTAGCTTCAAAAGCAGTTTTGTCATATTTGTGTGGCATTGCATCCAAGCCACTGTGGTTTTACTGCTTCCAGGCCTGTGCTAGTCTGCTCTCTGCCATGCAGAGTTAATCAGCTTGTGTTAGTGAAAATTTGGAAAACTCTCTCATGTAATCCACTGTATGTTGTAAACAACCCTCTATTGTGCTGCCCTTGTAGCCTGTGTTTATTTGAGTACACTAATTCTTTTCCTTTAATTAATTGTCCAGTTACAGCCCAAAGCAGAGGTGGCTCTTCCCTGTGTGAGATTTCTTGTCCAAATGATGGGGATAACAGCAGTGACATTAAACAAAGGTTTTAATTTCAGTTGCATGCTATTGGGCAAAGCTGTGAATAGGAGAAGAAAAACAAAGATTTGAGGAAGTCCTGCAGGCAACTGATCTTTAAATGAAAAATAAATAGGCATAGTTTTATGTAAAATTAATAGTTTAGGAGAGTTTTGGTTTGTTATTCACAGAGGGAAATTTCCCAGGATGTATCACTTCTCTGACATGTTCTTTCTCTTAATTCATGCGTGTATGAAACAGGGACATGCTTCCCTCTTAATATTTTACAGTCCATCTGTTGTTTTTGAATGCCATATATTGCTACTGGGAGTGTTTGTATTGATTCATATATCTGTGGACTGTGGTTGCTGGGATTATTTTCTTGGGCTTTCACATGAAGTGGAAAGATAAGGAAAGCAATTTGAATTTCCCAAACCACAAAACTATGCATCTTTCATAATATCTAACCTGGGTAATGGTGTTGGTTACGATGCATGGGATGCAATACAGTCTCCAAGGACAACTCTCATCTAAAATAAAATGCAGTATAATCCTAAGATCAAAATTAATTGTGTTTAAAAAAAAAAAAAGGAGAGAGAACTTACAAATTCTTGAAAAGGCTTTTGCCATTCTTAGGATGGCCCTGGCAGCCTGCCTGTTTAAAAGAAAGTTTGACATTCTGCTTTGCTGTGGGCTGAAGAAACGTTGAAAATGCCCGTCGGTTAGGATTTGACAATATCAAGGTATAAAGTAGAGCATCTTAATTAATGAATTTATTAATTGATTATTTTTATGTTCTAAAGCTTTTTAATATATGCACCTTATCACACTCACTTTAGGACAGAATTTCAGGCTATCCAAGTAATGTAAGCTGAGATATATATATTTTCTGATATTCCTGTAATTATGAATAATATTATTAATACGAATAATATGAGCCAGGAAATATTTTATAAAATTATTATCAATCATGTGAATCAGAAAACATTACATAAAATATAACATTTTTATATCTGGTTCAAAGTTTTGAGCAGCTCCTCTACCATTTCATATTTTCCTCATCTGTCTCAGTTTTCAGGAATCAGAAGGCAGAACCTTTTTGTGTTTTCTCTCTCTGCCTCTGTTCCCTCCTGCCTGTCCAGGATACAGAATGCAGATGTGTGTTATATTTTACCCGGTGTGTGGTGTTGCCGCTTTCTTTTAAAAATCTGTGTATTTGATGCAAAAGCAAAATATTTGCTCTTTCAAAAATATGTTACGTAAGGCAGGACTGTGCTTGGCAATAATGCTTTATCAGTGCCTAGAAAGAGAGCCCAGTGTCAGTGTTCTCTGGAGATAACAATGTATTATTTTCTACCTGGCAGTACTGAACTGGTGATACTGTGTGATGAATATGACTCTCCTGGGCCACAAGTACAGAAGCTCTTTGTTTAATTATAACTATGCTGCTTTAATTTAATTACATTTTTTTTTTAATTAAAAAAACCTGATTCAAAATTGGAATGTCTTAAATTATTCAAACTCTTGCTTTTCCATATACTAGACTGAGTCTTTTGCCATCTAACCTGAGGTGCATGCTTGTGTTTTTTTTGGTTTTGTGGTGGGTTTTTGTTTGGTTGGTTTTGGGTTTTGTTTGTTCGTTTTTTTTTGGGGGGGGGGGTTGTGGATTTTTGTGGGTTTGTTTTTTTGGGGGGTTGTGGGTTTTGTTTGTTTGTTTTTTGTTTGTTGGTTTGATTTTTTGTTGTTTTTATTCCAAATGATCTGGGAAGCTAAAGGCTCCTGGGATCTGGAAATTTACCAGAGCTTGGTGCTAAGGTTTCAGATCTAGATTTTTTTATGTATGTGTGACCAGAGAATCAATCATTCATTCCATGTTCCGAGTGTTTTCTCTTTAAAACCTGCACACTAATTGTATATCATAGAGAAATCTTTTGTAAACTACAAAAGAACTTCTTTTAGACTACAGAAGAACAGACCTTTGTGATTTTTTTATACTGTCTCAGTAGTAATAATAAAGATTCACTGAGTCAGTCTTGCAGTACTTTGAAGCTGAAACACTGAATATGTTAGGATAATATGGCACCACTCTTAAATATGTGTAGACTTTGACTCTGGGTAGGGGCTGTTTCTCCTTCATTTTTTTTTTCCCCTCTTCCTCTTTTATGTTCCCTGTGATGGACTATTTCTTATGTAGCTAAAAGGAAAGAAAAATGCTGGGTTGATCAACTTGTAAACCTCAGTCATGAGGTTGTCATTTAGACTATACCTATTCCATTATATGTATGACAGTAGTTTTTAAGCTGTGCTTCAAATTAAAGAAGATAAATCCAAGGGAGAAAATTGTTTAAGCTAATGGACAGCTTGGTCAAGAACACAATTATAGGCTCCACTTACAAATTTACACAACTAAGTGATACAGCAAAACAAAAATGGAAAGACTGTATTTAAATCAAACTAATTCCAATTCAAACTTGGAATGAGCAGGGGCAATGGATGTAGGAAGCAGACAGGAGAGGATTAGATATTAATTACAAATTATGGAGTAATCTCCTTCCCTTAGAGTTCCCACTCAGAATTATTTTGAGTAATAAGAAAATGTATTAAAAATATCATGGTTTAGTGAGTCAATGTTTTGTGAACAGTATTTTACTACTTCATTGATGCTGCACACATCCTCAGGCTGTGGAAGCCAGCTCTAGTAGTAACAAAGGGCATGTGGAATGGCAGCAGAGAAAAGCATACAGAGGAGTTTTTGCAAATCTCTTAAGGATTTTTATCTCCAGAGAACTGTGCAATGTAATACCTCTCTGAACCGGGGTCAAAGTAGGAAAAGACCAACAAACTTTTTCCTTGTGGAATTAAAAAAAAATCCCAAATCCCCACATGCTATTTAAAGGGCACTTTAACAAAAAAAAATCCCAAGCCTTAGCTCATAACATTTTCTGGATTCATCTGGTTCCATGTTAGTGTAAGGTATTTATTTTCTTTTTTGTTATTTAGAGTCACAGGCTGGAGTACAATTGCATTAAGGGCAGGAAATATTTCAGAGATTTAATTTGGAAATTGTCTAGTTTTCAGGACTACCTTTTTGTTTTAATAGAGGCAGAAAATGATGTTAAAAGACATGATGTTACAAGATTTCTAGTTGTCTCTGTGGAGAAATCTGATGTAATTGTCCCTACAATTCAGGAACATAAAATGACAAGTATCATCTACCCTAGCCTGTACTGAAACCATGTTATATTTGTGACCTATGAACTCATAGTGTCTTCCCATAAGATCTTAATTTTCAGATGTTTTGTTCATGCCACTTTGATGAGAAAGCTGTTTAAGAACCTGGTTTAAATGATGAGTTCTTGGCCAAAAATTATTATGTTTAAAAAAATTATTTTGTCCCTTGATGTATATACTTTTTTAAACTTTTGCAGGAATCCTTTTAGCATACTGAAAACTTTCAGTATTTTACCTCCTTGCTTATAAGAGAGAAAAACTGACAGCCTCCCAATTTTGAATTTGTGTAGTCTGGAGGAATTTCTGTCAGACAGGTTAGCAGGATGTCTGTAAAATCAATTTTGAATGCTAAGCACTATGTAAATGAACAGACACCCTTTTCATACTTGCATTTTTCTGTATGTGGGCAGCCTTGTTGCATGTCAAATGTAGATTTAATATGAATCACTTCAGTGTTGACAGAAAGGTGTGGATTCCTCCTTCTCCTTTGCGTGTGTTTAGCTTGTTTAACAAGATGTTGTTATGATGCATTTCTTGTCTGAAAAGTGAATTTTGTAATCAGTTTTTTGGCAGTATAGGCAGGTTTAATATTCAGTGTAATACCATTTTTTTTGTATTTTATAATTTATTTTTTTCTCCAGTGGTTACTTTTCAGCCAGAACAGTTTCTTAACTGCCCCAAACATATTCAGTGTGTGATGCACAAGTGTTTTTGAGGTGCAGCATGGATGCAAATGTTTTTGAGTTGCAGCAGTGAACAGAAGGCAGTAAGGAAGTGTGGATTGCTTCTGCAGTGGTGTGGGCTCATAGCTGATGATGTCCTTGGTGTTTTCAAGGGCTTCTCACTAAGGTGTTGGTGAAAGGCCTGAAAGCTCTGACCTTGTGTGTGTGGAGCTGTCTCGTGCTGTGAAATACACTCTGTAACTGCTTTTCTTTTATATTTGAGATTTTATGATCTTGTTCTTTTTAAGATGGTTTTGGGACATCTTCCTCCCCCTCTCCCCCATTTTGTTCAGGTGTTGGGCAGTTACTTTGTGTTAATAGAGAATGATAATTTTTACCTTTCTACTTTCTCTGCCTTTCCTTATATGTAGTGGAAAGCTGGATGCTGCTGAAAGGTATCAGCTGAAGAAACTTTAGTTCTAGATTGTTCACAAATGGAAGAGCTGCCAGAGGAAACTTTTCCTTGCTGACCTGTTGACATGCTCTAATTGCAGGTAAGATAAGTGTGTGTATGTGTTAGTTCAGAGCAGAAGCCTGTTTGCTGAACCATGAGCTTTCTATTTGCAGTTACTGGGCGTCAGGTCAGTTTCTGTGTTACGGACGCCTGTCCTCTGAGAAGTGGGCTTGAGACTTCAGTCTCGTTTGAAATGTCAAGTAGAGTCTCCAGTAGCACTAAGTTGCATTTAGACAACGTGGACTCTGCAGCATCCTGTCAGTGTTTGGTGTTTCAGTTCAGTTGGTGTTCACACCTACGCAGTAGGACAATTGTGTAATACTCTCGTGGCAACCACAGCAATTGCTTACATGGGAAGTGAATATACAGCAATTATCAAATGCACTTTAGCTGTCCCTTAGTGCCCTGTGACTTCTGGAAAACAATATTATGTGACCTCTATACCCTGTAAGTCAGTGGCAGATTACCAGTGGCATGCTGACGAGACCCTGACAGCTTGTATAGCAGGATTTTCTTGAGTTGGCAAGACTCCATTTTTTTAACTTGTTTTTTTTTT
Source organism: Platyrinchus mystaceus (assembly GCA_035041135.1). Classification (NCBI taxonomy): domain Eukaryota; kingdom Metazoa; phylum Chordata; class Aves; order Passeriformes; family Tyrannidae; genus Platyrinchus; species Platyrinchus mystaceus. The sequence continues at coordinate 28,873,798 of JAWWLV010000144.1, forward strand.
TTTCCCCAAATATTTCCATGTTGTTTGGACTGTGGGATATGAAATAGTTGAAATGCCTGTCAGATGAAGAATGTACGTTTTCTGTTTTAATTCTGACTCTTAACAGTTACAGTGTAGAATACAAGAGGAGTTGAAGGAGGAAACACTTGTCTTTTCTATCTGAGTTTAAAAATTGAGCACAAAAACTTTTAAAAACCTTTTTCAACAAAAACTGAAGAAGGGGTAGAGGCTCCTAGACTTGGTTTTTTCATTGAATCCTCTTACTTCATGTTACTCTGCAGTGAAACTAGTCAGCTGACAGATGAAAATTCGGGTGTTTTCCCCGACCTGATCTACAAGCATGAGTGTCATTTGGTACTTGATGCAACATTGTACATGTGCTTTGTTTTCATTAGATAAGCTGTTTTACAAGGTGAAAAGGGCTGAACACTTATGAGTCACCTCCCCAAGAGATGCTTATTCTCAGTTTGCAGAAGGGGCTGATGAAAGGGCGTGCAGGGGGTGTGGTCTTCATAGCCTGACTTGGCATCCTTTGGGGAAGAGATGTGGGTGTTAATTGCAAGATGTCATAAGGAAGTTGTGTGCAGAAGAGAAGCCCAAGCTAGCTAGGGAGGGAGCCTGATGTGTGGGTGTGAAATGAGGCTGGGATTAGTACAGACAAGCTTGAAATCATAGAAAATCTGACGGTGTGTTCAGTTTCCAGAGTTGTGTTTGTTGTATCAGGTAAAGCATTCATACCAGTCAAACAACATTAGAAAGGGGAAATTATATGAAATGATACTTTACAATAACCACTAGTTCCTGGGTTTTATATATCCAGGTTTTCTTTGAAACTCATTAGAAAAATATGAAAAATATGAAGAGCTGGTAGATAGTTAATATTTAGTTAATATCTGGTAAACCCTTGTGGTTTGTTTGTTATTTTTAAAATGCCAAACACTTTATGAAAATGAGCACCATCTTTCAGAAGCTTTTCATGTATCATGTGTCTGGTCTTATCCTACCCTGCAATGACACATACTCATGCTTCCCCCTCTTTTTTTGATGCAGTTTGTTGCAATTCTTGAAGCTGATGGGAGACTGTTTTGTCAAGTTGGAAGTGAGGATATTATCCTTCTTATCCTAACCTGTGCTGCTCTGTAATGATTAGGGAGGCATCTGGTTTCTCTTTAACAGCTTGTACAAGTTCCCAAAGTATCATATCAAAGTATCTTTAAGAAACTGAGGGGCTGTAGATACGCTGACACTTGGCAAGTTAAGTATTTAGTATGTTATTGTTTCCACTCTCTGAAGGAATTTACTGGCAGCTCTGACAGGATTGTAAACCTGTTTTATTAAATGTAAATATTAAAATGCTTCTGAATGTCAAGCCTTGTCTTAAAAGCTCAATTAGCAGGGTGTTTGTCCACAAGCACTGCATATCCCCAAGACTAATGGCACCATATCCAAAATTTTACGAGTATCACCTTTTACTTGTCCTGAGCTACAGCTACTCCACGGTTCTCTGGCTGTGTGGAAACAGCTTTGGTTGCTGAAGTGACTGTTTCTCAGTCGGTTGCTGTAGGTAAGAGTTCTTCAGATGATTTGTAGCATTAGAACTTAATATCTTGTACAATAAAGACAAGTCTATTTCTTTCTGCTGTGAGAAGACAAAAAAACAACAGTTGTTAGTTTAAACCAGGTCTCATTCTATAACTTCATTTATAGCACTGTACAGCTTTCAGTTGGCTGTTTCTTCTTTCCTTGACTTAAAATCTAGCTATGCTGCTGGAAAAGCAATACAGTCACTGATGGCAGGCAGTGACAACCAACACAGTGACGTGAAGTCTTTCTCTAGTTCTCATTTGTTCCTATTCCATGTTAGTTTAACTCATTAACTGTACTACTATGTTTGAGTTCCCCTTAGGTTAGCTAACAGTAGTAATGAAAAACAAATTCCAGTTTCTTAATGTAAGAAAAACAAATTCTAATTTCTTAATGTAAGAGCTTTAGTATCTAGTCTAAGATTGTTAAGTATCCGTGATTATCAACTCTAGTCCCAACTTGTATTAAAGCCTTAATGTTTATATCAGAAAATATTAATACATCTGAAACAAGTATGTTCTAATAAATTTTTGTTTTCAATTAAACTTTTCTAAGTAAGACTTTCATAGATTCACGTTGGAATTTCAAAATGATAGAAGACAGTAAGTGGATAAAATTGCATTAGTTATGTGCAGTATCTTAGGATCATGCTTCCTTTCAACTGTATTTTTCCTATGTTGTGATGTGGGGTTTTTTTGGTTTGTTGTTTTTTGTTTTCTTTTTTTCTGGTGGCAGTCTGTAGGGTTTTCAGTTTGTTCTGATTAAAAAAAAAAAAAGACTCAGACTTCAGGGGAGGAAAATGTCTTTTTCACTCAGCAGTGAGTTTGATCTTAGGAGCAGTCCAGTAAAAGCTTGGTTACTGTCAGTTATCCAAAATGAATATTATAGAGGAAGATACCACTCTACTGAAATAGGTAATTTTTAAACTGCCTTGAGCTTCACAAAATATTAATATTAATAGAAAATAGCTATTACATGATTTATATTTTACTCTTTCATAGGGGTCCTCAGGCCAGTTGCAGGCTACTTCTCATGGCCTTCTTTAGGAGTCAATGATGTTCTATAAATAATTTAAATGGTTCTTATTTCTAACCTTTCATCACTATATACTAGCATACATATTGCTCTCACTATGATGCTGAGGGAGAGGTCTTCAGGGGACACATCTGCCTGGCTGTTTGCAGAAGTATAAAGATGTATACTTTGCTTTCATAATGCATAAGGCTCTTGCTCTTTCTCAGCTCAAGATAAACAAGGAAAAAGCTTTTGTATGTATCACATCATGTGAGGTATTCATTGCAAAGTTTCAGGGTAGGTCATAAAGAATGTTTAGTCCAACATCTTGACTTACTTGTCATTGCTTCTGTCTTGAGTTCAATTAGGTAAATGCATATTTTGCCCTGAAGAATGAAGCACAGTGCAGGGAAGTGTCTAATGACAGGTAGAGGCCAGTGGCATGAGGATATAGAGGAGCATGACAGGTTCTCTTGTAATAGTGACAACTGTTTTTCTAAACTTTAGTCTTATTGAAATAAAAATAGCAAGTAGCTATTGTTCCAAAATTGGCTACCTTAGTACTGAATCACGTTAGTACTGAATCAGTGTAAATTGTGCTTGGTAGCAGACATATAAAACCTAAGGGAATTTGTAACCATTCTTAATGAAGGCAATTTGGTAAGTTCGGTTAAGAGATTTTATGATAGACTTAAAGAAACCACAAAAAGCAAACCAGAAAAAAGGGATTATTTTTTTCATAATAAAACTGAACATTATCAACATAACAGTTTTATGTTTATTTTGGAGGAAAACACCATTGTGATGGCAGTTAACTTAGAAGGAAAAATTCATGTTAGTACAAAATAAAATTGTAGAACAAAGTCTCGAAGGATCAAATTCTCAGTTGACACATTTTTCTGTGCATCATTGTTCTTTACGTTTTATAAAACAAAAAGCATTTCATCGTAAAGCTAGTGTGGATTAATTAAATTGTTTGTTATAATTTTCAAAATATAAACTTGGAATAAATGGAAGAGTAAGATATACTGCTAGTGTATAGGCCTGCAAGAACTGATTGAATTGGAATGCTAAATGTTCATTAGATTTTTGTTTTGGTTTTGCAATGCTAAAATCTGTTGGGCTGAACAGAAATATATCATAGAAACCTCTCTGTAGCTGTTGTCAGACAAGCTTCTTGTTCATCAGACAAGCAGTGGAGATAATGAAGTTCAATGCATTTGTTGTATATGGAGCAGTGGGGATTGCTGAGGGTTTTCAAGCTGAGCTGTCCTCACAGTAGGATTTGATGGAAGAGAAGGGGACAGGAGAATATGTGCACAGTCCCAAGTGTGTGGTGGTGTCTCTGACCGTGTGCAGTCCGTGGGCCTGTTTAATAGTGTTTCCATTCTGTAAATTCAGTGGGTTTTGTCTTTTTCTTTTAAAACAGTTTTAAAAATCATGTATGCCTTTGGTAACTGTCATGGCCTATAACAATGAGTTCTGTAATTTGTCACAAATAAACACATGTGCAGGAACAGAGATGGGAAGTAGAGTTACCCAGAGGGAGGGGAATGCAGGATCCAAGTTCTGGGTGTCTAAATCATGTATCAAATACTGATGTTAATTTTTTTAAGGACTCTGTGTTTATTGAATGTTTCAGAGCTATGAATGTACATTGTCATTCATCTCTCTGGTTTCTTGAGAATTTTTAAAACTCTAGTTTGCTACAAATAGAATTGGATTATAATGAAAAAGTAATCTGTCACCTACTTCAGGGATACTGTTGGGCTTTTTAAAGCAGTGTTTGTGGCCTTTGTTTCATATTAAATTCAGAGTTGTAAAATGTAAATTGAATATTTCTGATGTAAGTTTTTTAAAACAAAGATTTGTACCCTGTAAGTATCACATTATTGAGAAGGAATTTTGGATAAACTTTTTTCCTACCCAGATTAGATTAATGAGATTTTTCTGGCAGTGCTTGGGGTTTAAAGTGAAGAAATTGACTGGGTAGTAAAGTAACTGATCCCATTGCCATGGGCATGCTCAAGTCTGCGAAATGCAAGCTAAGCAGAATAGTTGTTTCATCCTACTTTGTGGCTCTGTTAACTGAAATAAACTGTGACTTAACCAAGAAAAGGTGGAAGTCATTATATTATTAATATAATACATTCCTGAAAGGCACTGGTTACTGAAACTAACATGTAGTTTGCAAATTGATTTATTGTAGTATTCTTTTTATGTCCGTTGAAAGCTTCCCCTTTCCTCCAGTAGAGTGCTACGCTGTATTTTATACACAGGCTGTTTTGTTGTAAGCTCTTGCCATGTATTCCAAAGGTGTGCAGCTGACTAGTCTCAGGCTTTGAAATTTTTTTTTTTTAAAGCTTCAACAGAAACTGCTTTATGAAACACATGGGGGGGTTGCCTCTCTTCTAGTAGGAACCTTATATTCAAGAGCAAGGGAAGATGCTTCCCTGGATTCTAGGTGTGGCAGAGTCAGTGTGTGACAATATGTGAATATATTTTGGTTGAATCTTTTGCTAAAGGGAAAATCTTCGGTGACTGCCCTACCACAGAAGGAGGCTAACCTGAAACCATATTGCAACTTTGACTGAAAGTCAGTGTTCTAGATAAAATTATTGTAACTCATTGACTTGATTGGCATTACTCTGAGATTTACTAGCTTCAGTATTTTGTTTCAATGAAGAGCTGTTGGTGTTTGTCAGTTTAATCTCTGTAACAATTAAATTCTGATTGCTTTTTGAAGCAGTTTGAGATCCTTCAGATATAAAAAGGGATACTAGAAAATAACTCGGTCTAAGTACCACTTAATATTGATTTTCTTCAACAGCATTTCTCTCACTTCATAGCTGTTGTTCACACTTAATGGCTACCCAGTTATACTGAGAAGACATGTAACAACATCATTAGAAGAACCCCACCCCACAACTCTATATCAGGATGTTAATATTTAATTATTCCTAGTTTTTCTGCTTGTTTTTATGTCGTAATGAGCTTTGCTTGGGTTGAGAGTTTGTTCTCCCTGCGCTGAAATTACTCTGCAGATCTGTAAAATGTTGCAGATTCTCAAGGGCCTTGTGCAAAATACACTTTCTACACACCAGCAACAGAGTATTACTGTTGTAGGATGTGCTGGAGAGGAGCCTTCATTTCAGCCTCATGACATAACTGTTCAGGTATACCCTTGAGCAACCAGTTGCATTTGAAGATACTGTGGTAATGAAGCTTTTATATGTGAACTCAGTGACATTAATATTTAACTTACAGTACAGTCTTTAAAGATCTAATTACTTATCTTCTAATTTAAAAAACAGACTCATAAAACATTCTGACAGTAATCTCATTCTGTGGCTGATTCTAGTGAGTAAGTAGGCTACAATATGATACTGGGCAAAAAATGTGTGGACTGACATTTCACTGCTTTGGAAATGTCATAATATCTTCACTGAATGGAAGAGAACATTACAAAGCTAGAGCCTCATCAATTTATGAAGGATTATAAATTATGATAACAGATGAAGAGACTTGATAACCGAGGAAATCTTTCAGTTCCAAGACCTAATGAAGGTCATAACATGGAGAAAAAACTTATAAAAGCCAAAGTAATTGGAATATTTATCTTCTGAAAACAGCTTAGAAACTTTAGCATAACTTTTTGCTATTTATGAATGGTAAGACAAAAACTTTATTTTGCTGTTAAGGAAGTAATGGTAGATGTAATCCCAGGAGGAAGTCAAAAAAGTATTATGCCTGAGAGGAACAACTTCCTTTCCTGCTTCTCTCCTTATTTTAAGGCTGTAACATTATCTCTGTTTTCCAAACTGTACAGCAAAGTGCCTTTTAAGGAGGGAATTAACATCTTTTTATTGGTGCCATGGTAGATGCATTTTGGAACGGGTTCCATCCATACTAAGGATCTTTGAGGGTGTGAGAGAATAGATGAGAAGTTGCTATATGTTACTTTTCTGGCCAAATAGAGCCAGGCACAGCCCTACTTTTAGCTGCTGGGATGAGTGAGATGCAAACAAATCTGCTGGCCTCCAAGGGTGATGTTCACCTTGGAACTGGCTAAATGCAGAGTTGAAGGCTTAATTTTGGAAAAATAAAACAGGAAGGCAATCTTTGGAAAACAGAATTCTTTCAGTTCCAGAGAAAAGGATGTGAAAAGTTTACTTTAGGAAAATCAGGAATTTTTATTAATTTATTTGCAAAAAGAGATTAATTTTGGGGAACCTTTTGAATAGTGATCATGTTCAGTAGAGCTTTTTGTCCAGTTCTGCAAGCATTTCATGTTATGTTTCCTTACATCTCCTTTATCAGTTTGTGTCCCTTACCAGGGGCACAGTTACTACCAGGCCAGGGAATATTTTTCTTGCATTTGGTCAGTTCAGAATGAGACCTGGAATCTGGTGATTCCTGACATTTTGAACGTTTGCTGCTAGTAAGTTTGAATTATTTTAATATTATTACAGAAGAACTAATATATCATCAATTACTGGCTGTAAATCTTCAGAATTTGACTTGCTGGCTCTAAATAACCAGTTATGGTAGTAACAATTGGGGAATAACTCCAGGAGGAGCAGGGCTGATAGTCTCTGTACAAGGTGGAAGCTGCACAGCACCCTCAGCCTCTGTTCCCAGTTTGCAGTGATGGGGGCTTTCTCCCTTCTGTTTTAGTCTTGCTAGAGCTGTTGTTAAACTGATTTGATTTGTGACCCGAACAGAAAGTACAGAATAAATGTGCTGGGGATGTGGGACAAGGGATAGGACATCATTCTCTTGGGAACTGGGAACTGTTCTGCTGGTTCACCGCATCTTTTGGAGCAATGCTTTTAGTAAAAAAGTTACCAGGAACTCTCTAGGCAACTGTTTTGTCTTAGAAGGATAGAACTAAAATTAAGATGAACAGCTAATCTCTGAGTATTAAAATTCATAGCCCAGGAAGCTTTGTTGTCTCTTAAAATTTAGGACTGTGACTGGATTCTGTTTTCCTTTCATTGGTAAATCTACCTTAATTTCACTGAAAGTCAACCTAGCAGGCAGCTGGAGAGAAAAATTCAGGCTGTTTAATGAGGCACTGTTGAAGAAATCCAGTGAGACAAACTAAGATGAATGAACGCGTGGGAAGCAACTACAGTCCAAGAGAATAATATGCTGCATTTTGAGAAATATAAACAAGTAGGAGGGTGGTAATAAAGTGCTTGCACAGAGTAAGCCAATTGCCTAGAGCTGGGTACCCAGCAGTAGTTAATCTGGGAGATGAAGCTATTGTCCCATTACACTGCTTTCTTAAAAGAAACGAGAAGAACTGGTCTGGCACTTTTGAAAGGTGAGGCAGCATCTGAATCAGTATCACGAATGACCCTGTTCAGAAATGTTTCTTGAAACTGGGGGGGAAGGGGTAGCCAAAACAGAACAAAAAACCCTCAACCAAACAACTGAAAAACTACCCCAAACAAACCCCAACAAAGCCCAAAACCATACTAAAACCAACAAACCCTGAGCAGAGTTACTGATTCTCTTTTATGAAAGCTTTGTTTTTTTTCTTTTATAATGGAAATTTTTTGGTTGTCTGCATGATTATCTTATAAATATGTACTCCAGAAAAGCATTTGAACTGATATAGGGTGGTGTATCTTACACCTGTGTCTTCTAAAATGCAAAGTGGGGAGCTCATGTAGGTGCATCTGTGTTTTATTTAAAAGTATTTGTTCTTCTTTTTGTATTGACTAGCGTGTTACCAATAATGGGACAATGTACTCTGTCAGCATGTTTCATTTACCATGTCACTATTAACTTCCAAAAAAGTTCTTAAGTGTTGTCAAGGCTTTATAGGCTTTGAATCTAAGTGAGACAAACCTGGTGCTGGATACTTCTGGAGGAGGACAGTCCCCCAGTGCTCTTCTCCTATCAAATTAGAGAATTTGTGTTGAGTGATACTTTTTTTTACATCTTTGTTTTTAAACCTGTATGGTATGCCATCTTAGTTAAGCCTCTTAATAAAATGTGCTGTAGTAGCATACAAAAGCAGTAAGCATCTCATGATGGAGAATAATTGTCTTTAAATTATGTATAGAGGAGTTGTTGGAACAAATGATCCAGGCAAATGGGATTCCCAGTTACTTAAGTGATGAGTGAGATGATGCCACAAGCTTCCCTCCCCTCAGCATGCTCACAGCCTGAACAGAGAGGGCAAAGATACGATGTTATTTGTGCAAGTGACCAGGTGACAGCTTCTGCACCTCCACATTGCAGCCCAGGTGAATATTAAGCATTTTATACAAATCTGTGATCTTCCAATCACCCTCTTTTTGAAAGAGATCAGTGTGTACACTTCCCATCTCCTAGACTGTTTAAGCAAGCATCCATTAGAGGCCTAAGTGTTAAGAAGTTTTTAAAGACCTCTTTTTGTTTGAGTCAGGAGAGCATCTGTTAGGTAAATGCACGACTGTTCTGGTTAAACTTTTTATTTGCCACAAGTTTGACGCTGCATCTTTCCCTGACCCTGACTCCTGCTCAGTTAATAGAAGGAGGGTATTTCCAGAAAAGGAATCTGTCCCTGGGGATGTGATGTCTTTGTTTGTGGAATATAGATAATTATTTTCTTGCTCATACACTTATCTTTATACTCAAAGTGCTCTTTAAGCTGCTTGTACTCCTGAATGTCACTATTTTTTATCTATCACCATTTTCTTTCCATTCACCTATCACCATTCTATTTCCATTCATTTATCACCATCTATCTTCATGATGCATAGCATGGATAGATGACAAAAAGATTGAAAATATATCTTGGCCTTATGGAAAGAAGACAGTTTTTTTGCAGTGTGATAAAAATGCCTCTGACTTACTGTGCTTATACTAACATCTCTGTGTATTTCCATTTTTATTTTGGTTTCTTGCTTATTAGTTTTGGCGAGAAAATCACTCACAGCTCATCCCATCTGTATCTGGGATTCAAGGACTTATGCACTTTACTTTTCATTAAACTGCATACATGATTTTGACTTATGGATGATAGAAAATGAAAGGTGAAATGAAATGGCTACGGAATTTTTAGAACTGAATAATTCCCCAACCAAGTTATACAGTTACTTCAAGTGAAAAATTAACAGCCTACTGTGCTTGGCATTTTAATAATGCATAGTAAGCTGGGCCTGTGTCTGAGAGTTTTGTTTATTTGTTTCTTATTCTGTTGGGATTTGGGTTTTTTTGTGCGTGTGTTTTGACACATAAAGAATCAAGGCCATAAATGCCGTAAGGTTTATTTAATGCATATGTAATTGTTCAATTTTTTTTTTTTTAATAGCAAGATTCTGCATCTGAAACTGTAATTTTTATGTTCAAGGTGTAGATATTGAGGACTTGATATGCTTTAGGTAAGGCACCTGTGGGGTTTGAATATGAATTTAGAAATGCCTTCTGAGTAAATCTGCCTCTGTATGAAGTATGCAGCAGCTCAACTCCTAACAGCAACACATATTGGCTTGTATATATATTGCCGTGTATGTACTTTGTGCTTGTATATGTATCTTTTGGTTTCCATTTTTGTTTTTGCCTGGAAAACAAAAAAGCTTGGTTTTATTTCCTTCAGTTCTGCAATTTCCATCTCACTCCATTTACTCTTCTAATAAACCGAATGCTGTGCTGCAGGAATGATGCTGGAAGTGGAGGGAGAGATGACAGACACTGGTCTGTTAAGTGGCCCTTGCTTACCTGCATCTGTCCTTTTTCTCTGCACTTCCCTCTAATTTTTCTCCTCTCTTGCTTTGTTGTCCCATTTATTTCTGTAGCTCTTCTTCCTCTGCCAGCCATTGAAGACTGTGGGTTGTAGTTCTAGTTCTTCTGAACTGGATGGTGACAATAACTAAAGGATGGTAGAAGTTATTACACTATCTTAATTCTGCACTGCCTGGAGCCCCTGCAATAAAAGTGTCCATGAACACACACAACAGGCATTCAAATTGAGCAGTTTGACACAAAAGTCTGTTTTTGTGCAAAAACAATGTACTTGTGCTTGGGATTGCCCAGACCCAGGTGCAGGACCTTGCGGTTCTTTGGATATTTAAGTTAGTTTGAAAATTGTTTTACTGGAACAAAGAAAGCTGGTAGGAGGTTTGTACTGTGTAATATATGATAAAATGGTTTAGTAAGCTTGGTAAAATTGTGTTTAAAGTAGTGTTAGTAATCTAATTTTGGAGTGAAGAGGAGCCTTTTGTTCTTCTGCCTTCCTGCTTGAAATGCTTGTTCCAGTCTTGCCTCAGGTTAAGTAGATTAAGTGAAAGGAAATTTGGGGTGAACAGCACAGATTTTTATTTTTTTCTTCTTATGAGCAGAATTAGGAGGTAGAGTCTATTGCTCTCTACAACTTCCTGAAAGGAGATTGTAGCCAGGTGGGGTCGGCCTCTTCTCCGAGGCAGTTAAGTGACAGGATAAGAGTAGAGTTAGTTTTCTTTAGAAATTAAAATTGGGTACACATACAAATGTTTAGTTATCCAGCTTAATTTACCTGTTTATGTGTGTGAGAGGTCTATTTACAGTCATCATGCAAAAGCCTTATAGTGGGTGAGATTTTGTTGTATAAAGGTTCTGATTTGACTCATCTTTTATACAATAAAAACATTTTACTGTAAAGTCATATTTTAAAGGTAAGTGATACTGAAATTCCATACTTTGCATTTCTTCTGAACCTGCTACTCTGTGTACTGGTTAAGAGAGTTCAAGTAGCAGTTACATTTGATCACTGGGAAAACCTAAAAGAAATCTTGTTTATTGTGCAGTATGCTTTATGTCAGATTATATAACTTCATAATTTATAATGTGCAAAATGTTCATAATCAATATTGACCATACATGTGAAATGTCAGCTCACAGTTGCATGTCATTATATTATCTGAACTGTGAACTAACCATGCTGTACATCTGAAAATAGTTCAGGCGTGTTGGGAGTTAGCATGGCATGGCACAGCACTACATAAAATCTGTCTTTAATGTTTCACAAGTCACTGTGTCTCACTGCTACTCACAGCAACCAGTTCTGCCTGACAAGAACTAAACTTAAGAAACAGTTGCTGTATGGTACCACCTTGGAGATGTGTTCCTGGAACGGGAAGCATTGAGAGGCTCAGCACAGAGGTGCCCGTTCTGCCTGAATTCAGCTCAGCTTCATCTGCAGTCATTATCAGCTCTCACTCTGCTGTGTGTAAGCTGATCCCACCTTAAACTTCCTTAATATTAGGTTTTGAAAATATTTACTTTAGCATGCTGTAGCACCATGCATAGCACATGCAGAAACATCTGATAGGTGAAGGACTCCTGTTGGAGCCAAGTGGTTTGTGTTGCTGCTACTTGAATTGTTCTGTAGAAGACAGTTTGGATTCAGTGGTAGTGGTGCTGAGCCAAACCTAATGAAATTCAGCCAGTATTTCTATGGATTGCCATTACTTTTTGGATTCATCTACTCCCTGTTGGCTTGAAAACAGAACACAGGTTTTGTTTTTAGAATTAATTGTGGTTTATGTAACAGGACTGACTTTTCTAGTGCTCTCAGTTATAAGCTTGAAAGATAGGAGTTGTGAGAGAAAATTGAACCTAAATGGATTTTAAGGTTAGTGTTTGGATACCTCTATTATTTGCTTAGTCTTTCTTATCTGTAATTGTCAAGGCTTATCTCAGCCACTTTATCTGGGTGCCAAATTGTCATAGAAACATTTCAAGTATTAGTGCACATTTTAAATTATTTCAACAAACCAAGCAGATATCCCCACTGACTGCATTGCTTTAAGGTACTGAATACTTAAAGGTGACTTCCTATTTCCAGATTGCACTTCCTCAGCAAGGTGATTTGTAACATGTAAATGTAATTGATAGCTCTGGCTGGAATCTGGAGGCTTTGCATAATTCTATTCCTTGCTGCTAATTAGTCCACTAGTCAGTTGCTTCTCATACGATCCTTTATATATTGACAGTCCTAAGTGCAGTATTCATCTTATACAGATATTTCTCCACAAGCAGCAGACATTCTGTTAAACTCACAATCTCAAGTGGCATACTGAGTGGAGACTCCATATAGAGGTTCACAACCTAAATACTTTTGGGAGATGACCTGACTTTTGTAGATAGTAACTTTTTGGTGTTAAACTTTTTGGAGGATCAACTCAGTTCTTAAATAATTCCTAATTAAAATAATTTGCTTAGGAAAAGCAGGCTCTTGTTATTTAGGCAGTATTCTCTCTGGAGAACAGCCCAAACACTTCACTATTTTGAAAACTATGTCTCTCAAGATCAAATTCCACATAAGTATCTGTTATGGTAATCTATTGGTTTGAGACTGGATTTGATTGTTGCTAGTACCATGAAAATGTCTTTAAGTAGGACTTTGTGGCATTTCCCTGCAAGTGACTAATAAGAGAAGGGTGTATGCCAGACTTATTTTCATAAAAATTTAGTAGAAGAAATTATTTAAAGCATTCTCTTGCATTGAAATAATATAAATTGAGCCGATGAAGAATTAAAAAGATCAGAGAGAACAGGAGCTGGTTAGAGCTGGGCTGAGTTAATTTTGTGCCTGGATCTTTGTGCTATGCCTCTTAGGTGGTTTCTTTGCTACTTTGAATTCAAAGAGACACTTCTTTTGTGCCCAATAAAAGGTGCTATAGCTTATAAAAATTAGGAAGAAATCCATCTGGTCACAAGAGTTGACCTGAGCTGTCCCTTTGTTTTCTTGATCTGTCATTGATTTCGCCATTCCATATGATGAGGGGAAAATACCCATAGTGCAGGAAGTGCTTGAGGTTTCCAAAAGCTTTAACTCAGGTTGAAGATAGTAGGTTACACAAACCACTTAGATCCCTGCCATCGTCTGCTGCTTGGAGGACGTGGCAGACCATCACCCAAAGTATTGCACCTCTCTCCTAACTAGAAATCTGTCCACTGATGAAGAACAACAACTTTCTGAGGGTGTGCCATAGTTGTTTCTGAATATTTTATGTGCACTAGCTCTTGTAATCCTACAATGTAGAATAATATTTTGGCAGTATAAGATGCAAATTAAACAAATTTAATGACTATCCAAAAATGTAATTTGGGAAGCAACTAATATCTGAGTTTGTTCTGGCCACAGCGGATCGGCCTTATGTCCCATAAGTGAGATTATTGTTTGTGCTGCTTTGCACAGGGATGCAGATGTGGACATGTGTTTTAGATGAAAATTTTCAAGGTGTGTTGTTCTGCTACTGGCTGAGCCTTCCTCTGTGCCTCTCTGCTTATTTTTTTCAATACTGGTGCCGTTGGTTTTTTTCATAGCAATAAATATAGCTGTCTAACCTTCAGTTTTTCAGCACATACTCTGCTCTTAATGAATGTGATCATTTACACAGTGTCACTGTAGTATTGGCATGCTAAATAATTTAGTGAGCTGTGGCAGGTAGATAGCTCTGTGGTGTCTGTGTTACTATGGCAATACATTTGCTTAATGTAAATATTAGTCATTCTGACCATATGAATCTCAGGGCTTCTGACATTATTAGCTGTGTTTGGGAGGTGGGAATGTGTGTATCTGAAAGAAGAGTTGTTCTGGAAATATTAATAGTTTAAAGATTACTTTCTTTTTTCATAATTCCTTCTGCTTTGTGACTGAGCTACATAATCTATTGACTGTAATGAACAGAGCAGAACATTTCTCCCATTCCTTTCTCATGGTTGTAATCCAGCTCCATTATAAAGAAATACATAACTGTATTCTGATCCTCTAAAAATTCAGCTGACTGAAATGAAAGGAAGTAGGATCTTGAGGTCCATCAACTTCGCTCTCGGTCAAAGAATCAAATAAAATCAAACTTGGAAGAAAAATTCCAGGGGTATTGGACCGAGTTCCATGACTTGAAAGGGAAGCTAAACGTGAGAGGCTTTTATGGGTACCAGCAGGTATAGAATTACTTATGAAACACCTGATTTGTCATAAATTAATGCATAAGCAATATGTTAATGAAGATTGTTTCTTAAATATTTATTTAGATATTTTTCTAGTCCATTTTTATGGACCATTTCCAGGGAAAATGGACTACCTTCTGCAAAGCCTTTTCTCAAATGCCAGCTTATTCCTGACTGTATGAACTATTCTTTGTCTGTTATGATCTGCCAGCACCTTTGAGGCAACAAATAGAGGTGGTAAAAGAATTAAATCAGTTAACTTTTTGAAGTATAATATGGCATCACAGTTGATAGTCTATATAAAAGTTCAGTCACTTCAAACCACGAATACTGAATGTACACCGGTACTATTTGTAACATTTTCTGTACTGTTTGAAACCTTTACACGTTTAACTGCTAAGCTTACCATCAGTTTTGGAAAGAAGATTTGTCTGGAATGTGCCACCCGCCCCCCGTGTTTGGAATTGTCCCCAACCTTCCCGCCAAACATCTGCAAGGCAGGAAAAGAAATCATAGTAAGTGGTGAACAAAGTCTTTCATTATTTCTGGGGTAGATTATACTGGAGGTTTCTGTGTGCTGCAGTCTGACATCGGTGCTCAGCACCTATTTGTGTTTGGCCCATTAACTGTCAAAGAAAGACATAATAAAAAACCCCCAGTAGTAGCCAAGCACGGAGTTCTGAGTTCTTTGCATTTTACAGAATAGACTTTGCTGGACCTGTATAAGTGTTCTTTACTTTTTCTGTATCTGAGGTGATAAAACTTTTGCTCTCAGTGCTTGCATGTAAGGCAAAGCTTTTACAGGACAAGAATACAAACTAGAGTTGTTAGTTGCCTTTCCATGGCACTGATGCTCACAAATGCTAGTCTGGAATTCAAGTTAACCTAGGAAAATTAATTATTTACCACATATCTTTTCCTGGCAAGGCTGCCTGTGGGAATACTGTGCTGCTGGCTGTCTCTTTTTTAAAAATATAATATGCTTTGGGTGCATCTGTTGATTACAGATGCAGGGAAGTATTGAAACATTTAGATTCAGAATAACCTACCAAGTATTAGCATAGTTGAAAGAGTAATTGGAGGAGCTTCTCTGATGATGCTTTTACTAAACAAACCATACTCATAAAATGGCTTGGGAAAAGCCACATTTAATGCAATGTATTGGAGGAAAAAGGCTGCAGAGGCACTTTATACTCTGTGGGAAGAACCTGTGTAGAGGGAGTTGATCCTGTGAAATCAGGCTTGCAGGATTTTCCCTCAGGCAAAGCGGTTTGATGGTTCTGCTTTTCCAAAGTCACAAGTATCCATTTTCAAGACAGATTTTTGGAAGGGATAAATTTGAGCACTCAAAAAACACTCTGTTCCAGGTTAGGCTGATGTGTGCCATAGGAACGATGTGAGAAGTACGGCAGAGGGAATGGTGGGTTCGTTGGACATAACTCATGCTCTCAGGAGCTAAAAGGGCCTGGTGGAGGCTCATCTGGCATGGTGAGTTAGTGGCACTAGAATCTACCACTGAAGTAGACTGCTCTCTATTTGTCTCTCTCCTTTTTTTTTGTTGTGCCTGACTGCAGCATGGACTCAGGGGTACCAGTGAATGCCTATGGATTCCTACAACCAGAGATGCAGGGGAATGCTTCACAGCAAGCCACATACTGAATCTTTTTGTTCTGAGATGCACTGCTTTTCTTTGCCTCTGCTGCTGGAATATGGCACGCCCGTATTTTAAAGCTGGGCTGAAGAAAGTGGAATGGAGTGCATTACAAGCTGAATGTTTAAATAGGGTGATAAATTGAAAGGAACAAAAATGTGTGCCAAAAAGCAGTTGCATTTAATGTTTTACACATGATTTGCTCTGCTAGTTTCTTTTATTGTCACACTGCAAGTGCCTTTTTGCTTTGCCTCAAAGAAGAAAAAAATCTAGTAGTTCTGCAATGCCTTTTTTATGTGTGTAATGAATGTCTGCTTTTGAGTATTACCTTACAAATAAAAAGTGGAGGTTTTATCCGTAGCGTTTTTATGCTTTTTGTTGTAATTCTTTTTGTATATTCTACTTTTAAAAGGTAATGATGGCTGTTAAGCAGTCCTGTACCTTCCGTGACTATCTTCATGGAAGGAGAGCTGCTGCCACTCTTGTCTTGGGATGGGGAGATCCCAGAGGAACTGTGCATCTCAAGCTTGTGCTTATGGGAAATTGTTTTTGGACTGGCACATGTGAGTCCTCACACTGGGTACTGTTGATCCATGAATATTTGGCAATTAATTATCTCCTGTCTTGTCTTCTTTTCGTTGCTGTCACAGGACAGATGCACTGTGGAGATTAAAATGGAAAGAATATTATGGCCTGTGTCCTCTTATGTTATCCTTAAAAATGACTGTTGTCCACTTAAAGTGCTCACATAGATGTGGCATAAGAATATATAGGGTAGTGTAAGGCCTAAATTGTATTTTCAGTATCCTTTTCAGTAAATGGTGGTGTTTTTATAGTGATATTTGTAGTTTTGACAGAAGATAGTGAAAAAGGAGAGTTAAATCAAACAGGTATGGTTTCCAGGCTTTTGTTGTTAATTTAAAGGGTTTAGAGAGTATATGACAAGTGTAAATATCATACATTGAAGATACAAAAGTACTTTTTATCCTTACTGTCACTTCAGTAAGACAGTCAGACACTACTGAAATCATTGTAACAAGCGATGTTTACCTGCCTGTTGCATTGTTAGAAGAACATGGCTTTGGGCTCTCAGAAGGGTCAGGAAAAAGTCACAGGAGGCTGGTACTTTCTCACAGCATGAACTCAAAAGGCATTTATTTCCACGTGCAGAACACTTAACTTCAGAGCTACAGTAATACTGAAAGATGTGATTCTAACATCCTGCTTGGTTATTACAGTTTAATGCTACTCAGCATTATAATTAGCTTTACTAGACATTAATAAGTGGGTTTAATATTCAAACCATGGTGCTGGAGTTAAGTGTGCCAATGAACCTTATCAGTGGAGCAAAATGTAAATTTTAACTCGTTTATCTCATTAGCCTTTAATAAGGCTGTGCTTCGCAAATCATGGCTGCATCATCTGCTGATTATATCCTCTGATCTACTAAGCAAAATAGCAATCTAATAATAGCCATACATTGCATGAAATCCTCGCACTGGTGTTCTGAAACATGTGTTTATTTTTATTTTTTTCATTTAGAGGGCCTTGATTGTGTCTTATCTCTTCTGCACAATGCCAAAATATAGAAATGAGGGTAAGATGAGAATTCATTACTCACAGGCCATGGGTTTAGAAGTGTTTTGCCAAATAGAAGTTTCTGATGGGGGCTGTAAGTCTAACTGTGCAGTCTGAGTGTGGTGCATAAGGATTCTGAGATTTTTCGGGGCAGGTAAACAGCCAGACTGTCAACTGAATAATGATGACTTGCTGCTTTAATAATAATCAGAGGTCTGCAGAAGTCTGTGGCTTGTATTAAGGGAGAAACTGGGCTGAGTGATTTGCCTTAGGCTCATGTAAAATGGAAGAGAACTGGAGGAGAATGTTAAGTCTCCTGGCTTGAGCTCTTGTATGCAGGCAGTTACCATTGCAGCTTGTGATGATCGTTGTGTGCCCTGCATGCTATTCAGAGCAAGTAAGAGGAAGTTAAACACATTTGATGTAATTATTCTGATAAGTCCAGTTTTGATGTAAAAGTAAGTGGCCAGTCTTCGCGAACGAAGATCTGGGAAAGGTGTTTTTACCTTTCAAGCCTGCGCAATGGATTTTT
>JAWWLV010000144.1:28900257-28911030 GCA_035041135.1 Platyrinchus mystaceus
GACCGGGATTAGAACCTGTGGCCTTGGCGCTGAGAGACCAGCATCTTAACCGCTAGGCCACCGGGGGTCCCCTGAAGGTGAGTAGGACTTAATGAAAATGAGGATCCTTTGATGCAGTGACTTTTAACCACTGATGGTTGCCTACCACAGACCTACTGATCTCCAGTGACCATCCTGTAATCCTTCTGCACTCTGGTGGAGATTCTGTAGATTTAGGGTGGGAATGTGGCTGTTCTTCATAGGCTTTGCTTTTGCAGTGAAACTCAGCACAAGCACTATGAATCCTTTCCTTTGAGAGGATTGATGTCTTCCTTTGAAACACTATTGCTAATAAAATTTAAACCCTCTTCCTAATCATAGTCCCTAAAGAAAAGCTGACAAATTTGTGCAGAAGGCTTTCTTTTCAATCAAAAGTAAACAAACCCTGAACAAGGTCCCTTTAAAGCTGGAACTAAGTTGAGGCATGCAAAGATTTGCCACTCACTCTTCTTCTACCTTCCCTCATCCACTTATCAGAGACTGCAGAGGTGTGATTGCATACCTATGTGTAAGACCATATAATTTTCTGCTGCTTCTTTGAAATGGTCTAATTTCAAGCCCCTTTTATGCTACACTAATCCATGACAACATTTTGATATATGCTGTTTCTTTCACTGCCATCGAGGTTTCTCTGTTTGCTCTTGTGTGCCTGGACTGACAGGGTGCAGAGCTTTGGCCAGTACAGCAAAAGTGTGCAATGTCTGATTGCAAAAAGTACACTCGTGTTCCTGAACTGTTGGAGGACGTGGCGTTTTAGCCTCTGAACAGAAGATAACCGTGATAATTAAATTGAAAAGCCTTGCAGCATATTTTGTGCCTACCTTACTGTATTAGGCTGTGTATCTTTTGTCTTTTTGTTATGTATTGCCCTGGAAACCCCAGTCTTACAAACTTCTGTGCTGTTTTTTTTTAGTTCAAAGGTGAGACTTTTGAGAAGAGACACTCCAGTGGGAGGAAGCAGACTTCACAAGGGATTCTCGCTAGGCTGATCTTCCAGTGTACTTTGCAGTAAAATAAGTACTTTTGTTGATTGGGGAGTTCAGCCCTGTAATCAGCTGTGTAAACAGGTTGATGACTTACAGACTTCTGGAGGAGAACTGCAAGCAGATATCCTCCATGAATCCGGAGACTGGGTTTCAATCTCATTAATGTAAAGCTGCCCAGTGCAGTTGTGGACTGCTGCTTTTTTTAAAACTGGAAATAGGCTGAGTTGTACTGAAGTGTTCTGCTCTCTTCCTTCCATGCTCTTCACTTACCAGAGACTGCACAGATGTGATTATAGACCTATGTATGTGACGGTACAACTTTGCTGCTGCTTAGGGAGAGAGAGGTGCTTCCTAGTATGTTTGTATATGCAACACTTGACCTGATTTTCAAGGAAAAGACCCCAACCAACTAACTGAGTCTACATTGAAAGGTATTTAATATGAAACCAACAAAGTTCATCAAAGTGGAAATTAGTTGCCTAATTTCAAAAGCTGTTGTCCGATTACAAAGAGAATATAGGAAGATCCTAGGAGAAATAGTGACTTATCTCTTTGAACATCAGTTTCTCATGTGTGTGATATGTACACTGGTGCTTCTTGTTCCACATGGGGATTGTTAGATATATAAAACATTGGTGGTAGGGGCAGGTACCTCATGTAGGAGAAGAGGGATTAGAGTACTGTCAGTACAGGTAATTGAAATAGCTCTAGAAGGCGTAGGTAAGTGGACTTGACCTTGTGACACGGTTAAACAACTGATAGAAAAGATATGAAAGATTTACCTGCTTAAGAAGGTTCTGTTATTGTGTGGCAGAGTAAAGGTATTAAACTGAGCAGTGGCTTTTGGAAGTAGAATTTTGAATGGCCTGCATGAGAGGTATATTCACACTTGGTAGATTAATAACTTAATCAGGATTTAAGAGACAAAAGGCTAAATTTTTGTAAGATGTTAACCATGAACTGATTAAAATAAATGGTTACTATTGTTCTTAGTGGCCCCCAAGTTCACTCCTACCTTTTCCTCCATGAATCTATGTTTTATAAATTGATTTATTTTCTCACCTTTGGACTCATTATGATCAGGTTATTTGCCCTGCTTGATTGGAGCTAGTTTTACTTCACAGAGAATGATGTGATGTTGCAGTTACTGTTGCACATTGCATCTTGCAAAAATGATCAAGAAAACCTACAAATCTAGTAACAAAATCTGCTTGCAATTAATATATTCTGTCTGCTACTGCTGTAACTAGAGCATAGTAACTTGAGATTGATATGTATCTTAAAAGAGAGTATCTCTTCCAATTCATTTACTTTCCTTTTTTCAATACGGACTCTGTTTTTAGAATCTACTTTGTGACCACTTAAGTTGTCAAAAGCTTTTTGAAACACTGAGTTTGGAGTCTTTGAAGCCTACACAATCTAATAGTGTTTTGTATTACTGAAGAAATCCCAGCATCCCAAGATGCTTTTGAAACTGGAAATATTTGCTTCCTTAAGGGAATTGATTTGAACTTAGAAATATTATTGCACGTTGTAGTCTGCTTGTTGCTGTCTTGTTACTTTTAGATTAGAGATGATTAAAACTCGTAGAATTGGTGGCTCTGAGGGTGGTATCTGTGTTCTTTGACTACTCTCAGATTTCTGATCCAATAGCTGGGCTAGATGCAAGCAAACCTAGCCCTCATCAACAACGTTTGCTGCAGGCAAGTTGTTTTCTGCTAATAATTTAAATTTGCTATTTTTGTTCTTACATTTGATGCTTTGTACAGACTGTTTATGATGACTTTGTGCAGGAGGAGTAAACATTCAGAATGAACTATTAGAGATGTTACTGTTTGTCACCACGGGACAAATGATCTTTTTGTGATTATTTGTTAATAAAGCAGTAAGTGGCTTTAATGTTGTGATTGTATGTATGTGCAGTATATTGTTAGGCAGAGGTCTTATTTCTAGTACATAAATGCTGGAGATGAATTTGCCATTTTACAGTTTGTCAGTCACATACTCCCAAAGATCTGTGCCAAGCAATGGGATAATATTTGTGCCTGTAATAGCAAATACAGTTAATGGACCAGACAGGACACATGAAACATCAGCTTAAGGAGACCTTCCTAAGAAGTTTCTGTGGCTGGTAGCAGAGACATTTCTGGAGTTAGAAACACTGAAAGCCCTTGCTGTTCTGATCTAACTCTGACAAAGATGCAATTTGAATCAAAATGCTGGCAGCTGTTAATGACCTGTGTATCTGAGAACTCCCTGTGTTGTCATTTGAGTGTGCCCAAATTGGGACTTGGAAATCTCAAGTTCTTAAATATCTTGGATAAATAAGACCTTAGGGGATGTTATGGAGGAGATGAGGGGTCACTTGCTTGCCTTGAGGACTTGTTGCACCAGAACTGTATCTGTTCTTTATATATGGTGACTAGCCTTAGGATATCCTTGTGTAGGAAAAGATGTCAGTACTACAAGTGCAGACTGTAGCAGTCATCTGCCTGGGCAGTAAGCTGTTAACAGAGGCAGGACTTGGGTGTTCGGTAACATAGTGGTGGTTATAAATTCTTACACAAACGTCAGTAACTGAATAGCACTGTTGTGGAAAGTAAGCTTTCCTACTGGACACACAGACATAACAGTGGCTCTGCCACTGGACCTCTTGGCATCTTGGTGTATTTTAAATGTGTGGTGAGATGTGTACCATTTCTGTTCACTTGAGGTCTTCTCATTGCTGCAGAGTGTAGGCAATATTTCAGGCATCTGAAGCACCAGTATGGAACCTTTACCACAAAAAAGTCTGTATAGTGAGCTATGAGGCAGGGTAGTTATTTAAAGGAGGGTCTGTCTGATGGTGAGGGAATGAGTACTGTCTTGATGTTTGAGAAGTATCTGAGGCTGGGATAGGAAAGATGCATGAAGAAAAATAGAAAAAAGATGAAGAAGAACAAAGAAAATAGTGAAGGCCAAGGAGGACACAGAGCAGATTACAGGAAAAAAGAGGGTAACAGGTTAAATAGCTTTAGGTTGCCCATGTGTGGTAACATTCTAGAGCTTTGCAAGCATCTGGAGAGTCTTACATCACTGATCATTGATTTTTATAAGAATTCTTGAAGAAAGCCGTAATCTCCCTTATTGTTGTTTACTAACTGAAATAATAGAAGCTGATCTGAAGTTTCTGAATCTACTCTTGGTGTATCATACTGCTGTGCTGCTGACAGAATTTGTCATGTGATAGCTAAGTGTGTAATATCAGTTTCTTTTCTTTAAATTCTTAAACAACACGCAAAGGCTACATTGAAACAACCTCTGAGGTGCCCAGTCAAGCAACTCATAAATGCCAGAACTGAGCTTGCCTCTGCTTTGTTAATTAAGTTCTCTTGCTGCACCTTCTGATACCATCTTTAATTACACAATCACATTAGTTTTTCCAAAGCTGCTTGCTTCGTGCACGGGACAGATCTGCTAAAAGGGTGAATCAGGGCTGTGCAGCGAAGGACACTTTTGCCTGGAGGAGTCTGCTGGAGTTTTACAGCAATGGAAAGATTTCTGTTTGAAGGAGAGTGCTAACAAAGAGGAAATTGGCAGGAAGGGGGCATGTGATCTTAAGAGTATGTCAATTAAATATTCTGTGGATTATTAGGTATGGTATTAGGCAAGCTACTTAGAGCAGGCTTTTTCTAAACTAAGCATGCATCTTGGTTCCTGAGTGTTTTTTGGTAGGAATGTTGAACTCACAGAGCTGCAAGCACGTCACCAGAAGTTGTGTATTTAATGTATGGTAGTATCTGCTTAAGTCAATAAAACCTAGATCCCAGGCTTCTGAAGCTGGGTTCTCAAATCTACTTGGTACTTTGATCTCTGATTATTTTGGAGTGTTTTTTTATTTGTTTGTTTGGGGTTTGGGTTTTTTGGTTTTTGTTTTGTTTTGGTGTTGGTTTGTTTGTTTGTTGGTGTTTTTTTTTCCAGTGCAGGAACATCAGTAATGTAGAAATAGTACAATTCATTTTTACAGGACTGATTTTGGGTAAGTGAGCACATGAAACAAGCCGTTGGGAAGGAGAATGCTTGAAAGTGTAAAGCCTGTATAAGCATGGAAGAGTTAGGCGGGTGAGAAGTGTGGGTGGGGCAGGAGGACAAGGGGTGTAGGCTTTGGTGATACTTTGTAAGGGATTCCTTCTGTTTCCAGCACTGACTGACTCTCATGAGCTAATTCTCACTGGTTTTGCTCAGTACTCCCCAGTGCATCTGGTTCCAGGTGGTTTGTTATCTGGAGAGTTGCTTGTATGGAGTGGCAGCTTCATTCTGGAAGTGATGTTACCCAAACAGATAAACTGTGCAAGATTTATGCTGATTATGCTGGCTTCTTCACACTGGAATGTGTTATCTGCAAAAAGGATGGACTAGATTGTGTAAATGAGAATGCTTAGCAAGTACATAAGAAATGCATTTGCAATGAAAGAAGCAAGGGTTAGGATGGAGGGGGGAGGCTGATCATGCAGTCGAATCTTGAACATACAAATATATGTGTGTGTGTATGTATATATATATACACACAGGGGAATGCATAACCATTTTTTCCTTTTTGCTTGCCTCAGAAATCTTAAAAGTTGTACCCTGTATGTTTTTGGACTCTTTGAAAACCGCAAAAGTTGTTGTTGCTACTTGTGAGACAGGCTGTATGTTTTCCTGTGCGAGCAGAGTTGTCCACTACAGAGAGAAGATTTTCATCTTTTAGGATATGCGCAGGGAAGTGCCTTCTGTACTGGCAAAGAATTGCTGTATGGACCTTGGCAGCTTATGGTACAAAAAATTCTGTTTGTTGTTGGGTGCCTTTTTTTTTTTCTCCCCGCCTCTGGTCCCAAACTGAAATAAATTAAATGCCTTTTGGTTTGCAAAAAGGAGAATAAAAATGTAAACCTTATGGAGGGTAAGAAGGAAAGTTGGGGACTGTGTGGCTTAGATATTGGTGCTTGAGGGAATAATATGTTCTCTTAAGCCTCTCAAATATCTGGAAGATACCAGTCTTTGTTTCATTTTAACTTTCCCCTGCAGGTGTGCAACTACTTTGATACTCAGATATCTAGGATATTAAATAATGGATGAAAGGAATGTTTCAATGTTTGATCCTATTCTCATAGTCCTTTAATATGACATCTCAATTTATTTGGCTTTGGATACATGAAGGTTTTATATTTTATGTTGTTTGGTTTTTATTTACTTTGGTATTGATACAGATGCACCCTTTTATGCGAATATGGTACTCTACAGATGTTTTCAACTGCTTATGATATGGTTTCTGGCAGAAAACTTCTAAGTATTTGTAATTGTACCTATTATTGGAAATATTGTTTTTTTTAAAAAACAGAGAAATAAGCTGTACTTTTTTTTTTTACCTGTGTAATTCTATGCAGCATTAGTTACTAAGTGACTGAAGAGAGATGTGGTCAGATGGCAAAAGTGTCATAACAAACTAAAAATGTAGTGACATGCATAAAATGTTTACTGTATAAGCTTCTGTTGTACTTGTTTATTTCAGTAGCACCTTATTTCAGTCACTGTTCTCAAAAATGTAAGCTTTATAAGCTATTAACATGAGCAGAAGTTTGAGATTGGTCCCACATTACATACTTTAAAAAATTCTATCCTCAAACAGAATTAAAAGAAAAAATGTTTCAGTGTTCTCTAAGTATGTTCTTTTTTGTTACACACTATAATTTGATGTGCATAGGTATACATGCATTTCTTTTTGGTTTTGTTTTCTTTTTAACAGATTTCTGTGGATACCAAAGCTCAGGACACAATATCAATCTCATCATGACGCTTGAACATCTGTAGCTCACTGGAGGATTTAGAAGAATTCAGCATGGCCTAGTTGACTTGACCTTTGGAAAATTTATAATGTCCTCTGGAACCAGTATCAGCAAAAATCGGCAGGCTCCCCGCCTGCAGGGTGTTGACCCAGAAACATGCATGATAGTGTTTAGAACACACTGGGCACAGGTAATGTTAATTAGTTTTATTGATTTGAAGTAAGCTGCATTAATAGGCATTTGCTTCGTTCTTTCTTTTGGGATAAACGTGAATTACTCAGGAACAAATGTCTTTCATGCAGAATGTAGTAGATGACAATGAGTTATTTTTAAAATGCAAAGGAATTGACCTTCCAAGGTATGGTTAGCCTTTACTAATCACACTTTGAACTGCAGATTTGCATCTAAATGGAAGTGGTAGGACACTGTTATATCTTACTGAAGGCGTAGATCTTCTTACTGGCTTTCCTGTTGATTCACTGTGACTTGTACCCTGCTGCAAACTTCTGTGCTTCCTTTCCTTGTGCTGGGTAAGGCTTGCCTATCTTTTGTGAAGTATATTAGATGCATAGTGCAAAGCTGTATGCACTGCTGTTTGTTATGGATAGATGTAGATTATACACTTCAGCATATTCTAAAAATTGTTTGCATGTCATCAGGATTATAACTGCTCTTAGGCAAAGATGTTTTGCTCTGAGCACCATACTTTGAGGCCTTATCTGCTGCAGTAACATGGATAATGGTTTATGTAAAATTGATTTCTGTGCTGCTGATATTGTTGTCCTTTGGCTATCCCAAGAAGCAAGCCAGACAAATGGTGCTGTTTCTGAGATGTTCCCAGTGTCAGTCTCACTTAACTCCAGCAATGTTGTCATGTTAGGGGAGTCACTGTTCCTTTGTGGTTTTGTGGCAACTATCCTCCACTAAAAGACTAAAGACAATGATTGTTTCACAAACAATGAGCTTCATTGTTTGCATGCACAACAGAATTTAATCCAGGGGTATAAGTGCTGGGATGACAATTATTGCTCAATCCTAAAACTATATTGAAAGTTGCACGAGTATGTGGGCATCAGTGACCGTTCAGTAATCATATGGGATGTGGCAAGGAAAGAGCAGTGCTGTGGGGATGCTGCTACTCTTACTACTGCAAATCATTCCATGATACTGATACTCCTGAGCACAGTTACTTTGGCTGAAGAGCAGGTCCTTTGATTTTAGTCCTCCATGACAAAGAAACTTATTTCAAACACCATTGAAACTCAGTTTCTGAACACTAAGGAAACCTAGCTTATCCCTATTTCAGAGAACCCCTGGCTTTCAGCAATAGGACAAGTGGCAAATGTAGGTGCTTATTAGAAAAAAAATGAACAAAAGCATTATGTTTTGGCCTTGTACATGCTAGGTGTGAAACTTCTAGTTTCAGTCTGTCAAACTTTCTAAATTTGAAAGCATGAAAAGACTCTATGCTTTTTCTTTTAAGAATTTTGATTATTTTTTTCCTTGCAGTGGTAAATGCATATTTTTTAAAATGCACTCAAACTAACCTGCCTTTGTTTCTCTTTAGGTTCTGAAAATATTGGAGAAGCATGATCCTTTGAAAAACACTCAGGCAAAGTATGGGGCAATCTCACCTGATGAGGCCAGCACTGTTCAGAATTATGTGGAGCACATGCTTTTCTTATTAATTGAGGAGCAAGCAAAGGATGCCTCAATGGGACCTATTCTGGAGTTTGTGGTCTCAGAAAACATCATGGAGAAGCTTTTCCTTTGGAGCCTAAGGCGAGAGTTCACCGATGAGACAAAAATTGAGCAACTCAAAATGTATGAAATGCTAGTAACCCAGTCTCATCAGCCTTTGCTGCATCACAAGCCCATTTTGAAGCCTTTGATGATGTTGCTGAGTTCCTGCTCAGGAACAGCCACTCCAGCAGTGGAAACAGAGTTGGTTGTCCTCTTGAACCAGCTCTGCTCTATTATCGCCAAAGATCCCTCCATTTTAGAACTTTTTTTCCACACTAGCGAGGACCAAGGAGCTGCCAATTTCCTTATATTTTCCCTGCTGATTCCCTTCATCCACCGAGAAGGAACAGTAGGCCAACAGGCCCGTGATGCGCTGCTTTTCATAATGTCTTTGTCTGCAGAAAACAACCTTGTTGCAAACCACATAGCAGAAAACACCTATTTTTGCCCAGTAAGTTGTTCTTATTTTGCATGGTCTTCAGTGCTAAGCTAACTGTCTCTCCTGCAGCCTTTTCATCCGTTCCTGTCTTTTTGATAAAGATGTGTTGTAACACCTTTATTTCTGCTAACAGCTATTTCATGAATGATAACGCTGTTTAAACCAGCCCTAATGCCAAACACTTACTTCTTGTTTCCATTCCAGTGTCTCGTGCTTTTGGACCAGCACAAGTGTTTTGCAGTCACACAGTGAATTAAATTGGGAAATTGATGGAAGTTATAACAGAACTGGGTCAGAGGGAAACTTGTTCTGTCTCACTGTGAGGCCCCTTTATGATTCTGGGGCTGAAGGGTGTGAGAAAGGGGAGTGAGGTGTTCTGAGAAGGTTGTTTCTGGTGGCAGTGCTGGCTTAAGCAGGCCGTGCTTGCCACACTGACATCAGTTCAACAGTTCAAAAAACAAGTGTGAAAATAGTGAGAGTGTTATAAAAATGTAATATTTTTTGCAAGATAAAAGGAAGATTTGCTCGTTGTCACAGAATGGGATGTTTCTATGGCAGTCTCAGGCAAAGAACAATCTTGCTGTGTTTTGCTCTGTTACAAAACTTGGTGGTACTGTTCCATTGTTACATCTGGCAAATCAATCTTACTACATGAATAGAAAGCCTTTGCTGTTAAGTAGTTAATCTAATTTAACTAACAAAGCTGGCCTACTGCAGTTTTACAGCTAAAGCAGAATGGAATAACACCACCTGTTCATTCATGCCTTATCACAGTTTGAGATTTGCAGTGGATGTGTTCAAACCTTAGTATCATTCTCTACAAAAGTTGCTCTTGTGTGTCAGTTTTTGGACTGATTCTTTTATCTTCTTCATGGCTTGCATTTTAATTTAGTAAATGCCAGAACCTCACATAGCTACTAAAGCAGAGACCTGTGGAACAGAGAAAACTAGAATCCCTGATTTAAACATCATTGTCTGACAGCTGCTCCAGCCGTAGGTTTCCATTTATTCTGAGATTGCTTTGAGCCATAAGGCACAGCCAGGTTTTCAGGCTAGGGAAGGCCTACAGGTTGCAAAACAAAACTTCTGAATGGTTTCTTTTGGTCAGTTGTAAATATTGCATCAATTTTTTTTCTGATGAGAGATACCAGTTGACCTTGTTTAATAGATGCTGCTAAAGAATATGATATTGATTCTCAAACTGTCCCAGAGACAGATTCAATTACTGGATTCATGCTGTAACTTCCAAAATTATATCTTCCAATTAATGAAAAAAAAGAAGCAAAAAAAAAGGAAAAAAGCCTTATTAAACTGAAGTTAAAAGCCAGCTTCCAACATCAGGGAGCCATGATTGACAATCATTCCAATTAGGAAAGCTTCTTGTCAAAATGTGCTAAAATCAAACTTTTCTGAACAGTAATGAGACTGGCCTAAATCTATAGTAAGACTTTAATGTAATGCCATAGATTCAGCTTACTAGCTCACTGTCTTTCTCAAATTTGAGTTGTGATGAGCTGAAGAACAGATTTAGTTCTGGTGGAATAATCTGTAGGTGTCAGTGACATTGTATATCACTCGAATCAGTACAAATGTTGCCGCAGGTGCTCTCCCAAACAGTTATCACAGTCCTAGGCCGGTAGGAGCCGTGTTTGGGTGGCACTGTGATGTTATCCCTGGTTTTGGGGCTGGGTTGGCATATAGGGCTTTCTTTACCACGCCTTATTGCATAGCATAGGCATCCCCTGTGATGGAGTCTGGCCAT
>JAWWLV010000144.1:28914729-28929300 GCA_035041135.1 Platyrinchus mystaceus
TATTGTTTTTGAGGCTAGAAACCCCTATAGAACCCCACTCCAGTTTTTCATTAAAACACGATATAAATTCTACAAAACCTGAAGATTTATGTGTTATTTGAAGAAATGTGCTGAATAGAATTGAAAGTTTAGTCATATTTATTGTTAAATTAAATTATTGTTAAATTAAATTATTGTTAAATTTATTGTTAAATAAAACATATGTTTTAATGCAACATATTTGAAATAAAGGAACTGATTGACTGTTATAAAAAGCAAAAATAATAGCTGTCATTGTTCAAATGCAATATACAAGATTTTTTAACATGTATGTTTAAGCATGACTAGGAGACAATATTCATTTTGGTGTCTAACCAGAGTTATTCTATAGATCTACATTTGTGGGAGGCCATATTTCATACCTTTATTTTTAAAATTAATTTAAAGAGTGCTGCAGAAAAACTAAAGAGGAACAAAGTATTTGAAAATCAGTGTTCAAATGAATTCAAAATCATAGAGGATCTTCAGCTGACATGTAGAAGGAGCAGTTTCTGACTGCTGGTTGATTGTGTCTGTACAGTCTTTCTTCAGTTGAATTGAAAGGTCGTTTCCTGCAGGAATTTTTGCTCTGTGCATGCAGTGGTCTTTGTGGTGTGGCTTTCTCTGTGTTGACCCAAAAACTTTGGCCAGGGATTAAAAAGGGGCAGTGTAGCCAAGACATTTAATGCTTTTTCCTTGGATCACAGCAAAGAGGGAAGTCACCCTCTTTCTTCCCCTTTCCAAATTAAGGGTTTCAAATTAAAGGAAGTCTGGTAAGAATTACAAGTGGGACAATGTATTTGTGGCCACAAGTAGGCTGTGACATTCCAGTCTCTATGTGAACTTCAAACAAAATATATTAACTTTGAAAGCTTCTGAATGGAATTTTGTTTTGCTTTTATATATATGAATTGATACTATGTTTTCATTGCAAAGGCAAAATGAATGCTTCATTATAAAAGTGAATTTTTGTCTTTTAATAACAGTTCTTTTTTTTTTTTTTCCAAGATCCTAACCATCCTATTGAATGAATAATGTAGGTTTTGGTAGATTTTCTGTTTGTTTTACAGAGGCTGGGAGAAGGGAATGTGGACAGTATATTTTTACCCTATAAATAGTGAGTGGTTTGGTTTACCTACTCTTGAACCATAGGAAAGCAGCTGTTCTGCTTTTTCTTCTTGTAGGAAGACAAGTTAATGGCAAATCCACCTTCATGTGACCCTGATGAGGTTGCGGGAGCTAAATTTAGAATCTCAAATCTTCCTTTGATACATGGGCATACACACTGTTCTGTCCATCCATTCATCCTTGTCAGCATGCAGGAAGATTGAAAAGCCCTGTCTCTAATTTTGCAGACTTACTGTAATTAAGCAGTTTCTTTGTAGAGGGAACAGTCTTTAAGAACCTGAATCATAGCAAATGCTGGTGAGAAGGACAAATGTTTCATTAAACGGGAAATGTTTTGGTAGCGAATAACAGTTATCTGTTCTCTGTCTTGTTTTAAATCTCACTGGAACTCTTGTGTGTCTTTCTCTTCCTCACCCTCCTAGGTGGCACATCCCTTGATACGTAACCAGCTTGTGAATTACATTTACAATGGATTTTTGGTGCCAGTAATGGCTCCTGCACTCCATAAGGTCAGTGGTGTATGCAAGCATGACACAAAATAATAACGGGCAAAAGTATTATGGAAGACCTTTCTGTAAAATCCTATTAAATGTACTGTCAGTAGTGACTTCCATGCAATTCAGTAAGTTTCTAGACTAACTTTCCATCTTTTCATTCTATGCTTTATTAAGCACAATATAGGTATTTCTGAAAATGTTTAAAATTCCTAAGTGCAGTTCAGAACCAAAATATTTTTGTTATCCTAGGCTTACATATTGTCAAAAAAGCGGTGACATTTTAGACATTTCATCATGGCAGACATGTTTCCATGGCATTCCATGTTTCCACACATTTTTTTCCCAAATATTTTCTAAAAGGAAAATGCCCACGAGGAAAAGGTCAATAAATATTACGCTAATTTTACCGAAGTTGCTATTGATTTGTAGTTCCTTATCATAGTTGGTAGAGCTATTTTCCTGAAGTGGAGTCTGGTATCAATTTTCTACTGTGTTAGTGTGCAATTCATGTTACACTGGAGAAAAAATTTCCCCTTTTCTTTGAATTTTAGGGGTTATCCTCTATAAAACATGACACCAACATTGGTGAATTTGCGTCATATTTTTGTTTGTTTCTTAGGCTGCAAGAAGTTACATTTCCAACTGTTGCAGAATATGTCAGTTATGTCAATTCTCCATCCCTGTAGGGCCAAGTGGGATGGGACTCTGAGCAAGCTGGTGTAGTGAAAAGTGCCCCTGTCCTCTGCAGAGGGGTTGCAGCTAGATGATCTTTAAGGTCCCTTCCAACCCAGGTCATTCTATGCTTCTATGATTCTTTGAATTAACAGTCTTCATTGCCCTATAAAAGAATACCTTGTTTGAGGAGAAAAAGGAGGAACTACTGAAAGTAAAAATCCATGAAAAACTGCCAGGAGATAACCAATAAATTACTTTTTGAAGGTCTCCCGATTTTCACTAAGCCTGCCAAGCAGAAAGCACTGCAGCTGTTCCATTTCCTGAGAGGACAGTGAAACACCATACCCTGCCTTCTTGTCCACAACTTGTTTTAGTAGCACACACAATTCTTCATGATAAATAGTCACCAAGAAAGTCATAAGCAGTGTAGAGTCTTTTTCAATGATTCAGCAGACCTCAAACATTTTGGAACTTGGTGAGGGTTCAAGTAAAATTTGGCTGTGATCCAGATCAAAGCTGTAGCCTGTCACTGAGATAGTTCACCTCCTTACCTGGCAGTAATTTTTTCTATTTCTGTATCTGGACTTAATCCCTTACCAAGACTGGGAATTAGAAGTGAAAAGCCTTACCAGTTTTAGGTCAAGGTTATGGATAACAAGGGAGATATCAGAATAGATTCTAGTCTTAGTGAGTTCTGTTTTTATCTCTGAAGTACTCAAGACTAATCTTAGATTGTTTTGAGTGCTGCTGTGCCTGTAAAAGCCATTCTTATTGGTCAGTAAATTTGCTAACACCCTATAGGGTTGATTACTTCCCTGTTGATGTTACCTAAACAGTTTAAAGATTGCTGTTCTGATTACCTTTTTTTTCATGTGATTAAAATGTTGTTGAACCTCATTTATATACTCTGAAATTGGGTGAAATCATAGTTCCCTTGAAAATGGGAATACTGGCTGCTAACATATGAGAGTTTTAAGCCTAGATCTTTCTTGAACCCCAGCACTCTGTTTGGTGCCTTGTTCTTCCAGTAATAAGCCTTTCCTTGATTAGCATTAAGATTGACCTTTTTCTCATTAAAAATTAACTACTTGTGTATAAACTTCAAATGCATTTAATGGAGAAGATGGATTGCACCATCTAGTGGATCTGATACAAGCCTCTCACATCTGTGAGGCCAAAACTCCTTAGCAAAAGGAATCAAGTAGAGGCACGTTTGACCTCTCCAGTCTTTCTTTGCTGTGCTCCATGTTTATTTAACAGAAACTAAATATTTTACATACTAGATTTTGGGACAGATGTCTGTGTGCTAAGACAGATAATTATGCTATAACAGCTCTTTTGTACATTAAAGTAATTTCTAGTTGTCATTGGAAACATTCATGCTAAGTTGAGGAGTGGGCTTTGAAAACTGTATCACCCATTGGGGGATTTGTGTTGTAATTAACCTTTAGGTTTAATAAAAAATTGGAAAGGGCCAAAATGAGAGAAAGGCCAGTGTACCATGACGGTTTTTAAAACAGAAGTTCTTCCACTTAACACAATACTAAATGGATCTTGATTTTTCTTTTAAACTCACTTGAAGTTGTTTTGATATCAAAGTCTACTTGTGGCTGAAGATTTTAGTTTTCATGCAGTCTTTCAGTTTGGGTTGTTCTGACTCATTCTGGCTTGTGAGTTCAAATTCAGCGTGTAATGGAGTGTGGTATAAATACCTGATTAGGAAGACAGGTCTGTGAAAGGTTAAAGGGTTGTAAGAAGAGATGATGATAATTATTGGCACATCTTCCTAAGGTGTTTCTAGAAATCTCTTTTCTAGAATTTAACTGGGGTATAACAGCTGCTTCTGATAATTCTTTGTGATCAGGTGGGGAGGGAGGGAGGGAGGAAGAAAAGAAGGAAGGAAGGACGGAAGGAAGTCTAGACCTCATATAGCATTCAGCCCTTAACATCTCACATCCAATCTGGTACCCATGGTTCAACCTTAATGTAAAAATTGGAAGGGAGATGAGCTTCTGGGTCTGCTCTTGAATGACTTGGGTAGACAGACTACTACAAACCTGATCTTTCCGTACTATATTCTAGTGTTTCTTCAAGAAGTACTGTCTTGAGGAAGAAAATTGTGCTGGAGCAAGACTTGCATTTGTTTTTCCAAAGATGGTTCCGATCAGGAATGAGTTAGGACTAGATGATCTCCAGAGGTTCCTTCCAACCCTAACTGTTCTGCTATACTGTGACTTTTTCAATATATTCTGTCACCAGGTCCCTGTCCCCATTCAGCAGTGACCATGCATTTTTCATAGTCTTTCTTTTGCTGTGGAAGCTCTTCTTCAACTCCAGCTGGGCTTTGGCTCTCCTAATGCTTTCCCTGCACACTCAGGCACTTTTTCCATATTCCTCCTGGACCACCTTTTCCTGCTCATGTCTCTTCCTTTTATGTTTCAGATTTATTAGGAGCTCCTAATTCATCCATGCAGACCCCTTGTCTCCTTTCCTTGACTTCCTTCCCTTCTCCCATCTTAAAACATTTGACTATCAAACATGACTTTTGGTTAAAGTAGCATAAGAATTTCAGTAAAAGTATTTCAGAATTTCAGTATGTGGTCCAGAACTTTGAGATATGCATATGTGTGATCTTGAAATGTTTGTAATATTTATGGAACTGTGTAGTAAGCTCTGCCTTTTTAGATTTTTTTTGCAGATTATCTCCCTATAAATACTTGCTATGTACACAGTTCACTGTGTGAATGAAACATCAGAAGACTGTTGAGGATGGAGAAGTGTTTCTATGAAAAAGTCAGGGGGTGGGGAGACTAATATATTTTGCTTGGTGTGATTTTTCTGATTTTATCTCAGGAAGCTAGTATGGAGTTGAAAAAAGAGTTCTCTAGTACAGGTTTTTTCCAGTTAAGGAAGTTTCAAATTGATTGGGCAAGCAAGCTAGCTTGAAATAACCTGTTCCTCACAGTGAGCTCTGTGAAGGTTATTTATGTAGCAGATTAACTGTGATGTGCTTAAATAACCCAAACATTCTCAAGCTTATGACTACCTAACTTCATTTTTCAAAGATAAGTATCCTAAATATAGCATGTTCTTGTAGCCTAATTTATACCTTGTCTGTACTAGTCTTGTCACTTTGTGTGGGTTCTCCCACCTACACGTGTAATGAGCGATTGAGAAGTGTGTTGATATCTCCAAAGCTGCACATTGCTGAATGGAGAGTCAGAGCCCAGATTTGTGTTCTGTAGCTGAGGATATGCATTAACTGACTGTGCTGGATAGCCCTGCCTCGTCCTTTGGTTGTCTGAGTGTTATTGTACTTTTTACAGAAGAGTTAACTTCCTTACTTCTGACATACAAGTTTTTCTTCTGAGACATTAAAAAAAAAAAAGTGATTCAGTGATATTGTTTGGAGGGTGGTGGTAGTGTGTGTCTTTGTGCGAGGTCACAAATTCATTTAAAACCAGAAGGAATAAAATATTTTGTCTGTAAAGGTACAGAGCTAAAGCAAATGTTAATTTGGTAGTTTTCTTTTTGTAGTAACAATCCTTTTTTTAAATTTTTGCCCAAACTGTCTTCTATTATTTCTGGTGTAAGTGTCTGGGATTTAAGAAAATTGGGATTTAAGAAAATTGATTCTGACAGAATCAGTTCCTAAATTAAGACTGGTAATTTTTGATGGCATATCAATTACACCTTGAAATTATGTGGTTCTGTATGTTCTTCCCTATATTTTGGTACTTAGGAATAAAGTAATTGTGAGAAGGTATAATTCTGCTGGGGTACAGAGCCCATACCATTCAATTTTGTGACATATTTCACTGGCTATTTCTTGCTGCACTTTCAAAACAAATATCTTTGAGCTCTGTCAATAAAATACAAGGTCTTCTGGGGACAAGTTATACAAGGGTCTAAGTGATTGAATAAGACCAATTTTCTCCTCAGTTGAAACCTAATTGAAATCCCAGAGTGAATCCAGAATAACCGCATTGAAGTAATTTTTACTGGTTCTGCTAAGGCCGTACTGCCTTATTTTAGCCTTTATGTATTTGTTAGTAGACTGTGTTTATTTACCTTGTTCTTTTAGGTAGTTACAGCACTGTTAAGTGAAATATAAGTGAAATCCTTTTCAGAAGGTCCTTAATATGGATATATTTTGTAGTCAAAGCCATGTGCTAGATAATTAGAAGCCACACTGTGATACATGTAAATATTATGTTATCTTTGATACAATTCAGATTGGTTATATGCATCCTTGTACTGTAAGCGCATATGATTTAATTTTAGTTTGGCATTCAGAGAATTTGGGTGACAAAGACAGCTATTGAGAACATCTTGAATTTTTATGTAATTTTTGGTACTTCAATTTACTGAAGAAAGCACTAAAAATTTGACAAATTATATGATAAAAGCAAATTCTTAATGTCAGCGTTTAGTGCTTTTACTACATGGCATTGAATTGCTAACTGTGATATAATTATTTTTCTACTTGGAAGGCTTGTTTTAATCTGAATAGGCTTGGTTTAGTCTGTATAATGGAAAATTGTACCAGCTTTTTAGTGTAAAACATTGCTGTTGGCCAAGTGAACAGAATTGCTCTGTGGAAGTGCTGGCATGGTCCTGTCAAATGGACCTCAAATCTACTGCACACAAACCCACCTAAAAGAAAGCCTCTAACATGGCATGCTACTGTGATAATTCAATAATACTTGCTTGATGATTACACAGCTCAGCTAGGGGGAAATGACCTGTAAATTATACTGTACAGATTAGAAGGAGCATCTTTATAAATATCCTACAAGACTGTCAGTTCCCATTTAGAAATAATACCATCTTTCACCTTACTGAAAAGCGTTCGGACAGCTGCTGTGAAAACATGCAAACCAAGTGTCACTGGAAAACTTCGAGAAGTCTTGTGCTTTTGGAGAAGCCCAGTAATAGCACAAAGCTTAACTTGACCAGCTGTGGTGTGGTTATACGTAAAGGTGCCTTTCACTCTTTGCATCAAACACTGCTGTGCAGTTGAATTTTAAGCTGGTGTAAACTGAAGCAGTTTATAAATGTAAGCTGAAATAGTTTGTGTTTTCTGGTTCCCCCAATGTGCAAACTTCCTCTGTCCCCGATCCCACTTGTCCCTCTCTCTTTTGCCAGGACAACTGTTCGTATTTGAAACTGATTGAGGTTAAAACTCATCTTTACTTCTGGATAGTTTTAATCTGAATCAATTCCCTCATCCAATTCACTGTGCAGAGCAGTGAAACATGAACCCTTTTGCTTCTATAAGCAGGGGGCAAGAGGTTGAAAATTAATAGGAGGGAGTAGAAATGGTTGGATTTTTTTTTGTCGGTGAGGTGGGCTTATTCAGATTAAAACTGCTCGTGGATCTAGAGAATAAGTTCTATTTAAGAAGATTTGGGTTCTTTTCATGGGCAATACGAAGTCCTTATAAGAAGGAAAATTGTGATGGAAAGGAATCATGTAGCCATATTCCTGTAAGTGGGCATGAAGCTGTATATCAGAAAACATATTGTGTGATTCCCAAAGGGAAATAGCCAGTAATAAAGAATCAGTGCAATTGGTCTAACACAGTGAGTGTAATATATTAAACTGAACTCACAATGACAGTAATTTCTAGCTCTTTGCTATTACTTGGCACAGTAACTTGTAAAAGCTGGATCTCTTTACAGTTTTCTGCCTCACCATCTAATCAGTCATCAGAGGAGGCGAGGAAAGATTTGCTAAAAATTATTACATAATTAGAGAAGGATATTACACGGCTAAAAGTGGCTTTCTCTTTTCAGTAATCTCCTGTCAAGTATCTTTCTGG
Organism: Platyrinchus mystaceus; assembly: GCA_035041135.1. Classification (NCBI taxonomy): domain Eukaryota; kingdom Metazoa; phylum Chordata; class Aves; order Passeriformes; family Tyrannidae; genus Platyrinchus; species Platyrinchus mystaceus. Next base: position 28,922,872 of record JAWWLV010000144.1, read on the forward strand.
CTATGAAGACTCTCAGGTAGTCCCTTCTGAAGCAGTTTACATCTTAAACAGATCTGTGACAAATGATTGTTGTATAGAAAAACATGTGGGTTAGGCTTTTATAATGGTACTTTTAGATGGATGCTTTAAATTTATATGTATATTTTAAAAAATCCAGCAACTTTTAGTTGTTACAACTGTTAATAATGAAATAAAATAAAAATTATAGAGTGGTCTGATTAATGCAATGGATATTGATTTTTTTTTCTTGTTTTTCATTTTCAATCCTATCATTTTATCTTTGGAGCGGCAATATCCCTGGTCTCTACCATTAACAGAAGGGATCTAATGCAAGGGATGCTACTGGTGGGTTTCTGGTTTTGTTGCTGAGGAAGCAGTGGATTTTAATATTGCTGAAATACCTTTACCTAAAACATATCTTGAAATTTACTTCCTTAACAAAGGGCTTTTCTAGAAAACTAACATGTCTTGATTTTATTAGTCTCCCTTTGTTGTGGTATTTTTCTTGACTTTTGAATTATCAGAGGTGAAGAATTTTCAGATTAAGTGTCAGGTTTGTGTCAGTTTTGGCTAGCTTTTTATCGTCTTTTCAAAGATGCTCAATTCTGAGAGCTAGCTAAAAGCTTACTTGGACAAATGAGACTATAGCCAATGTTTACAGTAACAGTTTTTTAAAGCTGCCTCCATATTTGATTGTAATGGACATACTTGACATGGGTAGTACCTGTTTAGTTCTCTGGGAATATTTGTTCTTTTGTTGTTTACCTAAGTACTGATTTGAATTTATTAGAAATGATTTCCCTCTTTCCTCAAATCTGTCTCATGAGACATTTGTTTAAGAGGAGACAACCAGCAGGTAGTCTGAATGAAGCTTAATAGCATGGCTTTGGTATCTTAGAAAACAAAGATCTTCAATAATAACTGCACAAATTGAAGTAGTCTCACTTTCAACACTCCATGTTTTATTTATGATGAGATCTGTAGAGAAGGTGTGCAGAGTTAAAAGGATTTTTGCCAAGGATGGGTTTTGCCTAATATAACTGATTTCTCCAACATCCTTCTCTAGTTAATTGCAAAAAGAGTGAGTTCTCTAGAGGCTCAATCAGAGCAGACTAATGTATCCCATAGAGTAAAAAGAAAATTAGCCTTATGGAGTTAAAATTGGCTTCCTTGCATACTTCTCGCGGTGCCTCAAATCTTCAGAAGTTACACTTACTGTCAGATATGCTGAAAGAGAGAAGCAAATTCAGAATGCAAGGTGGCAAAATAAGATATAACTGTAAAAGCACAAGGCATCTGCTTGCCAGGTTAATCGATCTTTTCCCGAAGCTGAAAACATGGCTTTCATTTAAATGCCCCAAACCAATATTTTTGTTTGATTTGCTCCTGTGGGGAAGCAGAAGGATGGTCTCCTTGCTGGTTTGTATGGTTAAGTTGCACACAAGGGATACTGAGAGAGCACTGGAACTTCTGGACCATGATAGCATTAAAAGTGCTTGCACGGCGTTAACTTGCCTGCTTTGAGTGTTGCACAGTGAGCTGCAAAATAGACCCTAGCTTCATCTATTGAGAAAGTCTGAAGGAGTGTTGTGGATAAGGCAGTTTGTTTTCATTGAAAAATAAAAAGATTTTTACAAATCCATTTAAATATTGACAAAACTTAGTCATCTCTCTTTCTTGGAAAATGGTTAAGCAGATTCAGCAACTTCTTTCTGAAGAAGAACTAAAAATTAATTATAACGTGGTACACTGCACAAAGTCCCCTCAATTCAAAAAATTAAGGTTTAACAAGTTTGTAAGTAACTCCTTCGTGAACTGTTAGGGCTTCATTAATCTTTAGTTGGTTCTTCTAGCTCTGTTTAGTGGTATCAGTGAGGTGTTGGCTATTAAAAATTATTTCTTTTTTTGTCTAGTCCCCAAGCTGTTAGGAGCACTGAACACGCTCTCAGAATTCAGCATTTCTTTTCTAAACCAGTCTCCTCCAGCTGGCTCTGTGTTTCATTCATGATATGCACTTTGAAAAGCATATGGGTTTCTCTCAGTTCTAGAAATGTAGGATGACTTGTCCAAAGAGTATCGGTTTCAGAAAAAGGGCACTGCCCTTGTGAATCTGCTGGCTTTTCTTGCTTTCATTTACAGTGTCAGTATTTTATACATATACATTCTGTCACCAAACAGCTGTGAAACCTACTGACCAAGGATGTGCTTCCTTTTCCCCATAAAGGATGAAGGAAGTGACAAGGAGACATGACGATGTATTACTTCTGTCTGGCCTTTCCTTGGCAGAAGGTTTAAACTCATCAATGAACTGTATGCTGTAATAATGATGTCACATGATGGATTTCTTGGGCTTTGCTTTTTACTGCTTGCTGCTATTAAAAAAAAAAAAAAAATAGAAAAGTAAGCCGGTTCTCAGGGCAACAGTCACTAACTCTCACCAGAAAGCTGTTCTTTTTAACACCACAAGTCTCCAAACCTTTTGGCTATTGCAAAAAAAAAAAAAAAAGTTTCTGGTTGGGGCTGAGCTACTTCTATTTCCTGATGAAAAATTCAACTGCACTAGTGCTTTTTTTCTAATGCCAAAATGAGCTAGTGACCCACTGTATTAAGGATGGTGTAGCTGAGTATTAGAATAAAGCTTCAGACTGAGAGTGATTCGGCGACCTTTGCTTTAGAGCTTCTCTCTCACAAGGTCTGCAGGCTGCATACCCCATTCCTATGTTCTGTGTAACCAGCCAGAAGCAGCCCGTGATCTTAAATGCTTTAAAGAGAATGTTTGCATCATGACATTACTGTGTACATGGCTAACATGCAGCATAATGGAACAGGGATTTGAATATTTACAGCATGTTACGTAAATGTTGCCCTTCTGAATATTTTCTAAATCCTCTTAGCTCTTAAGTGACAGCTTTTTCTTTTTTTTTAATAAAATCAGTCTTTTCATTTATCCAGCTAAGTTTGGTAAACAAAAGATGTTTAATACTTCCTTTCATATAGTCAGATTCTTGTATTTAAGGGTTTATCTGTGTGCACTTAAGCTTATTAGGTTCCTGGGTAACTATTTTAAAAAAGCTGACTTTGCAAAAGCAGAACGTGGTGCAGAGGTGGGCTTTGGAATTTTCTGAGCTTTGCCAGTGTATCCTGTGAATAGATAATCTCCAAAGGATTGCAGTAAGCAGAGCAGTGTGCATTATGGTATGCAAATGTCAGATGGATATTTGAATTCTATTTTGATCTACTAATAGTAGTGAAGATTTTGGGTTTGGCTTTGTGTGTGTTTATATGTGTATACATACTCATTTTAAAAATTGAGTAAGAATTGTGCAGAATTGTGCTGTGGCAAAGTAAAAAAAAGGAAAATTATGACAAAATTCTGGACATCTATGAGGATTTTCTCTTTCAAGCTCTAGGACCATGGCTTTGGACTGTGCTTTGATTGTGCTCTGACATTTATTTTTAATTGTGTTAGATGTAGGCTTTCACAAAATCTGAAAAAGCTTCCGAGGGATGAGAGAAGTGTGATGCAAAAGCGGTGACATGGGCAGAAAGGTGGTGGGGAATCTTCTGTCATGATTTGGTTCTTTGATTTGCTCTATGTGTGAGATTTGGGGTGTCAGTTTGAGGGAGGATTCTTTTTCTTGGGGAAGCAAGACAGATAAGAAATGGGTTTGAAAAGCTTGTAAGGCATTCAGAAGCATGATTTTTGCAAATTTAGGAGCGAAGGCCTCGGTGGTTTTGTGGCAGTGTTATGGGTGGAGAACTTGGAGTGTTTACCAGGTATACAGTTGCAAAGGATGGATGGGTGGATATTTTGTATGTGCAGTATGTTTGCATTTACATTACTTTACTTTTGCTTGTAGGTGACTGTGGAAGAAGTGATGACTACTACTGCATACCTGGATCTCTTTTTGCGCAGCGTGTCAGAACCAGCCCTCCTCAAGATTTTCCTCCGCTTCATTTTGCTGCACCGACATGAGAATGTGCATATCCTGGATACACTGACCAGCAGAATCAACACACCATTCCGGGTAAGGCAAGCAGCTCATGTCTCCAAATTGATCCCAGTTGTTAGCTGCAGTGTCACTGATGTATTCCTCAGGAATCCAGTGTGTATTACTGTAGCGTGTTTACTTAACTATGACGTTACCAGCTTTCTTTGATTAGAAGGCAGCACTTTTTTGCTCAAGTGACCAGGCTGCTGCTTCCTTTTCTTTGCCTTCACTCCCCTGTGCAATAAAATTTATCTCAGCTTTGCACTGAACCCCTTCTCAGCCCAGGCACAGTGTGCCACAGTAGCTGGAGAGAGAGCTGACAGAGTAGTTAACCTTTGCTAACAGTTTGACCTTCTGGCTGAGAAAATGACTACTTGTTGCACCAGACTGCCCTTCTGAGTCTTGCGTGGCTGGCAGCCTTGGCTGACTCTTGGGTGGTGCACAACTTCCTGGATGAAATTAAGAATAATGTTTTAGTGCAAGTGAATGTTTAGAATGTGCAATAATGTTTTAGAGAAGCCAGAACATCAGCACTTGCATTAAATTTGTGTATTAGGGACAGTCGCTTCATCTGAAAATTGTTTTGAAATGTGAGTGCATGCAAATATCGATATATGCTGCTGTTAGTGCATCTCTAAGATGGATTAACCATGAGAACTGAAACAGCTTCTGTCAACAAAAATGCAAATGCTGTTGTCTCTGCTAATTATTAATACTGTTACATAGGCAAACAAGAAGGGAATTGTAAAGAATTCTGCAGCCCTGAGCAACTCGGGATCTCAGCCAAAATGATTCTGTGATGCTAAAGGAGTTTTCTGCAGTATAGTCTGGCCAAGTGCAAAAGCCAGAATTGCAGCCTTCTGTGTGTTTCCATAGCACAAAAGCTGTGTACATTATTACTGATGAAAATGCTGATTAATAATTCACAGGGTTAAACTTATGTACAGACAGGCAACTTGTAAAAAGGACTATGTGTTTTACAGGACTTGTAGAAATAATATCCTGTCTCCTGAGCATATTTTAAATCTTTTTACAAAATTCAAAACTAGATTTTATTTATTCAGAAGACTGCCATTTTGCAATATGGTTGCAAAGACAAATGAATAATATTTCCCTGTAAACTGAAATGTCTTAAATACAGGATAATTTAGGGCAGCAGCAGGTTTTTTTTAACTTTCATGGCATGAAGAAAGGTTATACTTGGCTTTCCCTAAATTTCACAGAGGAAATGAAATTTCCTGTTTTTCTCCCATGTCCCTCCCCTGGCTAAAACACACTTTTCATATGTAAGAATCTGACTTTTTCCAGAGACTTGTTGTGAAGCTCTTTAACTCTGTCCCCACGTTCCTGTTAAGAACTCCAGTTGTGGATATTTCTTTCTCTCTTGTCCCTTTACTCTCTCCATCTATTTCTGTAGACATGAAGTCTTGGATTATCTGTTGACTCCGAGTACAGGCAGTGGAGAGCAGTGACAGGGCAACAAGTTTGAGCTCTGCTTTGCCTCTCAGCAGGCCAGTTCATGAGCATTTTCCATTTCTCTTCTCTCTGCTTTTTCCCTTTCCTTCGTTCTTCTGTTGGTGTTCAATGACCAAACTAGGAAAGGCAGTCAAAGAAGGTTTCTCTTTTCAGAGGCTATCAAGTGAGGTTCACTTAAACTTTGTTATTTAACTGTTTCATAGAGATACCTACCAAGTTAGGGGAAATACATGGATGTATATATATATATATTTCAAGAAATCTATGCTTTCATCTGGTCTTGGTCACCGTGGACAGCTGATCACATTGTCATTCATCTGAAAGAGAGAACCAGAAATGGTGAAACAAAGAGTCTTTAAGTTGACATTCTTGAGAAAGCATGGGCTGGAGAGAGGAATGTAGTGCTGTTGCAGAGCTAGAACGGAGCATTTTAACAGTGGGAGTAAGGGGAGTGACTGCAGGAAAGAGGAGCCATGTGTAAAAGAAGCAATGCCCAGGCAGGATGCTGGATTTAATCCTGAATGAATTACAAGTTGTGTCCAGTGACTGAAAAGATGGGGTAGAGAAATATCTGTAGCTTTTTCCTTACTTTGGCCTAATCTGTATATTTTGTTAGCTATTGAAAAGTGCCATTCATTTCATATATTATTATATGTTATTATTTCATATGTTATTTACATAATTGATACAGGGAGAGACAATATTTAAACACCCACTTGAAACTTTATGAAGGGTCAATTTATGCTAAATAATTCTTGCAAGAGTCAGCCTGGTCCAGGAGCCTAAGCTAGCTGTAAGACAGTGTTTCCATGAGAGAGCAGCACAGGAGAAATACACATTAAGAGGCAGGGGTACAGAGACACTGTGGTCTGTGAAGGCTTACAGCTCGTGCTTCTACCATTTTGGGCACAACTGCAGTCTAGCAAGTGTCTGGCAGGTAGAAATGTCCTGTATGATAGCT
>JAWWLV010000144.1:28929400-28992782 GCA_035041135.1 Platyrinchus mystaceus
AGAAAGGATGCTCGTGCTTTGCTGTAGCTCCCAGCTGTTCAACTGACCTGTAATAGATTATGAACACTCCATATGGAATAGATTCTGACAAAAAATGGCTTGTTTGTCCTGGTCCGTGTCCAGTACCTTAAGCTGTATTTCTAGAACCATTCAGCTTCCTAATGTGCAGAACACTAATCATTCCTTATACTTAAATCACCTCAATTTTCTGTTGTTTTATAACTTTTCTTTCAGAAAAGACCTTTAATTGGTTCAAATTCTGTGTCAGAGGTAAAAACTAACACACTGTATTGGAAGTTAACGGGTTCAGTTCACACTAAATTAAATTAATAAATTTGAAAAATAGTTAAGACTGGTAAATTACTGATTTTTTTTTACAGCTTATTTGGAGGAAAGCTCTGGATTTCATTTTGTTAAAATGAAATGTTATGTGTATAGCTCTAGATAACTTAAAAAAAATCCCATGGGGTGCTGACAAAATGAAATATTATACTAAGAGTGTCTTATAAAGCGGAGCCATTTTGTAATGTAGTATGCAGGGAAGATTGGAAAGATCCAATTTTCAGATCAAAAACTGACAATGTTTATTATTTTCCAGCTCTGTGTGGTCTCCTTGGCATTGTTCAGAACGCTCATTGGCTTGCATTGTGAAGATGTGATGTTACAGCTAGTTTTAAGGTAAAGGCCAAACTCGTTTTTCCATTCCTCATCCTGACTCTGCGACATATAATCTCCGCCTGTGGATGCAGAGCTGGATGAGAGTTCTCCAAGAGAGCAGAAATGCAAGCAACTACAGAGATAAGAATATTTATGATCCTGACAAAAGTCTACCAGACCTGATGTAGTGTGATTTACGTCCTGAGATCTTCAGAGCAAGAGATTTTTCTTGTGATTTATTTCTATAGAAGTGAGAGAAGCTAAGAATATATTTATCACCTCCTTATTCCTTGCTCCTAAATGTATAATTCTTCTCCTGTGCATGTTTTCTCTAGTATATTATGCACTGTGATACAGAGCTATATACTTGTTTGCAGTTTCTACCTTCTTTCTTGTTTTTCACCTCTTTGATTCCTCTCTCAATGAAAATACTTCAGGTTCCTAAACTATTGTAGGTAGTTTGTAGTGTACTAAATGCATTGATGATTTTTGGTTTTAAGTGGTGATTCTATACAATGCTTCAAGATACTTACAATTTTGGGGTGTGTATTAGGTGAGAGATATTGGTGTAACTAACTTGGGCTTTTAGCATTGTAGATCACATGAATGTTTCAGATACTGTCTGTCCCTCCACACACAGGCATTAAGGTGAAATTCCCTGTAGCTCTGCCTGTTGTTCCTGGGAATGCTCTTAGGACCTGTGTGAACACAAGTATGTCGCCACTCTAACAGTAGAGTGCTGTGGTTAATTTTTTTATTTAGGGAATCTTTTAGAATTGGTTTGCATTTGAAATGGCAGAACATCAGTCCAGTTAACACTGAGGATCTTACTAAAGTGCTTTTTAAAAGTAAAACAAAAGTGCTCTAAAGAAGTTTAACATGAGACTGTGCTTCCTCTATTTCTTGTACTCCCAATAGTTTTTTCCCTCCTCTGCCTGAGAGCTCAGTCTTGATCTACTGCAGTAAGACACCTTGTTGACCCTTCCCTCCTTTTTTTCTGGCTGCTTGCCTGGGGAACATAAACTGCTTCTCTAGATTTCCCAAGAAAACAAATAAATTGAGGATTCTGGGACAGAACTCATTCACTGTCGGAACACCCTATTCTTCTGGCCTTTGACATCTGCCCATCCCAAACTTGCTCCATACTTTCTTGCAACAGGTTTGCTCTAACCTGCAGAGGATTTCTCGCTTCCCTGTTCTGATGCAACTGGTCTCCTGTCTCTACTTGTCTTTACTGTTCATCATCAAACCAAGTGTTGCAATATTAAGAGTCAGGGTTTTATGCTCCTTAGAGGTTTAGAAAGTGGATTGCTGTAAATATTACTGTTTCTTTTAATTTGAAGAAGGCAGAAAAGTAGGAAGGGAATTTTGTGTGTTGTTGCTTTCTCTAACATGAAAGGATGATAACTAATGCTAGTCACTGCTGTTTCAGGTATCTGATTCCTTGCAACCACATGATGTTGAGCCAGCGACGCGCTGTGAAAGAGAGAGACTGTTATTCTGTATCTGCTGCAAAACTGCTGGCCCTGACACCAGTCTGCTGCTCCACTGGAATCACTTTGACACTTGAAAGCCAGGGAAAAGATTATATTCTATGGACAAAAGCAGCACAAACTAAAGGTAATTGGTGCTCAGGGGAAGAACAGATCATTAAGTGTATTTGATTTGGTAGCAGCTCATGGGAGGAAGTCAGAAAGAATCAGAGGAGAAGGAAATGTGGTGGGTAACAATAAACTGGGCAAGCGTGGACTAGGAAGCTTATTTAATTCCTTCCATGTGTCCAGGTCTATTGAAATCTTATTTTAACAGCTATCCAGTTGAATATGCATTCATGAAAATAATATACAGATACATGAAGGCAACCCTTGCTGCTTCAGAGTGGTTGCTGCTTTAAGGTTTGAATGCAGGCTTCTCTCACAGAAATCTTGAGTTACAGCTCTGTCTTTGCAATAGGAACAAGTCAGGTATGTTTATGAGCAAATCTCTTAATTGTTATGCTTTTGTCTTCCTGCCTTATTGGATAGTTGGGGTTAAACACTCTGCAATGTCTTAGTGGATCCCTTGCTAGAGAAAATTTGATATACTACTCATGGTGTGAGTCATCTTTTTTACTTCTAGATTCTGGTAGACGCTCTTTGGAATCTACTTGCATTGTGGAATATGGAAGAGCTGTGGACATCAGCTACTTGCAGTACCTCGGGGAAGCTCAAGAAGCCATCATCCAGTGCTTGAAAGATTGTAAAGTTTGGTCTGCCTTGTATGATGGAGTAAACCCTGATCCAGACACCTTTATCCAAACGCTTGCAGAGGAGAACAGTACAGATGTGGAGCATCCCATGTTTCAGCTCCAGCAAAGGACACCCAGCACATGCAGCTCCTCTCGAGTAACTCCATTCAGTGAGAAGATGCAGTTGGAGCTAGAATGGGATGATAGCTATGACACAGGGATTTCTCCTGGTTCTAATGTGAGCTCACCACAACCATATGATGATCTGGGAAGCACAGAAATGCAGCCACCTGCAGAGCCACCGAAACACATACAAGAAATGAAAAAAAATGCCATTATGCTCATCAAAGGTTCTTACATAGAGGAGTCAGACTTTCAGGATGATGTTATGGTTTACAGGTTATGTGCCCAGAAGGATACTCAAGATGATGACAGCTCCAAGGAGAAAACTTTAAATGCAGCCAGAGAACATAAGGTCCAAAGCCAGACAGTAGTCAATGGGCCTCTTGCAAAGACCCAGCTGGAAACGGGCTTGGATGAGCACAGTAAGAGAAATTCAAGCTCAACTCAATGTGTGATGAAAGAACAAATAAACCAGAAAATTACTGAGATTGATCCACAGCCAGACTTAGAGTTGAAGATTTCTTCTCAGGAGGCAGATTGTAACTTAAGACTGCTGAGCACAGATGGTGAGGATTTCATTGCACAGTACGACAAAATTATTAAGGAACTGGATCCAAACAGTGCAAGCTTGGAGGAGCAGAAACTGGATACTCCTGACCCTGTCTCTCCAGCAGAAGAGGAGGAGGACTTTGAGAATTTTTCAACAGACACCCCTTCTGCAGAGAGCATATCATCTCCCTTTGGACCAAAGGACGATGTCTCTCCTAAGCACACTTCGAGGAGCCAGAGTGCTCCATTTACAGGTGGAATGTCCTGTTAATTACACACATAACAAATGCAGGATGGCGTGGTGATTAAGGGGAGGCCAAATGAGATCACACTGTGTGGCACACAGCACAAGCATAGAGCAAGGAACAGTTCTGGCAGTAAGGAGGGTATAGCCCAAATAGCTGAGACCAGTCCAAGGAGAGTGAGAGATCCAGTGTGAAAATACAGCAGAGCCATCAGTGTGGTGACAGCAAATGGTGGTTTCTCAGGGGGTTTTCTTTGGCTGCTTTTTTTTTTTTGTGTGATTTTTTGTTTTGGTGGTTGAGCAGGGGTTATGTTGTTTGTGTGTGAGAGCTCCATCACTTTAAAGGAAGCTTTTTCAGTTGAAAGGCGATTGGAGTACCTGTTCTAATATACAGAGCTCAGGTAAATAATTTGCTTTTTTGTAGTTACTTTCATCTCTGATGCAGTGGATGCAGTATCATGGTGCCATTTTTCCCCTCTCTGCTATTCCACATTGTAGCACGAGGTGTCAGCAGTGGTGCCATGTCTGTATGTGCCTGTCTCCATGCTCTGCCCTGGCATCCTGTTCCTCCAGTGTCATCCTGCCCTCGTTGTTGGCATGCTTTTCTGTCTGGTGCCACGCAGCAATTTAAGCTTGGTCTCTGCTGACTGTCCAAGCTATTCAAGAATGACAGTACTACCAGAGATCAGAGTGGGCTTTTGATCTGTATGTGTAAGCTCCTTGCACTGCTGGCTCCTGATCTTTAGTTATGTCTCCTAGATACCAGGGTAATGCAAATAATAAAAAATTATAATAACATATCTAGGTTTCTTCACCCAAAACAAAACCTCTATAAGAAGGCTTCTTGTTCATTTGGAGAGGGAAAACGTGTGTTCATTGAAAACCAGCCCTTTCTGATCAGCTGTGGCCAGAATGCTTGGTACTGTTTTATAATTGAAAAATGCAGCCTGATTTTCAAACAATTTGCTCTTTTTGCTGTGGTGGCAATTTTCTTGTACCAGAAACTAATCGCATCCAAATGTCTGTTTCCCAGTATCTGCTGTCAAATGTAGTCAAAAGTGTTGTCTCTGTCTCTCATTCTTCATATAGTGCCCCCCTCCTCAATTTGTCCTTTCCAAAAACCCATATCAAAATCACCCCCTGCCCAAACCCAAGAAAAACTCAAAACTGAAGAAAATGAAGATAAAAAGCTAATAATAATAAGCCTCACTGTTTGCTCCCCTTTCACAGTATGTCTTTCTCTGAGGCTGTTTACCTTGCTTTAATGCAGATCTTGGTGATCGCGTGTAAGGAGGTGCTCAGAATCACAGAATATGCTGAGTTGGAAGGAATGCACAAGGATTATCCTTAGCCCTGCCCAGGACCATCCCCAGGAGTCACACCATGTTCCTGAGAGTATCATCCAAATGCTTCTTGAGCTCTGTCAGGCTTGGTGCGTGACCACTTCCCTGGGGAGCCCGTTCCAGTGTCCACCCACCCTCTGGGTGAAGAACCTTTTCCTAATATCCAACCTAAACCTCCCCTGACACAACTTCAGGCCATTCCCTTAGGTCCTGTCACTGGTCGCCACAGAGAAGAGACCAGTACCTGCCCCTCCTCTTCCACTCATGAGGAAGTTGTAGCCTGCAATGAGGTCTCCCCTCATTCTCCTCTTCTTCAGGCTGAACAGACCAAGTGCCCTCAGCTGCTCCTCATACGGCTTTCCCTCAAGGCCCTTCATCATCTTTGTTACCCTCCTTTGGACACTCTCTAAGAGCTTAATGTCTTTCCTATATTGTGGTGCCCAAAACTGCACACAGAACTCAAGGTGAGGCCACCCCAGTGCAGAGCAGAGCAGGACAATCCCCTCCCTCAACCAGCTGGCGATGCTTTGCCTGATGCCCCCCCGGACATGGTTGGCCCTCCTGGCTGCCAGGGCACTGCTGACTTATATTCAACTTGCCATCGACCAGGACCCCCAGGTCCCTTTCCACAGCACTGCTTTCCAGCATCTCATTCCCTAGTCTGTATGTACATCCAGGATTGCCTCATCCCAGGTGCAGAATCCAGCACTTCCCCTTGTTGAACTTCATATGGTTCATATGGCCCAGTCCTCTAATTTGTCAAGGTCTCTCTGCAGGGCCTCCCTGCCTTTGAGGGAGTCAACAGCTCCTCCCAGTCAGTGTCCCTTCCAGTCCTGCATCCAAGTAATTTATGAAGATGTTGAAGGGCACAGGACCTGAGATGGAGCCCTGTGGAACCCCACTAGTGACAGGTCACCAGTGTGATGTTCCCCCATTCACTATTATCCTCTGTGCTTGACCCGTGAGCCAATTGCTCACCCACCACATGATGTGTTTATCCAGCTGTGCTGGACATTTTGTCCAGAAGGATCCTTTGAGAGACTGTATTGAAAGCTTTACTGAACTCCAAAAAGATTACATCAACTGGCTTCCCTTGATCAACTGTGTGCGTTGTCATAAAAGGAAACCAGGTTTGATAAACAGGACTTTACTTTCATGAAGCCGTGCTGGCTGTGACCGATGACAGCATTGTCTCTCAGGTGTTTTTCAATACGTCCTGGAATAATCTTCTCCATAACTTTACCAGGCACTGAAGCGGGACTGACAGGCCGTTAGTGCTTGCAACACCACCTTGGAAATCTTGAGATTGCAGGGCCTTTCAAAGATGGAAGGTGTTCCTTTACCTGCTCTTGGTGGGGAGCTTTGAACTAGATGATCTTTAAGGTCTCTGCCAACCAAACCATTCTATGATTCTGTATTTAATTTGGAATGGTGTATTATGTTTGTAGATGTTTTTGATAAAGTTTTGAGTTGATTTTACTGTTGTGGGATACTGTCATGGGATGGGGCTTCTCTGCAGAATTGAATAACCTGACAGAGGTTTCCCACACCCAGTGTTAGCAGTGCAAAGATGCTTTCTTCAGGCCTATGGATCTATGAAGAAAATGTCCCATTGGTGTCTTATATCCAGTGCAAAAGCAATAAACACTATTATCCCTATTTTCACAGGAGCAAGACAGAATGTGTTGTTCAGGAATAAGAATTTATATTTTGCTCCCTCCCTCTCCACATATCAGTGCTTGACTTCATAGCCATGAAAGGAATAATTTTTTTCGTCTAGTTACCCTGTTTCATACAAGGCTCTCAAACTCTGCTTACTTCCTCTGATTCTCATTCTAATAAATTCTTGGTAGTAAAAGTCACACTTATCACTGAGGAATTTTTTAATCTATTTGGTTACCTCTCTTGCAGTGGCAAGCAGCAGTTGTTACAAGTATCAAGATTCAGCTTTACCTGCTCATCTTTAGAGTGTTACCTAGTGGAGAGAAACACTGACACCTTCTCCTGCTGTCCCTTTTGGTACAGTAGAGTTTCCTCTGCACTGTGGTCTTCAGGAGCTGGGTGAAAATGTCTCCATGAACATGATAGGGGAAGCAGTAGGTTATGCTGGGACAGAAGAAACTATATCTCAGCAAAAGGGTTTAGGGCCGCTCCTCTGGGTACCCGGGCAGGGGTCATTCCTGCAGCTCTGATGGCTGACATGGTGCTTGAAAGGCAGCAGCCATATAAAGCCTTGCCAGCACTGGCCCTCCCACCTTTCATCCTGTGAGTGGAGCTGTGCCGGACGGTAGCCATGTGCAAGCAGAGGGGAACTGGAATGGTGTTGGATTATGGCCACCTGCTTGACCCTAGAAATGCCCATGGCATGCATCTTGTGCCAAGATTGAGGGTGGGATATTCAAAGTTAGCAGTTCTGTAACTGCATCACCCAGGGATTTTTCTGCCTGGTTTTCCTAGCTTTTATGCAGCCAGAATAGTGTGGTGGAACACTAGTGTGGGGGTGGGACAAAAGATGTTTCTAAGACTTGACTTGTGATTAGGTCACTTGTACAGGCTGCCTCAAGCATCTCATCCGCTGTGTGGTGTAGCAACATGTAATGAAGTCATGGGTGAAGTCATTCTCAGCTTTGCAGCGGTTTCTTAAGCTTGAGCACTAAGGGTTTATGTATTTTCATGGTAAATGCTTTTGTATTTCAGTGGTTGTCCTGCAGCATGGGTACACAAGCTAAAGCTATTATTTATTGGTGACATTTATATGCTAAAGCCTATGTCTACCAATAATTTTGCTTATAAATCTATTTTAATGTCTTCCCTGCTTTGTGTGACTGTTTGCAGTACTGCAAATGCCTTTTCTTGTGATGTGAACTATCACAGCTCTTGATTTTTATGTTTAGAGTAGCGTTTTCATGTTCTTTAGAACACCAGTTTTTTGATAGGACAAGAATGCTAGCTACAATTTACTTTGCCCAGTCCTTACTTAGAAATAAGGTCCAGCAGGAGTAAAAAGAGCAGATTCTGTTTGCATTGAAACTAGTAGTACCATTCCAATTAACTTCAAGGGGAATAGAATGGTAGACCATAATGTACTAGGCTAAATCCTTATTGGCACGTGTAAAGTAGAATAGTTATGCATGTTAAATATGCCATTAATGCAAACTGATTGGCTATCTAGCAAATGTGCTTTTAATTACAAAAGCTTTTAACACCTCTGTTAAGTCTGTTTTGTCTGTTCAGCTACAGTTTGGTTTTTCTAACTGCTGTCTTTATTTAGTGTGTGGGAGGTCTAATTTGGTTAGTTATGATGATCAAAATTCCTTTTAAATTACTATTTCCTGGAACTTAGGATTTTTCTTCTGTGAAAACAAAAGCATTGGTTCCTTCTTATTTTCTTGCAGGACCGTTCATCAGTGTAGTGTTGTCGAAGCTGGAGAACATGCTGGAGAATTCCTTGCATGTAAATTTGCTGCTTATTGGGATTATTACTCAGCTGGCAAGTTATCCACAGCCACTTCTACGCTCCTTTCTGCTCAACACCAACATGGTGTTTCAGCCTAGCGTGCGGTCACTCTATCAGGTATTTGACCATGGATGTTAGCCATGCCCACTGGAGCAGTATTTTTGGTGTCTCCTTAAAATTTACATTAGCTCCTTTCAGTTTCACCTGTAGCTTTCCCATCTGTCTGAGAGCCTGTTATTTAATTTCCATGTTTTAATTACATTTGTGCAAAGAACTGGAAAGTCTGTATGACCATAGATTTTGTCAGAACTCTGTTTTAATGCAAGTAGAGAAAGCCCAAGTATTCAGTGTGTGGCTGCACTGGGAGCAAAGGAGGAAGTAATTGTTACTGTTGTTTTGACAGGTGCTGGCATCTGTGAAAAATAAGATTGAGCATTTTGCTTCCATTGAAAAAGACTTTCCAGGTCTTCTCCTGGAGGCCCAGCAGTACTTGCTTTTTCGTGTGGACATGTCTGATGCTGCGGAAGAATTGCTAACCAAAGGTAAATGTTAACCAGGCTCGAGGAGTGCCGGATGGAATGACTTACCAGTTACCCCTCTCCTTTTCTACAGACAATTAAAAGAAGGTGTGGTGTGAATATCATTAACCAGATGTATCCTTCTGACTTTAAACTGATGATGCTCAGTAGACCACAGTGTATGGGTCTATTTGGATGTTCTTTGCTCTTTAGGAGCTTTTATTTGTTACATAAAATGTCTGTTTAAAGAAGTAACAAAATCAGTTCTTGGCTTGCTGTCAGTTTGGCCATAAACAAACTCACTTTCGAGGCATGAGGTGAGGTGGCATATGTGCATGATTTCATTTTATTTTTAGCCTGACCTTCAGCTAGTCACTGGTTCTTTTTTGATAAATGTTAGGGAGGACAGAAGTCCAGGATGAATAGGTTTCTGCAACAATTGAATAGGGCTTCATATCAATTGAATAGGGCTGCTATGAAGGAGACAGATACTAGCCAGAAAACTTTTAATGTGCTTCCTTGGATGACAAACCAAGCAAAACAAACAGAAAAAAACAGGGGGGAGATGTGTAAAAGCCAGGACACTTTGAGAGCAGTGGGTCTTCAACAGGTATCATTCCACCAAGCCAGTTTTAGAGGGACTTCTGTAACATCTGCTGCTTTTCCAGCACAGTGTACCTTGCACCTCTCTTTACAGTTACCAGTATTAATTTATACTGCTGGGGGGCATGCTAGTGAAAGTAAGCAAAGTGAAGTGTCTAACATGCTAAGAACCTTCCAGACACAGCCAGGCAATGGGTGGAGTTGGGGCCCTGCCCTGAGTGTGTGCTTGTTCTCAGCTTGCTCCTGAGCCAGCAGTGTGAGGTTCAGTTTTCTCTTAAAAGCCAACTACCCATGTGATGGGAATACGTCAAACTTGGTGAGTGATTAAGAGCTGACTCTGCAAAAGGGTTCAGGAGAGGCTGCATTTACAGGTGTGTGCTTACTCATCATTGGGAGTCATTAATAATCACTGGTTCTGCCTACACCTCTGTGAAGAGGTTGATAGTATTCTTGGATTTCCAGAAGTGTGGAAAGCAGGACTTTTTATGTGCCATTTTTAATTGTATATTCATTTTTCAAGGCTCTGACTAATAATCTACCTAGTTTCTAGTCAGCAGAGCGTGTGTTTCTAAGGTTTGCAGTACAGCTAGCCTGTAAAATTATGATCTTCCTAAGGCTGCTTCTTGAAGAATTGGTCTGTGGAAGGCGCTTGTTGTAAAGAAGTTGCGTACTGCAAACGTCAGTAGTGTTTTAGGCTCTGCATTCTGGTGCCACAGATTAGAAAGCTTTACAATTAGATGGTATTGTAGCTAGCATGTGGGAGATAAGATTAGGAGGTAACATTTAGAGTCCCTTTTTTTCAGGTGCTGGCAATAAGAACTTTTATATAATGAATTCCTGATGGCATTTATTTATACTTCTGATTTTACATCCGTTTTCCTCTGCGGGCTTCAGAATTTACTAGGTTGACTCATGCTGATCACTTAGGAATTTGAAACAAGGCTGCTTAGTCATCCTGTTAGTACATTTTCTTCTGTATAGTAGCAACTCCTGCAAAGAAGGCTTCTCTTTACAAATGGTTGGAGAGTAAACAACTGTCTGGATAACTGCAGGCTTGGTTCCCAACAGGATTGGTGATGCAAGTCATCAAACTGTAATCCTGGGAGAAGGTTGGCTCAGTAGTCCATCAGACGGGAGTTCATTATATTGATTAAGAAGTGCAAAATAAGAACTGCTACAATAATGATAAATGAAAACAAACAAACAAAACCCAACCAAATAAGAAATCAGGAACTCCTGTAGGACTTCTTTGCATTTGCTTGAAAGCCACTTCTGAGCGTCATGCAAGTTGGCTGCTCTCTGAGGGATTTTTTTCCCTTGAACAGGAGTGGTGAATAACTCCAGTGTTCTCTACAGGTCTGAGCATAACTGGCTTCCTGCAGAATTCACATCTGAAAACCAGAAGCCAGACTTAGTGGGAAACACAAATGTAAAACCAAGAGTGTTTCATTTCTCTTTACAGGGATGGTCTCTGAAGGTGTTCAAGCAGAAATGGACAATTTATTATTTTCTGCTTGCAGTAGCTCATTGTTTCCTTACACAGTAGATTGGGTTCTGGCTACATATATAGAGCTGTCATGATGTAGATTCCATGGGAAAAGCTGCCTTTCTTTCACTGTGTTGGTAACCATCTTCAGAGTACTCATTTTCTCAAGTTTCAGTTGTATGATTTAGTTTGCCTCCCGACCCTATAAAGAAGTGAACAATCCTGATCAAAGTAAGGAACCAGAATCTCTGATTCCTAGATCAGCTTTCTGTGCTTTTCTGTTGTTTGTTTTTTGTTGGGTTTTTTTGCTTTGTTTTGTTTTGTCTTTTTCCCAAATAAGCAGTTAAATCTAAATCAAAATTATTTTTAGGGAAATGTATCAATCTCAATGCTTTTTAAAGAGAAGAGTAAAAACAAAATCCAAGCTTTGACAGTATACTAGCATTCTGATTTTATTGGCTAAACTATTAAAAAAACTTAAAATATTAATTATGAAACATTTTGACATTAGAAAATCTGAAAAAAAATCTTCAGGGGAAGCTCAAAACTTTATCTTTTCATTGTAATTCATAATGTAAGTTGTTTTTCCTCCCACAGTCAGATTTTTCCACAGAATTGAAATTCCTGTACTCTGTCTCTAGTAGATAGAAATGTGTAGAATAACAACATGAATGATTGATAAGTCTGGGGTTGAAAAGGTGTTTTAAACTCAAGGAAAGTATAAGTCTGTTAAATGATTAAGATGAAAATTTCTTTCGAGTGTTTGGAAGTGTACAGTAATTCCACAGTGCCTTTGGAGAAGGACAAGCAAGGAACAAAAGTGCAGAGCTGTTGAACAGAGGGATGGCTGAGCTCCTCACCTTTGCTACTTGGAGAGAATTCAGAACAAGGCTGGTGTCACTTGAGACTGAGTTGTTTTAACATAAATTGCATGTACTTTAAGGGAATCTTCTTCTTAATGTAGCAACTTAGTGTTTGGCTTATCTGCAGTATGTGAGTTAATATAAGTACTTTTTTTTTTTTAAATAATTTACTTATACAGCTCATGAGAACATCCACTTGTAAGTTAAACAGGATTTTATCAGTCCATGCTTTTGGCCTCAATGACATCTTGTAGCAGTGAGTTCTGCAGGTTAATTTTTCTTTGTAAAGTATTTCTTTCCATCAGTGTTAAATTTTGTCACCTTTTTAGTTTCACTAAATTAATTATCATCTAATTAAAGGGCAGCTCTGCTTCAGGTTGAAACAAGGAGCAGTTGATTGAAATTTAGGTGCTGCTGTCACTGTAATTCCATGCATTCTGATGCTTGAGCTCTGATCCTCTGAACTCTGGCAGCAGTACACACTCTAGCAGAGCACACAGTGGTTTTCACTTGTTCTGTTTTTAATGTTTAGTTGTTTTACAGGGAGTTAAAGGTAAGTGTAGTCAGTGGGGCCTGTAGCTGCAGAAAAACCAAATTTTTAAACCTTTTTTCCTCTTAAATTCTCGCTTGCTTCAAACTCATGCGGTGACCTTATAATTCAGCCTCAAACCCATTTACATGATGATTCACAGGGAGAGGATGGAGAAGTAAAGTCAAAACATCAGTGTGATCTGGGGGAGGGATAGAGCCAGCTATCGTTGAAATGGAGACAACTGTGCTGGGTCTAGATGGGTAGATATTATCTGCTATTTCAGAAAGTAAATCCATATTACTCTTTCCCTTGACTCCTCTTCTGCCCACATATTTCTCTCATCAGAGCTGGAACTGAATAATATATAACCTGGGGAAAGATAGGTAATAAAAAATGCAATAGAATAAGGCCACATAGAACTTTAAAATGTTGGATCCCTGCACAATCTGGGTACTACAAATTACAGCTCTGAACACAATCCTTGTAAACTGGGTTTGGACAATGTACATACACTGTGTGTGCTTAATACACAGTCTTTTTCTTTTCTGCTTTTGCCTCTCCCTCTTCTCCTGGCTTTAGGTAATGTCCAGCCCAGCAGTATTGCAGGGAAAGGAAGGAACCTCTCTGAAGCTTACCCAGCTGTACTGCAGCCTTTCCTGGGACAGAAAGGAAAGAAGGGCCTGGCTCATCCCAGCCTTCCTGCACACGTGAGGAACGCCGTGCTTGCAGCTGCCCTTTTCCCAGAGTTCCTGAAGGAGTTGGCAGCTCTAGCCCAAGAACATTCCATTTTATGTTACAAAGTACTGGGGGATTTTGAAGATTATTATTAGTGGGGTTTTTAAACATGTTTTAAAAAAGCTTTTGGAGTTTAAACAGATTTTTAATGCAAAGCTGCTTACAAAAGAAGGTTGTACTTCAATATTTCCTGAAAATACTTGATTTAGAGGGAGAAGAAGGAAGCAAAATATTATTCCAGTTAGGCCTTATAATTTTCCTCTGTGCTACATAACTTATTGAGAGATTTCTGATACTGCTCTGACTGCAGCTTCCTTCTTCATCCCTTCCTCTTTACACAGCCACCATTCTTTAGTGTTACTAAATTCCTGTTGAATTTCTGCAATAGACTACTTGTAGGCTGGCTAAGAGAGGCAAACATGTTAGCTTTTTCTGTTCCAGATATACACTTCTGGATAACTTGTTAGGAGACAGTTTGTTTGAAAAAACATTGTCCCGTGGGGAAAGTTCACAGTATAAAAAGACATGCACAGCCTGCACAAAACTCCTTTATGTGAAGGATTGTGCTTCTTGGTGTCATTATTCTCTTCCCTTCCTTTTCCCTGAAACCACGTTCTTACCAATCCACATCTGAAGCCATCTTTTTAACTAGTGGGTCAGGTTTTTGAATTCAAGTGATCTTATGTGTATTAAACCCCTGAATAGCTGAAAGCAGGTGCTGGACCCTACACATACCATATTGCCTTATGTTGCAGACAGATCTGCAGCTATCAGCTGTTGGGCTTTGAAGTCAAATGAACTGTGTAAGTGGATGTGGATTGCAGACTGCCTGGAATTTTCCTTGCAGTTTCTCGGCATTCTTGGGTAACTACTGCATTGCTACCTACACTCTGCAAGCATGCCTTATTTAGTAAGATTTGCACAAAGTACAAAACAAAATGTTTCTATGCAAGCTGTTATTAGTATGTAGTTTATTTTTATGCTTATTTTAATAAGCTAAAGAAAGATATTCAGTATCTTTCTGTAGCGTTAAATGGACAGCAGGCTGTTTTTGTCTGGATTTTCTTTTTTATTAAATGAAAAAGGTTTGCTTGCTCCCGAAAGGTGTTCTGTTTTATTGTTAACTTTTTTTTTTTTTTGCTTAAGGGAAAGTTAAATACTGTTTGTTTACTTTTAATGTAGGTGTTGACTTTTCCTACTATTGCACTTCTGGGATGGTGAGGGGAAGACCAGACTATTCACCAGCTGCAGAAAAGGAAGGAGTAATGGGGAAAGCTGTCTGCTGGTGACTAACTGCTTGAGAAAATTCTCTTCTGTGAGTAATGGGCTTCATTAGAAGAACCCAAACATGATGAATTGGTGCATCACCACTGCATTTTGTCTTATCTTAGTCACATAATTGTGCTTCCAGTGTGCTGTAGTTGGCTACATAAAGAGGGGCTTAGTTCAAGAAAGCCTTAAACCCATATCTCCAGGATAGAAACTAACAGTGACTGCAAAAAATGAGAAGAAACAGAAATCAGAAATAACACTTGCATACATTAGTTCTCTTGGTCATTGTAATTCCATAATGTGGGATGCTCCAGCTAATCACATGCTGATGTTGAAACACACTTTCTCAGAGATTGCAAGGAAAAAAACACTTTTAAAACAAAAAACAAAGACACTCCAGAAGAGTCTAATTACTTACAGGTCAAATTCCTCTGGAATTTGCAGTGCAATTTAAGCTTCTAAATCCTTTAGATGTTTCAGAAAGTTCTGCCTTTAATCTACAAGCTATAGATTAAAGGGCCTGCATTCATTGTGTCAGACTGCTGTAGGCTGTTCCCCAGAAAAAAAAAATCCCAAAGTCTACCTCTAACAAAACCACCTCAAGAACTTACTCTGAGTCCATCTTCGCTTGTTTGCTGCACATTCTTCACTTCCATGATGGCTGGGGGTCATGTTGCTCCCTAGCTGAGTCTCTGTGGTTTGCTTTCATTTCTAAGTTGTTTATTTTTTTAGGTGCCATTGCATCCATCCTGTAAATCACCTACTGACTTCCACATGGCCCTCTTACACCTCACGAGCTTTCTTGGAAGCTGAAGACAAGGCTGTAAGATTTTTTTTTTTAAAATCTTAGTTGTCCAGAATGAAGAGAGCTCTTTCTTTTTTTTTAACCCCTGCATTGTTGTTGTAAATGGGTAATGAGATTTATTGGGGTTTTTTGTTTGTTGTTGGGGTTTTTTTTTAAACTTATCCTGGGGCGTGGTGGGTTCTTTCTCCACTCCCCCATTTTTGCTGCCACTATTACCAAGCAGTGTTGCCTTTCATGCTGTACTCACAGGCCTGGTCTGAGGGGGGTCAGTAATGTGTGTTGAAAGTGTTTTAGCATTATGGATGTAGGGTCAGTGCTTATTCTCACCTCTTGTGCTAGGAACCCCTCGTGAGCAAAAGAAAAGTATGATCAGCTGACTTCTAGTGGTTCAGAAACAAGTGCTAAATTGCAGAAGCAATCTAATCCTTTTCCTGAAGGACTTTTAAAAAAAGAAATTGTAAAGAATTATTTTGCTTTTTTTAAAAATAAGTCTGGAGACCAGTGCTCAAGGCAATAAGGTTACTACATGAACATTCCCTTCCCTTGTTTGTATTCTAAAATAAGAATCTTTATTTGCTGAGTAGAAGGGATTTCTTTAGAGGTTGTTAATTTTAACTGGTGTTTTCAACAAATGTACAAAGTCATGGCAGTTTTATCCCAGCAAGTCTGTTAAGCTACATGGGGATTTTAAAATGTGGACTGCTCAAAAAAAAATCAGTAAATTTGAGGAAGGAGAAGATTTGCCTCATAAGCTGTAGTAGAGCTTATGCTCTACATCCAACAGGATAAAGTCAGCCTTTGAAATCTGGAGTAGTGTGGAAGACTTCTTGCTGAAAGATCAGAACTGTGTTTGTGCACAGTGTCCCCTCGCAAACAGAAAATCTGTCAGTCAGCTCCCTAAAGGAAGAGGTGGACAAGTGCAGTGACTCTGGCTCAGGGCTGTAAAAAAGGAGATCCTGCGTGTACCTTTGCACAATACCCTACCTCTTGGTTCCTCCGTGGGGTCAGACTTGCAGCTATGCCTTAGTTGTGATAGCAGCATAATGTCTGGCACTCAGCACAAAAACCATTGGCAGGAATTGCCTCTTCCTGACTTCAAAATGCAGAACCCGTGATTTAGCTTGAAAATGTTGATCTTTTGAGATTAATCACATCTGCATGCGTAAGTTCTCCAGCCAAATGCTTGTTTAATAAGCTCCTTCCCTCCAGTTGGATATGTGTGATCCCATCTCTCACCAGTCATACATTCTTTTCCAAAAAAACCCTGTGCCTGTGGTCCAGCCTGTAGGCCCCTGGAGGGCAACATCATTATGCTGGAAGAATCAGGTGCTCCGTGGTCTGGTTTTCCCCACACTCGAGGGGAGGGTGTGACTAGAGCTGTCCCTCTTTGGCACATTGCTCAGCATCAGTCACAAATGAAGTGTCTTGGCCTTGGCAGATCTATTCCAAAGACTGCAGGTGGTGGCTCAGTGATACCAGAGTTAATTTCCAGTCTATTGCTAGATGTTTCATACTGTGAATGCCACATTTCCAATCATGTAGCCTTGGAGTGTGTTTTTAAGCTGTTCTGCTATAGCAAAGAATCTTTCCGGCACCCTGCCTAAAAAGTGAACACTGTCTTACAACAGTTGTGGTCATTCTCTTTTGCCTTTGGCCATTTTTGGATGCCACATGGCTGTCTCAGCACACGTACACCTGCTTTGTGTTAATTGGACTGAAGCACTCAGCAGCTTCCATTCAGAACAGCATCCCCTTTGCATGTGCTGATCTTTGGACAGTTGCAATTGATGTGCTGTACTTTATTGTTGTATTCTAGGTATTTTTCTTAAATTTGATTTTTTTCCATTTGTGCCCTAAAGAATTTTACGGTATTTCAAATGAAATCAAGTTGTTGGTGTTGCAGTTCTGGATGTGAAAGATGCACTGTCTTTTTTGTCCTGGTAACTTCTGACTTTGGTTTGGAAGAACAGAAATGAGAACTGTTTTCAGCTGTATTCTGTGGGGATGAGAAAATTCCCAGTAGCAGGCATGGGCTGTCCCTCCCACCAGCACACCCAGATACATCCTTCCAAGCATCCAGTTCATAAATTACTTGTTTTCTCTTTCATTGGGGTTTGTCACTTTGTAAAAGGGGTCTGATGAAGTCAGCAGTGTCCTGCTGCAGTACCCACTTAGTGCATTTGCCTTTTAATAAGATGGGTAAATTTCCTAGAATGGGAGAAAACACAGTGGCATGGGGGTGGCGTTGGGCATCGGCAGGGGCGCTGTGCTTTGGAATGGGAGCAGGACTGGATAGACAGTAGGCCTGAAGAGCATTTTCTGCCACAAACGCCATTCCAATTGCTCTTTGGCCTGTGCACACAATGCCCAAGCGGTCCATTCAGTCCTGCAGAGAAAAACATTTGCAAACAAACTTGCAGCATCCCACAGAGTCCAAGGGTTTAAGTTCAGGAGGTTAAGTTCTGTTTACCAAGAGAAGTTCACCACCCAGCACAGAGTGTACGCACTCCCTACCCTTTTGTGCACTCTGCTTAAGCCTCACAGAAGGTTTTGTGCTTCAGGAAGGGTTTTTCAGCTCCACTGAGACGCTCTAAAATCTCAGGGCTGGAAAGAAAAGGATGGGAGTGGTGTGATTTGTTGCAGTTAAATTATGTCATTGTATCATCTGAATTTGTAGCCACAGCTCCTGTTTGAGGGCAGCTTGATTTAATAAGCAATTTACTGTGCTGTGTTTACTGAAATTGCTATGTCATGCCTGCAGTTTTTATGACGGCTCCTATTACATTTGTAACATTTAAATTGCATCTGTAGTTATGAGTAGAATACTGGGATTTTCCTTTCTTTTCTTTTAACTCAGATAGCTCTGGCCCTGTACAGTAATGATGCTGCTGTGTTCAGATCTGATTTAGATAATTACAGTATATTCTTCCTTGTTCCCTTTTAGCATTATCAGCACAGAGTGTACATGACACTTGGGCCGCTCTCATTAATGAGCAAAGCAAAGTTAAAACACTGCAGATTAGCAGAGGGCACCTGCCTCTGTGTGAAATGCAGTAAGATTTACATTGTGTTTCTCTGATTTACCAGAGACCAGAAAGAAAATGCTCATAGTAAACTTGAAAAATTAATATCACCATGTCCTATGGTACCTGTCCAGGTGGAGAGCACTGCCATGTGATGGTTTGGGCCACAACTGCGCAAAGGAGGGTAAAAAATTGCTCCTTGTGAAGGTGGTGTCAGACTTGCATAAATAGTACTTGGGTAATATGACAGTGGTGCCAGCTGTCTGACTGCAGACAGCCAGAGTGCAGCGCTATTTCAGTGACTTTGTTGGCGATGAGAGCCCAACTCTGACTAAATGCACTTTATTTTTCAGGGGCCTCCAGCTTTTCTAAACATGTTGTGGCCCAGCATCAATGTACTTCATTTGTTATGCGCTCAGCTGGAAGCCTCTTACTTATGAATAGGAGCATTACTTGGATTCTCAAATATGTAGGTACTTAAAGTGGCATTTTGTTGCTGACTGTGCAAATCTTCTTTTTGTTCATTGATTATAATGGTTCTTGTGTGGCAGCTGGATTAAATTAAGACCGAAGTCTCTGGGCTAAAAGCCCTGATAGAACTTTTGTGCAAAGGCTGCATTTCTCAACCAAATAACTTTGGCACTTCAGCAGACTGCCTGCATACAATTACGTATTGTGGACTAAATACCTGCAAACTTACATTTCTGATGAAGCCAGTTCCACAGCAGCTGTGTTTGATTGCAGTCTAGTTTAAAAAGAACTAGCTTGGATTTAGACCAAAAAATAACGTGGGCGAGTCAATCCAAGACAACTAAACTGTCTCCAGCTCAGTGCTGCTGTGTCAGTTTGGCCAGAGCTCAGACGAAATGCCATCTCCACCTCAAAGGAGAGGGAGCGGCTCTGGGTCTCGGTATCCCTTGCTGCAGCCTGAGCCAAAAACTGGTGTCTCTTGGTGTCCAAGTGCAGCTTGGTGTAGGAAACTCTAACCAGTGTCTGTTGTAAAACTCCAGGGTCATAACACTGGAGTTTGAGCTCCAATGTGAAAAAAATCTAGCAGCCTCTCAGACCAGGCTGAATATTTGGCCTCTTAAGCTTTAGAAATGAGAAGGTAAAATATAACTTATTGATGGCTATGCCTGCTTAGTGGGTGTAAATGCTTTAGATAATTAAAGCTGTGGTTGGTGCAACGGTATGGCAGGAGAACTTCTGCTTTGCTTACACAAAATGGCTGTGCATGGAGGGCACAGTGAAGCTGTTGGCCTTCAGGCACTCTTGTGAGCATCATGGTGGTACAGCCTCTGGCAGCTGCAGGTACTGAGCTCAGATGCAGGTCTTTCTCCAGCAGCTGCCATGACAAGGCAATGGATGCTGCATGGAGTAATTTGCTGCCTGCGTATGTGCTGGGTTAACGTGGGGTCTGGCACAGCTGTCACCCGTCTTTTACTGGGTCAAAGCCAGCAGGTGAGATGGAATCATTTGCAGGGTCATGAGCTTGACCCCCCCCCGCCCCCCCCAGATAAAGGGAAGGTCAGGGTCCCTCAGAGTACAGCTGGTCAGCAAACACTGCAGACAGTTGTGAAATGCCTGTACACCCTACGGGAGATCTCAGGGGTCTGGTCTGGGACTAGGATGGTCCTAGAGGGAAGGTTCAGTTCTCACTGGGACCATGCACAGCTGCATTGCTTACTAAATTCTGCCTTCTTTTTGCAGCTCTGTTGCCTCATGGTGGCACCTGAGCACTCCTGCAGTTTGTTTTATTGCAGCTGAAATTCAGACCGTATGGCCTGATGTGGGATGTGTGTTGGAGTACAGTCAGAGGAGAAGCAGCATTCCTGGTGGTTTTGTGTTCCCACTGCAGTCATCCCTAATCACTGATCTGGCTTGGCCAGGGGGCTCTTCAAGACTGAGTTTAAATTTGCCATCACAATGGGCAGAAAAAGGCGCAGCAAATTACAGGTCATGACAACTTAGGATTTTGTATTTCATTGTATTCCTCACACTGTTTAGCAATAGAATTCTCTCTGTATACACACTACCTGAAAATTTGTGGCTTCTGAGGGGACAGGGATGACTTGTACTCAACAGCCAACCCAGTGCAGGTAAGCTTCTAAGCATTTGGGTTGATAACTCTTGACCTCCTGTCTGCTGTAACTTGGTTTTATGTGGCCATTGCCTGAAGCAGAATCCAATGAACTTTGGGGTATTTGTAAACAGCATTGCAAGGATGATGCAGGCAACAAGGGCAAAAAGACCAGTAGCGTGCTATTCCCTTTTCTTCCTCACAAAGTTTGAGAAAAGAGTTGATTAAAAACCCAATTGGTTTTTCTTTATGTGTAAAAAACCAGACGCTCTCCATGTTGAACATGCACACAAGGCCATAAATCACTGGGAAGGTGCTGCTGAGGTCAGTGGTTGTGAAAGCGTGTAGGTAGAAGGGTGCTCAGAACTGAAATGAGAACACAGAACACTGACGCCGCACCACACAAGTGCAGTGGGAAGGGGCCATAGTGAAATCACAGCATGAATACTCTAGCTGTAAATTTTTTAGTTAAGGTTCCTATCATATGCTTCTATTTTTAACACAGTTAAAATTAAATTCTGCAGCCAAGGCTGAGTGCTAGAAATTCTTTCTTCACTACTTACAGCGTTGCCAGCATCTTTTTAGACAACTTTCTTCTCCTCTTCTGCAACCTCAGATACAGGATACTTCAGCTATATGAGATAGTAAGTATCAGCTCTCCACCCTCAGGACTGACCTCCTAAAAGACTTCCAGCAATGAGTAGATGAGATTGTCGCCACAGTGTCTGGTGTCAGCTTTTAATTTGTGAGCATTTTCCTTGTCCCTCTCTTTGTGGACGGTTACTGCTGAAAACCTGCATGAAACTGTCCTTAATTCACCCTGCCTAATGCTGTTGCACAGATGGCATCTGCAATCATTAGATAAGAGAGCACTGGAGTAGCTAAATGAGACTTGCAGGTTGGGGTCAAAGCCCCAATCCTCATTCTTGAGTTCCTAGCCTCAATACAACTACACTTAAAACAACCTCCTGGTCTGCAAAGTGTTGTGACATCAACACTTCACAGTCAGGCTCTCCCTTCTATCCTGCAGACCCTCCTGCCCTTTGGGGTTGTTTTGTCTTTAGCAGATACTAAATTCCTTGAGGCTGCTGCTTCTGACTTATGTGCTCTATCAACTATTACTATGCAGATATAAACCAAAGCTGTTTTGCTCAGTACAGAGTTCACCTGTTGAGTATTTAGAATTTGCCTTTAGCTCCAGTTAGGGGGATGGGAAGGTGGTGGTTGTATTTAGGCTGCTGTATCAGGCCCTTGGCAGCAAAAGGATCCCATGTTTTGGTTGTATTAGTTCGATCAAAAGGGTGTAAGGTGACTGATGAGCCCCTTAATGCAGGCTGGCATAGTGGGAGCAGTGTTAGCTGCCCCTGCTGAGCCTTCCTGTCGCTAAGTCCAAGCACTGCCAGCTACCGCTGCTTTGAAGTTGGTAGCTGATATCTCCACAAATGTTAAAAAGCTTCATCATCTGGATCTCAACTGACTCAAACCACTTTTCTATCTGAAATTTACATTTTGTGTGTGTCTGCAAAAGAGTTCTTTAAAAATTTCAGAAGTGACTGTTTCATAACATAGTGCAAAATTTATAGACTATGGCTGCTCTTTCCCTTCCCTGGAAGAATATTACAATTATCCCGTTTTAATCTTTCTCGTTATCCATTGTGTCTTGCAGGTGGGGGTGAAAATTGAGACTTACAGTAAATCACAGAATGGTTTGGGTTGGAAGGGACCTTAATTTAGTTCTAACCCCCCTATCATGGGCAGGGACACCTTCCACTAGACCAGGTTGCTCAAAGCCCCATCCAGCCTTGAACACTTTCAGGGATGGGGCATCTGCAGCTTCTATGGGCAACCTGTCCCAGTGCTTCACAGTAGGGACTTTTTTCCTAATATCTAACCTAAACCTGCCCTCTGTCAGCTTAAAGCCCTTCCCCCTTGTCCTATCCCTATATGCCCTTGTAAAATGTCCCTCTGCAGCTTTCTTGTCAGTCCCCTTTAGGTACTGGAAGGTGCTGTAAAGTCTCTCTAGAGCCTTCTCTTCTCCAGGCTGAACAGCCCCAGCTCTCTCAGCCTGTTCTCACAGGAGAGCTGCTCCAGCCCTCTGATCACCTTCATGGCCCTCCTCTGGACTGGCTCCAACAGGTCCATGTCCTTCCTATGCTGGGGACCCCAGACCTGGATGCAGTACTCCAGATGGTGTGTCACCAGAGCAGAGGGGCAGAATCATCTCCCTTGAAGATCTTTTGATGCAGCCCAGGACACAGTTGGCTTTCTGGGCTGCGAGCACACACTGACAGGTCATGTCAAGTTTGTCATCCACCAGTACCCCCAAGTCCCACTTCTTTGTGCAAGACCACCTCTCAAGCCTGTCCAGGTCCCTCTGGATATCATCCCATCTCTTCCCTCCAGCCTGTTGACCACACCACACACCTCAGTGTCAGCAGTGAACTTGCTGATGAGGAAGCACTCAATCCCATTGTCCGTGTCACCAACAGTGATGTTAAACAGAATCATTCCCAGTACCAACCCCAGAACACCAATTGCCACTGATCTCCACTTGGACATCTGGCCATTGACCACGACTCTTTTTGTTGACCATCCAGCCAATTCCTTGTCCACCAAGTGGTCCATCCATCCAAACCATGTCTCTCCAGTTCAGACGAGGACGTCATGCAGGACAGTGTTGAGTGCTTTGCCCAAGCCTGGGTGGATGATGTACTCATACAGACTCTACTCACAGAGAACCTGGTTCATGATTTTTAAGAGGTTTTGTACCATATTAGCAAAGTACAATTCTACAGTAAAAGAGTGGCTAAGAAGTAGCCAGTAGAGAGAATTATCAGGAGTAGCCTTGCTACATTAGTTGAGATACTTCCTTATTTTAAATCAGCTTAATTACTACTCTTCCAAATACATTGCTGTTTTTTTGATTTCTCTTTTTTAAGAGGCTCCCACTACAGCAGTGGGAAACTCTGCACAGCAGCATAGAGCTGTGCAACAACAAGTATTAACCTTGGGCGAAACATTAACTTCTGGGAAACAATTGTGTTTTTCTAAACTGAGGGAGCACCCTTAAACTAAGATTCAAGATTTCATGCAGACTCCCTTGTGCCTTCTTGTTTCTTGCTGTCATGGCAGGAGTTGAACAGAGTTCCAGTATTTAAAGTCTGTTGTATAATCTAAACCTTTATTGATGGAACACCCACCTGAAAATTCACACCACTGTAGATAAAAATGGTACTTTTTGCTCATGATGTGAAAAGTGATAGTAAAAGCCTTATTGGGAAGGTCAATTACATGAAAATCCTGGGAATGGTGTGATTTGGGGAGTTTTCACAGGTTTAGTTTTTTTGCTTGGTTGATTGGTTTTTGAAGGGTCACAGTTTTTGACTGCAACCATGTTACTGCTTTTTGTCAGCTGTATGACTTCTGATTTGTAAAAGTATATTTTGTGAATAATGGGTATACATTTTATTCATTAAATGTATTGAAAACCTTCTAATTAAAGAGTTCACACTTGAACCTCGAGCCAATTTGTACAGCAATGTCCTCCTCCAGACATACATTAGTGCTGTGACTCAGGAGAATGAACTGCCATCAACCTACTTTGAACTAGTATTGCAAGCACCACATTTGCAAAAGGTGACTGAAGTCCCAGGGCCACACTTGCTGCTCTCCCGTGACAATGTCTGCCCTGCAGGCACATCCTAAAGAACAATTCTGAAGAAGTAGCTCTGAGGCCTGAGGTAAATGTGATCTTTAAAAAGTACAGCTTAGCACTCTCCAGGAGGGATTTAAGAACTTCAAACCCCTGGTACTAAATGGGATTTCTCTCCCTACTACGTGCAAATTTGACAGACTTCCTCTAGTTGCATTTCCTGTTAATGGTTTGATCAGCTGAAGTGGGTTGGGATGGGGAAATTAAATCTAGGTCCCTGCATTTCAGTGGGTAGTTAAAGCTAGGAAATGAAAAACTGAAGGTATAAAAAAACCACCAGCATAACACACCCCATAGGATTAAGTAGTGGAGCAGGCCCTAGACTCCAGCTGAATCCTGCTCAGTTTTGGTAAGCCAACTGCATGTTCCATTCCTTCCCCAAAGCACTGCAGTTCCAGGTGATGGCAGAAAACCATGTGCAGAGAAGCAGCAGCCCTGGGCACTGGGCCGTTGTAGCACACGGTCCAAGTTCTCGCCTGCAGAGGAAAAAACCAAACTGGAGCAAGTGATCCTTTTACTGAGCTACTGCATCAGAGGAAGGCACCACTTTCTCAGGCAGACGGTGTGATTCTTCAGGCTCTCCTGTGCAGGGCCAGGAGCTGGATTCTCGTGATCCTTGTGGGTCTGTGATTATACTTGTTCCTCTCTAAGCTGCGCAGGGCTGGCAGAAGCACATCTGCTGATGCCAAACTGGGATGTGACCCTCACAAGGGCTCAGGCTTATCCCTGAGGCACTCCTCAGAACTGAGAGCTGCGAGCAGGCAAAGCAGATGTTTGGGTACACAGCTGGGAGGAGGAGAGCAAACAATCTGACACACGGGGATGCAGGCGCTTCTATCTGTGGCACTAGCCTCAGGCACATACTTAAGCAGCTAGTGATTTCATCCTTTCCCCATCCCTCAGAAACCAGGAAGAATGATAGAAGGGAAATTTTTTTCCTCTCTGTTAGGCATCGAGGCAGACATGGTCTTCTAGGCGTTTTAATCATAGTTACGAGTGTGCTCACACTAATTCACGGTGAGTTACCAGCGTGCACCACCACACTGAGTATTAGAGATCTGTGCGTTTCCCTTCTCACAAACAGGCAGCCAGAAAAGCTGAGTTTGCACCCGCTTTATTAGAAAACTAACCCATACAGCTTCAGCTTTCTGCATACTCACAGACACTCCTGGGAGCTGGTTTCCCAGGGCTGTGTGGAAATCACATTTCCAAATGCCACATCAAAGTGAGAGAGATGCAAATGGCTGTATCAACTCCTGCTTTTCTTTGGCCCATCTGCCTTTGGCTGAGGCATCCAAGGAAGGCTGGGACTTCCAGCTGCTTGAAGTATAACCAACAAGCCCGATGCTACATGAGGAGACACCAAAGTGCATTTGCAGACAGAATGAAGCACATGTTTCTGTAGTCACTTGTGTGGTTTTCCTCTTGTGGCTACTCTGATAGCTTCTTCTCTAATAATTGCTTCACCAGAACAGGACTCGACCGTCCTTGTGTTTCTCTTTGTACCAGGCCAATTAACTTATTTAGAACTTTTAGATTTCCTGCCTTTATCGCCATAACCTTAAAGAAAAAAAAAGCAAGAGACACCAGTGTTACAGGGATATTGAACATCTTCACTCATTCCCAGACAGGGCATGAATATTTTTGTCCTTTGGACCATTGTGACAGAACACTGTATTTTGGGCAAAGGTGTTATTTATAAAAACTGCCTTCAGCTTTGCAATAAGCTTCTGCTCTGCTCCCATGAGAGAACAGCAAGTCCCTAGAGCAGCAGGGCCTTACAACTAATAGAAACAGCTCCTCTTATAGAGTCAGAAAACACTTTTGGATTTTAAGTGTCTGGAACTTGAAGAGCAACTTCCTGGAAAAGAGCCAGAGAACAAAGATGGACTTTTCTTGCTAATAGGATCTACCTTCTTACTGAATATAATATTCTAACAAGTAATTTGCATCAAATCACAGCCTATTTGATAATATTTGTGAAGTCCTTAAAGAACAGATGTAGGTGTTCTTGTAACAATGTGTTGCTTCCTTTAAGCACAGAATTCTTTGCAACGTGACAATTAATTAACTGGTCAGAAATACAACCACCTATCAGACAGCTAGATGATGCACAATCACCTGCAAAATTGCAAGGGCCATATTTAATAGATCAGAAATGTCACCTCTGGGCATTCCTAAAGGAGATCCTACTGCTGAAAGACAAGCATCTGGCCTTCATACCGCTTGTGTGGCAGGGAAGGCATTCTCTACATTGTTGGAGTTCCTGGGTAGAACACAGTAG
Source organism: Platyrinchus mystaceus (assembly GCA_035041135.1). NCBI lineage: Eukaryota > Metazoa > Chordata > Aves > Passeriformes > Tyrannidae > Platyrinchus > Platyrinchus mystaceus. Next base: position 28,955,914 of record JAWWLV010000144.1, read on the forward strand.
CTGCAACTAAACAGGATGTCATATTTGCAGATATTAAGGGAAGGGTTGTGAACATAGGAACCACCAACTGTGCCAATACCAAACTCAAATGCAAATATTGCTACTCATTACAGAATCTGAATTATTGTCAGTCTAAAATCTTCTTTGTAATGTCACACTATGGAAAGGATTCATTACTCTGGATCTGCTAGTAATTGCCTATGTGGGGTAGAGTCGCAGTACAATCAAGATACTGCACTGTCATAAAGTGCTCAGTGTTGGCTTGAGCAGCTGTTTTTAAATTAGTTCATTCTGAAAAAAGTTAAAACACATTGAAACAGGAGTGTGGTTATGGATCTGTGGCTCCTGCACTTCCCAGTTGGTTCTAATGTCCGTTCTGTCCATGCCTGTGCTTTCATACCAGCCTGAAAATACAGCAGCACTTTTATCAGGCTCTGCAAATGAGTCAGTCTGATGGAGGTCACGCCGACCTACTGCAAGCTCATTTTCTTTATCAAAAGCTCTTGCAGAGCTGTTAGCATCCCCCAATGAGATCTGGAGTGGGTGGTATTGTTCTCAAAAGATGTTAATGTTTTTTTCCAAATGGCAAATGTAGCTAGACATTGTTTATATTAGAAGTAAGCTATTCACTTCTGCTTTTATATTTTTGCTCCAGAGAACATATAAGCACTTGTTTTCATTTTGCTTTTTATAAAGCAGATTATATAGACTCTGTCAAGATCCATTCTGACTCCTCCCCTTCATGATCAACAAGGGGTTTCTTCCCTTTTTTTTCCAGCTCAGACCTTGTTAGACCGATGAGCCACACTGGCTGCTGTGTGTCTTTCCAAGGAGATGGGGAAGAGCCAACCTCCCCCTCCCCCCTATCTTTCCTACTGCGGCATTTGTGTTGCTGCCATAGCCCAGCAGAACAGAGTGGGCAGCAGCTCTGGAGCCACCGCTGCTGCTGCCACGGGGTTTGGCTCCTCCCCACCCCACAGCCACTGTCAGGCAGGACAGCCACCAAGACTTGTCTCTTTGGCAGTGCATGGGGACGGGGACACGGAGAAGAGTCAGATGCAAGTGAAGTGTTTGCCTTGCCAGTTCTGATGCATTCTCTAATTCTGTAACTAATATATGTCTTGCTGGCAGGTAACTTCAGTCTCCAGCTTCAGAACAGTTTAACAGTGTTGCCCCAGTATCACAACAGATGACATAAAAATCAGAGTTATGTGGCCAGGTGGCAGGGTGAGGTTAATGGCAGTACAGCCAGAGAGGGAGAGGGCCCTGTAGTTTTGCTTTCCTACATTAAAGTTTTATGGTCTTTCAGAATGACCTAGCACATTAACCAGACTGGTAATTTCTTCTGCTGATCATTTTGTTCAAGCTTCAATTTCAAAAAATCCACTTAGTAAAATAAGAAAGGAGAAGAAAAGCCTGATAATATCTTGGCAGCAGCTTTACTGCTCTGGCTCTAGAGCTCAAATGCCATCAAAAGGGAAAAAACAGAGAGGCCATTTTAACCCCCCTTTCAGTGCCACAGACTGCCACAGTGCAGAAGGTTCCCAGCACCATCATAATCACCTCATTTTCTTGTCTATCAATCACTGCCTGGCAGATCTGTTCAAGCTCTTTTTGATCCTGTAACAGTTGAAGTTTCTGCTCTTTAACAATTTCAAGAGGAGTCTTCCCTTCTCCCTTCCACAATTCCGCAAGCACCTGAAAATCACAACAAAACAGCAAAGGTCAGTGCCTTGACTTCCCAACGTTGTTTACATGCAGTATTTCAGTTACTGATACAGGAAGCCAGATTTTAGTTAAAGCAAGAGCAGACTGCCTAAATGTGAAGAAACCCAAGATTTAATCCTGTGCCTCTCTGAAAGAGCCCTTGTACTCTCCCCCTCCTTTTCTGCATCCTGTAATAAGACAAAGAATCATCACTTACTGCACAAGTACAGGTTAATGGTTCACATCTGGTGCTCTGTAGCCTCCCACAGTCCCGGGACCTGTCTGCTCCTGCCAGTGCCTTGTCTCCAAAGATGTTTGCTGAGCACAGCCCCGTGTGCCTCGCTGCATGGAGAGGGGCCAGCCCAGCAGAGACTGGCACGGACTGCAAGGCTGCTCCTCCAGCAGCACTCATGCTCATCCCACATCATTCACATGAACTGCCTGAGAGCAGTCAGGAAATGCATCTCCATGAGCAATGGCTCTACCTGGGAATGACGATTAGCTGACTATTGTACGAAGTCCAATCCCAGGTAACTCATCCCATTACCAGTCCTCACCAGCAAGCTGTAATGAGGATACATATGACAAAGCAGAAGAAAAATGGTGCCAAGCAGAATGAATGCAGCAGTTTCAGCCCACCTATGCATCATCTCCAAGTACTGGACTGCTGGGCAAACCCAGACCTGTGGAATAATCACTTGTTAATGCTAGTGTGTTTTCCTACACTGCAGCAGGGCTACTGCCCTGGAATACACTTGAGAGGAGAGAACATTTATAAAAAACCAATTTCCTTGGGCAGTCATTTTCTGTATTCCCTTTGCTCTTATTTCAGGGCTGTGGGAGGAGAGTAAGAAAACCTTTATTAAAACAGCTCCTTGAGCTCCATCCTGAGCTGAAGTGCCATTACTGTGTCCCAATATGAAAATGGATGCCATGTCAAAATTTCAGCATTAAATATTCACTGTAGGATAAAGAAGAGGCTGGGATGGGGAGACGAGGAGAAGCATCAAATTGAATGTTAAATAATTTGCAGGGCAGCAAGAGAACTTGGGAAAAAAGAAGCATGTGGGTTAGTATCGTAACTACCCCAGCAATTTTCTTCAGCTTGACAAATTTTCTGGTACAAAAGACTTTCAGTTAAAGAATTCTGTAGCCACAGCAAGTATTTAAGAACCATGCATTGATACAATTCTTGCAAGAGGAGATTCATTTGCCAGCGGTACCCCAAAGCTTTTTATGGGAGCTTATCTCACTTCTGGAGACCTTGTGAAAGGTAATGATATGCTGTTGTATTGTGGCAACTCCATCTTAATTTCTCCCTGTAAGAGGGTTATATGCAGATCACAATACTGAAGTTACTGATATGCAGCCAGAGTTACAACTGCTATAAGTAAAGCTTTCAGATGTTTATCCTGAATAAATCAGTGCTGTATATGCTGTCTTCTACAAGATCTTCCTTTAGTGCGGTACTTAGAAGTCATCATTCCAGTGCTACCTGGAATACCTCTAGAAAGAAATATACTACATCCAACAGAGATTCAGCCTGTCTGCAGCCTCTTGCTTTCTTTTTTTTTGTGGCTCTCCACTGCTACCCCAGGCAGCCCTTCTGCTTCTTCTCTGAGCGACCAGGCAGGAATCTTTCTGTCCCCCAGGCCTCCCAATGCACCCGTATGTACATCACCCTCAGAGTGAGCCCTGTCCTCATGGCACAGCACAGCCCGCAGCAAACACCCTGGAGAGTCTAAGTGCTGCACAAATCAGGGGTGGACACTGAATAAGCCCTTTCGATCTTCTGGAAAAAGGCAGATGGGATTTTTAGGATGCCATGGGCTGCAGGAGGGGGAAATCTGCAACAAACAAAATCTACGCAGCCGACCATGGCAGTTATCCAGGAGGAACTCATATATCAGGCTGACTTAGAGCAGGGGCAGGGCAGCTCGACAGTCAGAGATCCAGCTCTGATTCCCTGTTATGCCTATGCCAATATTTCCTGGCACTGAGAAAAGCTTGCCCATTAGAGATCTTGAAGGCACCAGATTTTTCCCTATGTGACAGCTGCATCATGCGTACTTCTCCATTTGGTAACAACCATCTCCACTTAGCTAGTAGAGCAACAATGTTATCAAGGCCCTTGCTTGTTTACAGGTGCGTAAGAAAGCAGAAAGAGATGTGGCCAAGTCCTGTCAAAGATGCACTTTTTAAAAATGTGTCTCTACACTTGGCAAGGAGCACGAATCTAAAGAAAGCAGTTTAAAAAAATGATTTCAACTCATTTACACAAACTGCCTGCACCAGCACAGGAGGATCAAATTATGAAGTCTCCAGAGCCAAAATGTGAATTTCAGGTCTCATTTCCATTACTGAAATCTCAACAGTTTCTACTATTGATTCTTGCCTGAGCATGATTAGATTTTAATAATGTTCTGCAGTCTCTACCTATGCAGGCACAGCAGCATTGGTCAAGATGAATTAATCAGGACTTACACGTCTGGCTGCCATGGGCATCATATCAAACATTTTGCAACTGGTGAATGTGCCAGCTGACTGCTGTGCCTAGGAACGCTCCAACTGGAAACCCTATCTGCAGTGATTTGCTGCCAAGGGTGGGAGGAAGCAGCAGGCAGCACCATTCAAGTCAGTCCTGTGGGCACCTCTCGTTTCCAGTGACGGAAGCCTTGATGTCTGGCAGTTGTCCCTCAGCCTCTCTCAGAGGCGAGGGGCAGGCTGGGTCCAGTCCTCCAGATGGTATAGCCACAATTGTCAAAGCAGATGGTTCAGTTTAGGTTTCTGTACTGTACTCATTTCCATGCCATCTACTTTGAAGCAGGACTGCCCAGTGGGTCTTTTGAAGTTATTCCTATGTGGGTGACCTATGCAGCTGCAGAAGCCAGCAAAACTTGGGCTCTGCTCTGCTCCGTGGCCTACTGGGGCATTGATCCCCAGTGAACTCAGGACAAGGGTGTCCACAACGGAGTTGCTCCAGCATGGCTCTCGGCAGCACGGGCAAGTTTCTGCTTCCCTGGCCCAGGAACCAGCTTCTTCCCACAGTGCCATAACTCAAAGGCAGGTCTGTCATGCCAGAGATGCACTTGCTGTCATCCAGGCAAATAAGGAGCGAGGCCCCATCTCAGGCACACTCCCCATTGGACTGGTTTCAGCCCTGGGTGAGCAGTAATCCCACTGTGGGCTTCAAAATGATGCCCCTGGGGTGGGCCCCAGCATGTGCCCATGCAGCTGCCCTGATCCAGGACACGCTCCCCCCACATACCTGCACACCTGCAAACCTGGAAGCTGGTCCTGCCTTTGCACAGGCACACCAGCCTGGAACTGCTTCAGAGACCTCTGGAGTGGGACACTGTATTTGATGGCAAGTTGGGCGTGAGCTGTGTAATTACCTACGTGGTAATTATGTGAGCACACAGTGCCCTTGGCTTGGCACACGCATCCCACCATACAATGCTCTGTGTCCACAGTCAGTGCTCACAGCTTTTATCTGCCTGTGTTTAACTGCCCTTACACAGCAGAGACCAAACACAGAACCTTTTAAAAAATTTAAGCCTTTAAGAGCTTCCTGCAGCGAGCACGTATGTGTACACACGTCTGTGCGCTCACCCCATCCAACCCTTCCATCCCCTCCTGTTGGATCTGTGTTTGCCACTGCACATCATGCTCCCCCTCCCCAAGGGCTGCAATTCATCTGCTGGTGTGTATATATAGCCTTTTCTGCCCTCGGGCCAAGCAGCATCTCTGCCTACTGCTGAGAATTGTTATAAGCATTTGTTACTCTTCTGACATCCAGGCAACCAAAATACTTTTCTAAATGTGGCAAGGTTTCTGCAGTCTGATAGCATCATCACTGGGTGATGGCAAACAGTGCTGTGATTTCTCTGTGTCCAATTTCAGAGCACCGAGGACAACACGCACATTACAAGGAGTTGGTAATTAAACAAGAAACGCATCTCTGAAATTCTTGACATTTCATAACCTGTCAGAAGTGCTGGCACACAAATATATCACAAGGCAGAAAACTTCCACAGAAGAGCATTAGTACCCTGTCCCTACCTCCACAAGGAAGAGACTCAAGACTGGAGTTCTGAAGCTTCCCTTTCAAATGCAGACACCAAACTGATGGGTGTGCCACAACCCCTCAGGCACAGAACTGCTCTGCATTCCAATGCTTTTCCTATTAATACTTTATCTCCTTTTTGAAGCTTTTACTTTTCCAATACAACATTTCTAAACACACATGCCTGAAGCCAGGCACTTAAATCCCTATTTATGACGCCTGTCTTATGCAGCTGGCTATCCACAGAAACAGACCAACAAGGACACCAACTTAATTAAGAACCACAAGCATCTCCAAAAAAAGAAAACAAACCAGAAAGTTTAGAAGTCTCCAAGTAGGGTAAAGAGCCATGTTTGCAACAGTTACACTTGGTTTATAATAATGCAAAAAACCCTGAACTGACTTCAGTGCTATTCCAAAGCTGTACTTGGATTTAATGGATAGATTAGACAGATGGAAAGGTGCTCTGTATATTTCAGGGCGTTAAAAGTTTGAAAGCAGTTAAGGCAAGTTAAATGTCTTAATTAATAGTTTCACTGATAAACACAAACAGGTCCCTACTGCACTTACCTAGAGTATAATAATTAATCTGAAAAGACAATGTATTTCACATAAATGAGCTGGCAATATTATAAGTTGAATGATTAATTATTCCTCATCATAAAAAACCTCCAAAGTTTTACTACAGACACAGCAGTCACCATATTGATCATAACCAGTTCACAATTTTAGATGTAAATCATCAAGAACTGATTTTTCAGACTGTCCTAAGCAACATGGTATTTTAAAAAAAAACAGCTGTACCATCTTTACTAGTGTGAGAGGTTCGTAATAGCACTTGCTCAAAGAAGCAAGGATAAGAGAAAGGCCAGACCTCTCCCACTTCTGGCTCGGGGGTACACCAAAGCAGAACTCTTTTTGTGACTACACTCAGGTGAATTATATCCTTTTCCACCTGCTAATGCTTGGGAACCTTACTGTCCCTTAGTACATAGTAAGTGATACTCTCAGCTTAGCTGCAAGCCATGGATTAGCTCCCACTGACCTTTCACTCAGGTCTGACTCAAACTGTGAAACTGAGATCTAGTGTCTGCTCTGTTCAGAAGGAGGATTTATTTAATTGCCTTCAGTTCACATTGTTTAAGTCTACTATTTGGCTTCTACCCCCTTCTAACACTGGGGTTAGAAGACGTATCTCTAAGATTATAAACACACACAAGGCATTTGCATCTATTATATTATAGATACAAAATTTATCCTTCATCAACATTAAACAACTTCCTTCTAAAGCATCCACTGTACCGGTACATACTGATTATAAAATTGCTACACAACTGGAGTGAGCAGCCACAGATTCAGAGTACAGTAAAATCAAAAAGGTACTTACTTGCTTTGCTGCTGTAGAAGAAATTTCTTTTTTTTCTAGAAGGTTCAGAAGGTCAGCCAGGAGAAAAGAACTGACTGGGCTAGGGAGAAAGGGAGAAGTTACCTCAACAAATAAGGTGATGTAATATATCTATGCTACTGTTGCTTGCCTAAAAATCATACAAGCTGGTATTTTTCCTCATGTTACTCTATGTTCAAGTTTGGTATTCAAGATAGCCTACTCTGTCGTACCATCATCATATTCTAAAGACTGAAGACTGATTACAACTTTTAATTACATGGTCCTCTTCTCTGCAACATACTTGACTCCACTGAGCACAACAGTTGCCAAGGCCTGTGCCTGGTGTAACAAACTTCACAGGTAACAACTGAAGCAGCAGTGGGCAAAGGAGTGACATGGTATTATTCATGGCACTGAAAAGGATCACTTTTGTTTCACCAGTGTACGAATCACAAAGACTGACCTTTCCTTTACTGTAAGGGAATGTTGTTTCAAGTAACTGAGCAGGTCCTTTAGCACCCAGCCGATCACTCTCCTTGGCTTCATTCGGGTCTGTTTCACCACAGTTTCATAGAATTCAGCTAATCCATCTTCATTCTGTTTAAGAAAAGTTAAATGCATCAGAGATACCAGAGTGCAAACATCATTACAGAATCAGAGAATCACAGAATCGTCAGGGTTGGAAGGGACCTCTGGAGATCATCCTGTCCAACCCCCCTGCCAAGGCAGGGTCACCTAGAGCAGGGGACACAGGTTACAGGTTACAATTGATTACACAGTTACACTCGGCGGGTAAATGCTCAATCCTAAAGAAAACTTCAGTTGTGAATTCATTGCAAAGGCACAAGACTTTGGAGTAATTTTATTAACATAACAGCAAACGAACTATCTTATGCCTAGAACAGATACATAGAGCTTATCTGCCAGCCTGTCTGCTCCAGTGGAACTTCCAACAGATGAGCAATCACTTTTCTCTTAACACCTCCCTAAAATTAGCATTTGGGGAGAACCTTCCTCATCTCCTGTGGTTTAAGTATATATAATGCTAGAAAATACAATGCTGCCATCTCCCACGGTGTCATGCTGCCTTTTACCAAGAACAGATTTTTCCTGAAACTGCCTACAGATACTTCACTCTTGATCTTGCAATCACTTCTATTTATTTTGGATGGAAGGAATAAGTGTAGACTGCATTTACCCTTCAGTGATATGGAAAGGTCATACTGTAAGAAGCAGGGCTTTATTCTACCATTTTTTTTTTCAGAGAAGCTACGTAAGCTTTTCCACAGCACCCTTAAATGCTCAGAAGATATGACAGTAGGGGATTCAATTTATAGCCTAAGTGAAATCCAAGATTGTTTCTAGAAGAAAGGATACTGCACAGTCTGTTGAATGCTGTGATGTTTGTCATCAAGGTACTGATGGATCTTTAGCTGCAGCACAGAACTCATTAGGTTTACTGAAGGCTGAAGAAGTATGAAGTGGCAGCTCCTACCTTTTCAAGGAGAAATCCATATCCAACATGCCACTGGACTTCTGCAGTGTGTGGCATAAACACACAGGAGGACAAGTCAGCTCTCAGAAGTTGAGAGGTAACAGTTTAGAGACAGCCAAGGAGCTATTCTAAGTATACAGTCATCACAGCAAAAACATTTCCCAAGCACATACTGACTGCAGCCAGATCTCTGAACAGTTATGAGCAAAAAGAGTGCAGGGTACACACTAAACCAAAGCCTGAGTTCTCCATCCACACACATCCCATCAGTCTCATATGCCCTTGTTATTAAAGGCCATTTACTGCTATAGCAATACAGAATTTTAGACTTTCCTTCTCCAAACTTTCACAACACAAACTTCCAACAGCTCTGGATACCATATTTTTCATTGGTAATGATGTATGGCTTTTGAGAAGACTGCAAACTACTGCTCTCTGTTCTGTGAAACAGAACAAAATGTGCTTAGATTAATGTCTGATGTGCTGTAAAACTGGTGTGACAAAAATCAGACCCACCCCCTTTACCTTGAGACCATGAGGAAAGAAACCAAGCTCTCAGCTTAGGAAACCACTGAGGTCTTTTGTGAACCAAGGTATACAGACGTAGTTCTCTTCTCCAGCGCTCTTACTAATTTAACCAGCAGTTACTCTGTAATCAAATTATGCAAAACCAAGGCTAAATAGCCTAGAGGAACAAATTTGGCTTTAAAAAAAAAACAGTAAAGGAATGACATGATTACCAAAGTACAGTAAACCTGATTAAAAACTGTGAGTGTGTTAGGTGGAATTACAAGAATGATGCACTGCCAAGTACTATACTCTTTCTAATTCACCTCAGGATTCAATAGCACAAACAAACACTGATTATTTAAACAATGGGTTCCCTTACACAGAAACACCTGTCCAAATTAGATAGGAAAAAGTTAGCACGTATAAATGCTGGTTTCTTTACACACGCTGCAGAAGGTTTTACAAACACTCCAGGCAGAGCAGCTCTAGCTACAACATTATGCACAGGCAAACAATGTCTGCGGCTGCCACATGCCTGAATGCAGCTACAGAGCTCAGACACAGCCTGTCCGACACTTCCATCACGTACAGGCTAGGGAGCGGATCCCTACAAGTGGGCACGTTGGGATTTCTGGATACCTACAGCCTGGCTGGAGTTACAGCTCTGACCCTGCTGCCAGACCTTTGAAAATCGAGGACAAACACACCCAGACTCCGCATTTTAATCAGATGATTTCCAGGCAGCAAGCACAGAAAAGCCCAGGAAAACTCAGGGAGGCAGACTAACATATGCTACCAGGTCTAGGAACCCCGTACTCACTACTTGCACACACAAAACCAGACACATTTCCCAAAATTCCCTTGCATTTTGTTTTAGGTTTTTGAAAGTGACTGTCATTTTCTGTAGCCAAGGAGTAGGAAAACCCAGCAGTGTTAGACTGAAATGAATAAGGCAGAATGTCAAAACATCAGAATGACTTGACAGAAATGAAACATTTTCCTTATTTTCTTGTCATATTAGAAAAAATGTAGGCATAACTTGATTAGATTCCATTTCTGATGCTGTACTACATGAACTTAACTTTGTTTTATATTTTGGTCAACATTCTTCATGCCAAATTCACTCCAACTACCAACATATACACACACCTGTCCCTTGCAGTACCTCTGAGCTGAAAACCACTGCAGCACACTCTAACGTACTGGAGTACAGGAGTGCTAACTGGCTGTTCTCTCTTAATTCTGAATACTCTGTTTTAATCTTCATAGAAAGAAAACCAGAAATCTGGAATAGCAGCACCATGTATGTGATCCAGACCCACTCAGTGCTCCCATTACACACCAAATATGCTGTAACTTATTCAATTACAGTCTCACTGGCATGAAATCTGACATACCAGTATTTCAACCAGATGCAAATTTCTTTTTAAACATGGTTTAAAATTATCATTTCATAACACTGAGATGTCAAAAACCCTAGTGGTGGAGTGATTTCAGACACCTGAAATAATACTTTATTTTACCGAATACCATGGGTACAACCTTTGGGGACATTGGGACTGTAACGCAAACTTATGCTTTAAAAGATCAGCAATGTTTCCCAAAGAACTGAAAGAGAAAACTACTTCAATGTTCACAAATAAAATGTCATTTGTTGCTTTGTTATTCCCATTTTCACCATCGCAGTTCCAACAATAAACAACTGAGAGGTAACAACGGCTGCAAAAATTTGCAAGATTGTCAGGGGAAAAAAACCCCAAAACAGAACATGTAGCAGATAAGCAGAGCAGTTAAAGAAAATTCAATTTTTTTCCTAAAGCTTCTTATAAAATGATTTAAATTCTAAAAATAAGCATAAGTTCACCTGTGTGCCAACCTGTATGAGAATGGCATGTCATAAAACAAAATGGTCAAAACCAACTTCCACAGCAGCCCACTTCTGTCTGAAGGAGTCACCAATGTAACTGTTCCACCAAAGCAATTATCCCAAGCAGAACAATCAATTCTATCTGAGTGAGCTAAATACACAGGAAGACTTGGAATTCATATGAGAAAGGGAGTGATTGCACTGTTTTTGTCTCATGCTGTACTCTGACAACTGATCTATTTTCTGTTTGGACCTCAGCATGCATTTAGAAAAGAAAATGTCACATTAATACAATAATGTCTATGCAAATATATGAATCTCAGTTTCTCAACACCACAGTATGTACAGGCAGCTACTGTGTACGAGAACAAGGCTCAGGAAGCAAGCTCAGCAGCTCACCTGCACGCTGGAGGATGGCGTTGTTTTACTGTAACTTTGGTGCATAACGCTTTCTCTAACAAGTTGGTGCAGAACAGACTTTGCATTTTAGAGCCATCCCTCCACAACAGCCATTCATTTAATGAGCACTCCTGGGCGCTCTAACCTGAACGGATGCTCAATAGGTTCGTGCATCTGGCCCTATCAGCAATCTCCTGCAACTTCTGATGCAAGCTGAATGTGGCAATGCACACACCGCTTTCCCATGAATAAGGTTAACTAGTCTCCCAGTGAACAGGCAAGCAACTTTTATGGAGAGTGTACAGGCTGACACTCTAATGCACAATAAAAGGAGACCCGCAACGAAGAACGTGTTCACTTCATGCATTCAAATGGATGCATTATCTTATTACAAGCTGAATCCCAAATTTCAGCTTGGAGCTCATTAATTGTCTTACACATTGCAAAAAGGAAAAAAAAGGTAAAAGGGAAAAAGCAAAGGCAATAATGGATTTCAGAGAACAGCTGAAAGAGAGGGCAGGATGAGGCAAATACATAGGGCTAGTTGAGAGAGATGACAGAAGCCCACAGCAGAAGCCATCCATACTAGCAAACTTAAACACACAAAAAGTGGGTTGATGCCAAGTGAAAGGAGTGGTTGTACTGGGTCCAGTTTGGATGGAGTTTATTTTCTAAAAAGGGTGCTGCGTTTTGGATTTGTGACTAATGCAGTGCTGACAACACACCGGTGTTTTGGCTACTGCTGAGCAGTACTTTCTTCTTCCACTCTGTCCCCCACAGTGAGTAGACCAAGGATGGGCACAAAGTTAGGCAGGGACACAATCTAGCCAGCTAACCCAAAATGACCAAGGTTATATTCCATGCCATGTAATGCCCTGCTCAACAAGGAAGACTGAGAGAAGGGGATATTTGGGGAGGTAATCAGTGTTATTGGCTGCAGACTGGCTGTGCATCAGTCCATTTGTGGGACATGGTAAGTGATTGCATTTGTATCACTTTTGGGTTTTTCCCTTACCCTTTCCCTCACTTAAGTGTCTTTATCTCAAATCATGAGTCTTCTCACTTTTGCTTTTCCCACTCTCTTCCCTGTCCCACTGGCAGGGAAAATGGGCAAGCAGTTGTGGTGCTTAGCAGCTGGCACAGGTCAACTCACCACAGAGGGGAAGAAGAAGAAATCAGAAAAACAGGGTGCAGGACCTATCTATCCTTTCTACCCCTATTTCTATTTTAGTATGTGAGAAATATGTTGACATGAAAAAATGCACACATGAACAGGAATATTGGCTGCAAAATCACATTTTACAGCTTATACAATGAAATAGAAAGGTAAGAACTACCAGTGCCCCTCAATACTATCACTGCAGTCTCATGACTTTGATAAGACTTATGACTCACCTGCCCACCAAACAGTGAAACATCTGCAACTCACTTAAATGGCACAGCACCACAAAAGCAGTTTTCTTAACAGCCTTCTTCAGAATAAAGAACCATTTTCTTTCTGTAGAATCAGCTTCTGTACAAGTGTATTAAGTTACAGACACACAGAGAAGGGATATGAGGAAGTTATGTGCACTGTTCTCCCTCCACTTATAGTCAAAGGAAAGGAACTCCTCCAGAGGACAATTTAAAGTACTTACAGTTCTGCTCTGAATCTCACTCTGAAAAAGCCCTTTTCCTTCTGTCTCCAGTAATCACAGAGGTAACCAAAGCAGGACACTCTCCTAGTTTAGCTGGCTATGTGAAGTGTCTGATCTTTGGTGGGTATACTAACCCCCTCCCCAGAGTTATCACTGGCAAAGAGAGATACACAGTTTGTATTTAAGAAGCTCAGTCCTTTAGAATAATTTTGGAGGTTATGAGATTTTGCCATCACTTCTGTCTTTATAACTGTATTTGCCACATCCTTTTCCTTCTCATCCCCTCTTCTGAACCTAACCCTGGTAAACTTCTCTGTGAGGTCAAAGCTGATGTTGTGCAACCATCTGCTGTATTTCCCAAAGAGTAAATTGGGGGGAGGTCCAAAAATAATCTGAAAGGTAGATCAATGGGTCCGTGGAGCTGAAAAGATTTAGACTCTGGATTTTGATTCGCGTTCGTTACATATGGTCAATGTGCCCAGCCTTGTACCAGGCCCAAAGACGAGGAGAAGGCACTTGCAGACAAGGGTCTGTAACCAGAAGTTGTACATTTGTTGCAGTCAGTCACGGGTGCGTCCATGTGCAGACAGTCAAGATCAATACTAAATAATAGCTATTTGACTACACTTTGCGTGAGAAGCACTTCTAGGCTCATGGTGCCTGCTTTACCTTCCCCCCATTTTATGTATATGGCTCCTCGGTACAAAGTATGCACTGGACATACTCCCAAATAAAAACATCCATGAGGACTGACAGCTGGTTAAGATGACATTTGTAAATCTTTTCAAGAACCGTGCAACTCTGAAGTTTCTAAGCTTCTTTTAGCACTTGATCAATAGACCTACCAATAAGGCAAAGCTGTGTTCAGGAAGAATCCCATACTGTTCAACAAGCTTTTCCCTCTTAACACTGGGAAGGTCAGGAAGTCTCTCATGAATCCAATCAATATTTATCACTTGCTGGTGGTTCATATTAGCTGGCAAAGATTTTGCATCGTACAGAATCAATGGAGGAAGGTTTGGCTCTGGCATGAACCTAGTAAAAATGAAGAAAAACTCGTTTATAATTATTTTCACTCAGAAGCTAAACAACAAGGAACAAAATTTATATCACAAGTTTATACTTTCCTGAAAGTTGTATCATTCTTTCAACTAAACAAAATATTAAAAATTCATGACTTGGTATATCACTGGTAAGTAGAAAGGGACCAGGCCCTGAACTGCTGCAAAGCGTCTGTTTTCTTTTTTTTCGAGTATTTGCCATCAATTGTCAAAGAGTTCATAACAGAAAAGGGGTAATTAAACTCTTCTGCTCCCAAAATAACAATAAAAACTGCCAATAACACCACTAATAATAGATATAGAAATAAGACACTCCTTTTGGCATCCAGTACTAATTGGACAAAAATGGGAGTGGACTGGCGGGGAAGAACTCAGATTGACAGGCAACTGCCAGGAGTGATCTGGGCAGGTTGTAACCTTTTCCAGACAAACTTCAAAAGTCTTGATGAAACCTCATGCTGTGCTAAAAGCAAAGTCACTGTGCTCAGCAGAGTGCCATCACAGAACAAAAGGCTCCCTTGAAGAGAAGGCCAATTCAAACTACTCAGATAACTACGACTGAAGCAGAAACTTCACACTTACATGATCAAATGAGAGGTTTAAACCCACCAGAATAAAGGGCATTGGGCACCCTCTACATTTACTATAGTATTTTATATTTTAAATCTGCCTAAACATAGATTTTAAGTTTAATGTATAATGTGCAGCAGTAAGTTACACAAAAACCCCTGAAAAACACAGTTTACAGTTTAATAATGATCATAATCTTAGTACTAGCAATAACCTTTTTGGTCTTTATTTGAAATATCTCGGGCTCATCAGTTTTGCCTAGGTTTTAATGAATTTTCTTTTGCATTTATTCCAATTAGTCTTTTCAAATAAGCCCCATGCCAGCCCCTGCCATTATAAGGAATTCAAAAAATGATCACTGCTGCATTTTTACAAGAACACCATTTAAAAAGCAGATTTAAAATCAAAGTCTGTGAGATGTCTTCAAAATCATTGCTCTGCTGTAGCAAGATTAGTGGTAGAATATATGCAGATCTTTGTGAGATGCAAAGCTAAGAGGCTCTGAAAGTTCTCCTGCAGAACTACAATTCCCCACATGGGAAGTGAACTCTGGGAGTAACAGGAAGACTATCTCTGTGACGCAAAGCTAGGGAACTACTAGGAGGATGAAAACCAAGATGACCGTAAGCAGGTGTGCTGCTGCTGTTGCCTCAGCACGTGTTCCCAGCAGCACTGCCTTCCAACAGGACTCATGCCTTGTCCCCTCGCCCTACAGCTAAATCCTTCTTGGGTGACTGTTTATGGCTTGATGGCTGCCATCTCACACTGGGGGAAGGCAAATGTGCTTAGCAAGGTAACATCTTCATTAGATCTACAAAGATCTTCAAGGTAGAAACCTGCTTATGAACGCTGACACCTTTTAATAGCAGTTAGGATTTTCAAGCAGTGATTGTGACCTATGATCACAGAATATAACTATGGAGAGACAGGGCCTGCTATCTAAAAACCATTTCCCTCAGTATCAGGAGCAATGCTGAACTCAGAATATTCTTATGTTTTATGTCAGGCATTCTTAAGAATATACTTGGACTGTCCACAAGTAAACCTTCAATTTACCTACTTTGAGCTCAAGTACTCCAACTTAGTCTTTGGGAAAGGTCTAGGGGTTCTAGCAGAGATGAGACACAGTTCTAGATCTGGACTGTTCAGACTAGCACTGATTTTGATTCCCTTCCAGTGAAATGTAAACTTCCAATACATGCTTACTATATTAACTTTACATATCCGTATTATAATGACTACACTTAAGAAATTTAATAAATTCTCAGTTCGTGAAATGTTAAGTTTATTTAAAAAAAATACCGATAATCCTGTTTTCCTTCTTTGTCTCTCATTGGTACCGTGCACCTAAAACAAAAAGAAAACAAGTGTGGTAAGAGGTACCACGGAATTAGTTTTATAGCAAAAAAAACAAAACAAAAACTCTGCCTCATGAAGATCAGGAGAGCCTCTTAAAATCACTTTAAAGAATGTGTGCAAGTCATTGAAGAGGGCAGTCACTGTCACACAGACACTGCTTTAATGCAGCACACAATCTGTTGTGAAAAAGCCTCAGCTTTAAATTACTACCTGTGAGGAGACTATGCTTGTGAACATTAGCTTTAGAGGACAAAAGCTGAGCAATACTGTATTAAGTCTCCTGATCACGTCACTAAGTATCTGGGGCACTCTACAGTGGCTATTCCCATGTTCCCGCAAAAAAAGAAACTCACCCAAGCTTGGAATCAAAGGCTCTTGTTTCATTCAGAATTGTTCCCCCATTTTCAAGTTCTTCAATTTGCCTCTGTATTTCATAGTCTGGCAGTAACAGAAGAAAAAAGAGTAAGCTTGTTAGACTACACTAATAGCTTTCGTGCACTCCACTAATTCATTTTTCACTGCTATGCAACAACGAAATAGTTTGTTGTTTTAACCTCAATCAAATCAACAGCAGCAGTTATAGGCAGAATTATCAGTCACTGTCTCTCTCTCCAGCACTGTTTCTTTGTGTGTTTTCCTCATCTTCTTTCATTTCCTTTAAATGGAAACCATTTTCTCCTTGGCTCATACATTCCTAGTGACCTTGCAGTCACCCAGTTCAGTCTTCTTTGGGAGATGTAACAATCAGCTTTTCTTGCTCATATCCAAGCTGCATCTGCACTTCACACTCACTATGTACCATCCTCAGTGGAAAGCAATCCTCTCCATTGCAGGACACAAAACCACTGCTAGGCACTGAACCATCTGCTTCATTTTTCTGGCAGAAGGAGGGTTTACCTCTGCAAAACCTGCACACTAACACGGCTGCTATTCCCAGAGTAACCCGTACTAAGATCTATTCTGTCATGGAGCAGCAAGACTGGGGCTGCTCCACAGAGGGATAAACCAGGAGTCAAGGGTGACCAGAGCCCAGGCAGTGCCCTCATGGTTGATACGGTCCCATCAGTCTGAACAGCGTGGGCAGGGGCGTGTGCTACTAACACAGGCCCACTGACAGTCTCAGTCAAGGTGAGAGGGTGAGCCGAGTCCAGGGTCCATTCAGGGAGTTCAGTCAGAAGCAACAGGAGTTAAGTCCTGATACAGGTCTGGGAACAGGACTACAGAATAGGTCCAAGGTCCTCTAGGAGACTGAAAAGTGGCACACCTATGATGTGGCAGCTCAGGAAAAGTCTGAAGGCCCCAACCTAAGCTTATATGGGACTCCTGTACCCACGGGCAAGGTGCACAGAAGAAACACACAGGTGAAGCTAGTCAGGGCATTTAAAGCAAATTCCTGCATTCAGGAGCTGACATATTTCATCTCAGACCACATAAAATGCTCTTGTAATTAAGCAACCACCATTTACCTACTGCTTTTGCCAGAAAACGTATGCTATTGATATTCTTCACTTCAGTCCTCACTCCATAAGGCTCTCCAGGGTGATGCACAGAAACATTGGCATCCACTCTCAGCTGACCCTCTGTAAAAGGAAATTTTATCAACAGAGCAGTCTGCCCAGTACACTGGAGTTAAAATCTGCATGTTATGTGCAAAGCATTAATAGCAGACCTCTCTATGTTCAGAAAGGAGCAACAACCACTTCATAGCTTTCTGCTTCTGATTCTACCCCAAGGCACTGCCTTGAATCATTCAAAATATTTCTGAGAATAATGCTTGAGTTTTTTTTATTTTTTTTAAATCATGGCTCATAAATCCTCTCAGAAAACTGCATGGTGCAGTGCAGCAGAGATCCTCTAAGCCATACAGTGAAAAGAGCTGCAGAATCACAGTTCTTAAATAAAGGGCAGAATTAGACAAGCAAAGTGGTGGATTGTGAGCTTCCATTCCTCTCAAAGCAGCACAAAAATACCTTTTAGAATTACAATTTGATGGATATATACTATCCTGGCATGGAACACAAGAACTTAAGGTTATGTTGAACAGATTTACTAAGGTGTTCTTGGAAATGTACAGCTCAAGGACAAAATGTGAGAAGCAGTGGATTTTTTAGTAATTTTCTCCCTCTCCTTCAAGAAACTGCAATCTTACCTCCCAAAATGTCCCTGGCTGCCAAAAGCTGAAACTGAATACAAAGTTTTATATAAAAGCATCCTGCACTTTTAGTCCAAAATGGACTAATGTCCTTAGAGATCTTTAGTGACTCAAGCACAAGTAACTTGTAATTTTATCCTTCTTAGTATTGTCCCTCTAACAACATCCCTTCTGAGAAGAAAAGGTTTGCCACAGTTATCAACTGCTGGGAATAAACAAACAGCAGAGGTTGTATTACATTCTGGAATGTTAACAAACATTATTTTTCTCGCATTGCATACCTGTAGCCTTTCCCTGTGTTTTTTTTTTTTTTTTTTAATTTATTTTTTATTTCAAATACAGATAAAAAGAAACAAACACCTACTATGTAGATACAGTAGCATTATTAATGAGAGTGCAAAATAGCTCAGTTAAACCTGTGAAGACAGCTCAGAATCCATTCCAGTCAACAGATTTATAATTGACTAGAGAGGCCTTGGTACAATTTGTAAGAGCAGGTTGGAGGATGGCACTAACTTCCTTTGTCTTCATAGAGTCTTGCCAGACATGCAAATGAAGGACAAAGGTGTTGGAATGACCCAACATCTCTCTCAAGAGAAGTGTTTTGCATGTGCTCCCTTCCTGGGGTGAAATGAGTACTTGTTCCAAAGGAGGAACAGTCTTGTTTTATTTTGAGACACAACCTGTTTCCACTTGGATGTACGCGGACAATATACTGGATTGTCTATTGGATGTATTGTAGACAATAAAGTTAATCAGGCACAAGCAAAAGGAGAGCCAGGCTGCAAATGTTCTTAAAAAAAAAATATCTTTTTTTTTTCCTTTAAGCCCAGCTTATTTTCCTTTCACTTTGCAATGAAATCATCTTTTCATCTGCTTGTTTTTAATGAAGTAACAACTGATAAAACTGGGCACTTGTCTTCTCTGTACATGCAAGTAGAATGAAGGTAAATTATGAGAATTTGAAGCCTTTATTTGAAAAAATGTAATTATGATGAGGGTAAACAATATCACAGAACCCCTAAAACCTTCACCTTGAAAAAAAATCCAAATACTTTTAAAGCCATCTATCCTGGAAGAAAAATATTTCCAATACTCCTATAAAATCAGAAATCTCCCTGTGATAAAAGGTATCATGTGATTTCCAATAGCAATTTTAGGGCCAAATTCAGTAGTTATAAATGATGGTATATATTTATGCCCACAAAGAAGCATGCAAACTGTCTGCTTAATATTGACAACTGTGCCTCATTTGATATGAGAGACACTACTGTGAGAAAACATTCAGAGAAATAGATAATGTCTAGCAATTATTATTTCTGCCTACATTAAATTAAATTTCCATCACTAGCCAACATTTACTGGATCCCATTTATTGGGTGATACATGGGCCACTCTGACTCAGTTCTCTAGGAGACATCCACTTGTATAATGGACTGAATTTGTTGCCAGACAGCGAGGCCAATTGTCACAGGCAAAAATATAGCTTACATTGTGAACACTAATAAGCAGCTGATAATTATGTGTATGTGTGGAGGGAATGAATGCCTAAAACCATACTTTTAGACTCTCAAGCAGAAGCCTGCTGTATGCCAGCTGTAACCGTGGGCTGGTTGTAAATTTTGGTAACACTAGGACTGAGGAAAAACGGCATGACCTGAATTTCCCAATTAATGGAGACACGTGAGACAGAAACACCAGTTGGGAGGCTGAACACAGGCTATGCTTCTGCACTTCAGCTATTGCAAAAATTGGGGCCTTAAAGTTTCAGAAAGAGCTGGTGCCAGAAGCAGGGGTTTCTACAAGAGGAAGCAGGTCTGAGAAACAAAGGTATCTTGTCTAAAATTAACCCCAGCACCCATGTCTGTGTCATGCTGTCATTTACTCCATGTCATCCACAACACCAGCCCAAGTTTACTTTCTACACCGATTTTATGACTAGCTGAGACCTAAAACACAACTTGGAAGATGATTCATACTCCTTTGTTCCTTAACTTCCATACTCTACAATTAATCCCTACTACAGATCTTCTGTGCTGCAGTGCTGTGGCAATCAAGATGGAGACAGACAGGGAGAAGCACCACAAGAACCCTGGGGACATTTCTTCCTGCCTGGGTTTATCCTGTAAAATTACTGTATGAGGAAATGTAACATCTAGCATGGCAAAGCTCTGCAGACAAAGGCAGGCCTATAAGGAGACCTGAAGCATGGCAGACACTAGGACAGACTCTGAGGACTGTAAAAACAACAGCTACAAAAGGCTATGCACTATAAGCAACCACAGAGCAAAATAACCAGAAGCTACAAAACTCCTGAATGCAGAGAATTACTGGTGAAAAGGAAACGTGCCCTTCCCCCTTCAGTACCTGCCATGACTGCCTGGCTGCTCCCAAGTGTTTGAAGAATGAGCTGAAGCTCTCTGACTGCTGCAGCTGCTTCCTCCCCACAGCACATATCAGGCTCCATGACAACTTCCATGAGACCAACTCCTATCGGGGAAAGAGACAGGAGATTTTCAACAAGCTTTTGATCCTGGCAACTGGCTCAACACATGAGAGAACTTGGGCTTTTTTCAAAACAAACAAACAACCAAACAACCATACACCCCCATGTATTATTTAGTAACTGTCACTATGGGCCTAGCTGCAGATTACTATAAAAACTTTTCCTCCTCTTTTTTTTTTTGAAGTAACAAACCATGGACAATCCTCCATCCTTTGATGACATGCAGATCAGAAGGACCCATTCCTCTTCTGCCTTTCTCTAGAACATTTAAAGCCAATTAGATTCCAGATTCAAATTTATTTATCTTAAACTAATTTTGGAAATGACAGAACTGTAAAGAGATGTAGTCTAAATTTTAGCTTCAGAACCTAGCTTTCAAAGAATGTAAGCAGCCACAGCCCCTAACTTCAGTGGACACCCGAGCTCTGTGTCCCAGTTAGGCTAGGCCAGCCAGGTTGCTGCCCATCTTGTGTGCTAATTTGGATCTCTCCACTTACAATTTCCAATTTAAAAGAGAAAATCTACATTTTTTCAAGGCTAATAATTAAAAGAAATGTCTGACTCATGCACCAACAAATTCCCACAGCTGCTCCTTCTATATACAAACTTGATTCCCTAGGTCTGTGATATTTTACTCTTTTTTTTTAAAAACAAGACATACAGTGCAAGAGCTTAAATAGCTGAGTGGCTCTATATGAGTGACACATACAGTTTTGAGCAAACTGGAGCCAACAGATTTCTAACCTGCTATTGCCAATTGCTGTCAACCAACAGCAATCGCAAAAGTCCACTGGCCATTAAAAAAATCAAGTATTCATCTGCTTCTAGTGTAATAGTCATTTTGATGAATTTTTACTTGAAAAGAGAGAGACACAAGGCTATTTTTATTTTTTGCCTGTTTTCTGTCACCCATTTACCTTTAAAGACTCATCTTACACCAAAGGAGAAAAAAACAGGAAAATAATCCAAACCTACCAGCCCTGTTCAAGTCCACGAGAGTATGGCTCCTTGTGTCATCGTGGAGACTTTTTCCACTGTCTTGCTCCAACTGAATTTGTTTAATCCTCACAGTTTTTGTCACCATCTGGCTCATTTTGTTGTCTGTGCAGAGACTGTACGACAGACTTCCATTCACCGCAATAGGAACTCTTTGCTGAGTGATTTGATAGCCAGCCTGTCAACAATATTAGCTTTATATTCAAATGAAACATTCAGTTTTCAGAAAGCAGTGGCATGGCCAAGTGCAAATATTATTGACTAAGAACAAAGCTGAAAATGCAAGATCTTCCATAGTGACCTATACAAGAGGACAGAACATGTAAGTTCAGAAGTTATTTTGCTTAGATGGATAGGAAGCAAGCTAGAAGACAGGTCTAGAATTCAACATAACTGTAAAAAGCTGTAAGTCTGAAAAAATAAGAGCACTCCTCAATACAGGTAAGTATACAACACCATACTAGTGCTGAAATAATAAATAACCAACTGCATAACCTCTTGCCAAGGATAATAAACTTCTCAGATACTGCCCTAGGGCAGGAAATGAACTGGAAGAGGTTCTTCCATGCCTCTGGTTCTGTGATCATGTTAAATCTTGTTTGAAGCCAGGTACTGTGCTTCCATTCCCAGGCTGGGACTATCACTCATCCTCCCAACAGGCTGAATATCCCTCTCTGTCTGTTCTGAACTGCATCATTAGAGGGGAGGAGAGGAAAAGGGTGGGGCCATGGAAATCAAGAAAAATGAGAAAACCCAATGTCATTAATGCAGCAATTTAAAAGACAGATACTGCAACCCCACACAGGGCACACAGCTGACAAACGCCCCCTCATGCCTGGGACTCCACTCAAAGGGGAAGCTGCTGGCCAGAAAAGGGGCTGCCAGTGACAAGGTATTGGAATAACTGCAACGAAGTAAAAATACAGGAGTGAATCACTGACAGCTGAGGTGTGGTCCCCATCACTGCCTCCTCACCTGCTCAGGGCACTAGTGGTGAGAATTTTAAAAAGATGTCTGCCAGACACAAATGAACTGAGAGGAGCATCTGCACATTTTGCAGGGATGACAAACTTACTCTGAAATGTAGAGATGGTGACAGGGCATTGGAATGGAGAACAATGGTCTGGCCCTGTGAACAGCCCAATTTATATATGCAACACAGTGCATGACCTTCTGGTCATAATGACTTAAGAAAGATAAAATAACTGACTCTGTGCAGCCTGTGCTAATCACACAGCTCTTCTCATCTCCTAAAACTTCTCATTAAAATTATTTTTTAAAGCTTGAAATAGTGAGTGACAATAAATAACGTGAATCCCATTTCCCATTGAAAGCCCTATTTTCAGGAGTAACAATAATCCCATTGTCAAATGACCCTAAAAGCTGGATTTATTTGTTCTATACAGCTTATTAGCCTAAACTCTGCATCTTATTAAAGGGTTCCTGACTAGACTGTTCACTATGAAACGCAGGTCTGGCAGTTTATTGTCAGTGCCTAAACTGCAGAAGTCAGCCAGTAGAAAGCCAGAATTATATATTTCAAGCCAATAAAATGTGTCAGCATCTCCCTGACCAAATTTCCATGCTTATCTGACCAGAGGATCCTGTAATTCATGTCTGCAGACAGTGGCAGCCCACTTGGTGCTCACAACTCCTTCCACCTCACTGTTCTCCTCTTAAACACACGGATGTGGATTCTTTCCTATGACAGCATTCATCCTTATAGCTTCTATGCAGTAGAATGATAGCAGACATCACAAGAATATAAGAGATTGTTTTCAGTTTAACAGCACAGGCACTAAAGGTAGCCTGCAAACAAATCTGTGATGGTTTTGCTGTTTCCTTATGATGTGTAAAGGAATTTTGAAAGTCATGTTTATTTCCTGCAATTCACTTTTTTTCTCCTTCAGGTCTTGAGATGGGCTTTAAGATAGTTCTACAAGTTAAAAAAAAAATATTGGCAATTCAAACTGCTAAGTTCGCATTTCACATTCCGCGGACGTCACTACAGAGCCCCCGACAAAGAGCTCACAAATATTAGCAAACTTATCCCGAGAAACCAAATCAGAACCACAAGCCACAAGCTCCCAACGTAGGAGAGAACAGAACAGAAATCTCATCTTAGATGCAGGTCTCCACTGGACAACTATAATACAATTCTCCTTCGAAGGTGGGGAGAAATTGTATTTGGAAATGTTTTGTGTAACTTCAAAATATTTCCAATGCCTGAACAAGAGTGGGAAAGAACGTTATTTGGTTAATAATACAGCAACCCTACACATTAATTTGGGACCTGAGAAATCTCCCACTGCTTCTCTGGAGTTTGAGACACCTCACCTAAAGAGAGAATAAGCTAACATGCCTGATTTTTATCAGATAAAATAAAACCACTTTTTTTCTTTTAATGCAGTCATCAGATCTTCACCCCCAAAACAGAGAAAGCAAAACTAGTGTCCTCCCTTTGACAGATTAGTGATAAACTGAACGTTCAGTACAAGCAAGCTAACAGAAAAAAAAAAGTTTAAAATTAAAAAGGTTTAATTTCATTAAAATAGAAAAAAAGGCTCACACACTGTTGCATCCTGTTGCAATGACAAAAGTCAGGTTCTTAAACGATTTCAATACATCCATATCAAGTGCAGCAAAACACATCTGACTTCCAGTGACACCTTCTACCCAACACGAAAGCTACCAACAAAACATACCACAAAGACTCAATGTCGCAGCTGTTTTTGTTTTGTTTTCATTTATTAGAACCATGACTGAGGAAGTTTTGAAGGGAAATTAAATATTTTTAGGTCCCTAAGCATGGGCAAAAAAGGGACTACTATGTTTACACCACTGAACCTGTGTTTGTTATACATTCACTTTAAATGAAGGACTATTATCAGACTGCTTTTACCCTAACAGACAATTAGTGCTAACCACCAGGAATGGACAATTTAAGGGACAAAGCAGCTCCAGCTCCCAATTCAATTACATTAAGCTACCGGAATTGTGCAGCTAAGCAAGGAGTCAGCAATCAGAGCAATCATATTCAATCAGTAAGCAGCAGGGTACAGCCGCCTATTTCATCAGGGCACAGCATCTGGGGTGAGCAGAGCACTGACTGAAAACAGAAAAAGCATCTCTTCACTCATGCCCCACTGCCATCCAGACTCGTCCTTTCCTCCAGCTGCAGAGGGACCAGTCATACTGCATACTTACAGGCAGATCTGCATAGAAGTAGTGTTTTCTGTCAAACAAGGACTTCTTGTTTATGCTGCAGTTGAGTGCCAGGCCTGTCATCACTGCTGCTTCTACACATCTCTTGTTGAGAACCTAAGGAAACATGACACATGGTTTTGCTCAGATACTCAGTATGTAACAAATGTGTCTCCCACACACTGCCTTATAAGGAGCACATATTCAATTTCGCTTGCCTTCAGTCACCATTAGATCTCTTTCCTTGTGTGGGTAGTTCTTATTCATCATTAAAGTTGTGGTAGCTATAAATCTGCAAAGCTTTAAGACGAAAAACAAGCTGTTCAGTCATTCTGTCATACTACATAAGGAGATGTACACTGTTCTGGCTTGCTACTTTTGCAAATGTTCCCGTGCTTTTGAATCTTTGAGGCTACAAGAGACAAATCACAATCAATGATAACTGACTTGTAACTAGCTGTCAGCTCATACTGGGAATTGGAAGCACAGGGGATTCGCATTAGGGACTGCAGTGCCATTTCAGTAAAACACTTCAGAACAACCATAACCACAGAACTACAGTGAATTCACAAGTATCTACATATACCACAGATTTTAATACTTTGCTTGACTACGATGAAATGAAGCACACTTACATTCTTTGCTAAAACAGAATCCAAAAGACATCAATTGATCCCACGGCAAGCATACATGTTTCGAGTACCCAGGTAACCCATGGGATTAAGGCTCTTGCAGAATGCCACGTGATCTGAAGACCCAGCAAGGCCTTCATGAAGAAACAAAGGAGTTAAATGTGGTTTCTCACCAGGGACCCATCACTATCAGCACTACACCCTTGTATCTCCTCAGCAGGGTCAGGATCCAGAGGAGTAAAAAAATTTCACTCCAAAAAGTACTGACAAGTTACATTGTTTTCAGACGTGCTCTCATTAATTTAACAGCTTGTTTAACTAACATCAAATACATGAAACTGAAAAGGAACAAAAAGACTGAATTTGTCTTAGTACAACTCTGTCATGCTCACACAGCATTTTGAAACAGGAACAGAACTTTATCCATCCTGTTCTGCACTGTACAGCTGCCAAGAAGTCTATTTCCAGCAGGACCATTAAAGGGGCACATTATGCAAAAGAATGTACATGACTTCATCTGCATTGACCAGAACATAAACTAAATAATGTTTAATTCCATGTTTCTGACAGTATTTACTTTTTTATATTCTCCAACTTGAATTCTGAAAACAAATTAAGCAGCTGTACATTTCCCATAATCCCATATCTTCAGCTAGAAAATGAGTCTTTGCTTTATTCACTTAGTATTTAAAAAAATCAAAATAATAAGAGAGAATACGGGAAACTCTTAATGTAACAGAAACTTATAAATTGCTTATACAGAAAAGAAATTAAATATTTAAGACATATAACAAGGGAACTTTCAGATCTTTAGTGTAGCTATATATGACTAACTAGAATACATCATCTGTTCAGGCACATTTTACTTATTAAAAAATTTAAAAGATACATAAAGCAAATTCTAAATGAGAAAAAAGGAAGAACAATCTCCCTTTGAAATACTGATCTGTGGCAAAATTAACGCAATCAGTCCTCACTGTAATCTAAAGCAAAACTGGTGACTACGAAACGTTAATTTATTTTAGTAGCATAGCTGCAGCTCATTATATAGTAGGTGCTCCTCTTGTCAACAATTAAATGCTTCCAGACAGTAAAGATACTTTTTTTTTTTTATTATTATTAAGGAATTCTGTAATTGTGCCAGTTCATTATTTAAAATATCATCATAGTTCTAAATACAGGGGCAAATTTCCTCCTACTAAAAAAGCCTTATGGCACAGTTCTGCTCAGCTTTACAAATTAGTGAGGACCATGCCAGTCAGTCCTTTAAAAACTGGTCACTGGAAACCCATAAGAACTGGTAAACTCAAAACACCACTGCAATAAAGCAGTGAACCAGTATCTTGCTACAATTCCTGATGGTGCAGGGGTTATGACTGACTGCAATCAGAAAAGAAGACAAATCCTAAGGAATCACAATCAGTCAGAGCTTCATAGCACATTGTTCAAACACAGGTCGAGATTAGCTAATGATTACACTACAAATACTGCCTTTGACCACTTGCTCTTCAATTTTTGCTTCAAACAGAATAGAGTGTATCTTACTCATTGTCATAAGGGATATAATACTGTTTTGAGGTGAAGGAAGAAATTCCCACATACATACTACTTACATCAGAGAGAGAACCTTTTGCACTACTGCTGATGAACCATTTTGGTGGCTCTAGGGAAAAATAGGCATAAAAATGTGAAGTATTGATTATTTTTTATGTAGTATTACTAAGCATTTAGATGACTCTAATGTGTATGTGTCCGCAGTGTACTGGATCATACTAGCCAAATCACTGCATATGCACCACTGCTCACTCAACTTCCTGTGCTACTCCTTTATCAATCTCTGTGGTGATAGAAGGCATTGCAAAGCAGATCTTTCCCACTATGGCATACTGAAATGTCTCTCATGCCAATCTGCTTCCTCTGTCCTGTGTCACTTTAAAAGGGAAAACCCCCAACCAGATGACTCTCTACTTCCTCAAAAATCAAAACTTATCTGTGTAACACTGCTTCATTTCTGAAGTGACTACTACTACCCATCCCTGTGATCAAGGCTGTGAGCACAAAGAATTGTTTAAGCAAACTACTACTTTTCCTTCAAACAAGCCTGGCTT
The DNA here is from genome assembly GCA_035041135.1 of Platyrinchus mystaceus. Lineage (NCBI taxonomy): Eukaryota > Metazoa > Chordata > Aves > Passeriformes > Tyrannidae > Platyrinchus > Platyrinchus mystaceus. The sequence goes on from JAWWLV010000144.1 coordinate 28,983,570, forward strand.
TTCAAATAATCTGCAGTGATAAACATCAATTCAGTATGTGAAACTTCCCATACTAATGACCTAGAATAAGTCCTCCAGCTTGTTTATGCAGTAGGCTGTTATTAAGTTGACAGCTTTGACTAGCACCAAAGATTTAAATTACTGGCTTGAACTGACAAGCTGCCTGTCTGGTATGTTAGCAAAGTGTTGGCCTTGAAAGCAAGCTGTGTACTTCCTGCAGTAGCTATGGACAAAACGCAAGATTCTAGAAAGGTTTCTTCAGGATTTCTGGTTCTATAAAATTGAAGCATCCCTCCTAATATTTAAGAAAATACTAGAGAGCTATCACAAAGAGAAATGTAAATTGTTTGTATTGGAAACTCATGAAAAACCTTAACAATGGCATCACAACAACAGCACCGTTTCCTTGTAGCTACCCTATCCTGCTAGAGCACCATGGTAACTGAGCACTAAAGAAATGAAAGAACAGTCCAACCAAAATCTCTCTCTTTCTGGATTGATAAAGAACTTGTCTGTTCTTTACATCCAGTTCATGAGTGGAAAGACTCCTTTTAAAAATTTATCATCTTTATTTGAAAGTTCAGTTTAGTCAAGACCTTGGTTTTAAATACAAGACTACAAGAGCTATACAAAACTATACACCATACCTTCAATGGCATAAATTCCCACCAACAGCAATTTTCTAACACTCTTTCTTTAACAACAGGTTTCCTCCTTATGTTAATACATTAAAGAAAGTTGGCACCCTTTTAGGTGAAGATATACATTTCTATATTTAGTAAATTACCATTTTTACATTTTAAAGAGGGTAGGTATGCAGCTTCTTGTTTTGCTAATGAGTATTATATAGCATATATAATCGGGAGGGAAAAAAAAAAAAGAAACATCTAGATGTCTCTCCTGGAAAAAGTTTATTTTTGTTACCTTCTACAAAAAAAAATAATTTTTGCAATAACATTTTCACTCAGGAAGCCTATATTACAGAATGAAGTACTGCCTGTACTAAAACCAGTAAAATCAAAGTAATTCCCCAGAAATTTTTAAAGGTTTTGATTCTAGGTTGCACATTTTAATAAAGTAGATTTAATATTAATTGGCTATCTTAAGACCTTCAGTCCTACTTACAATCATGAAAAAAATCAGCATTCATCAGCTTAACTACAGGACTGTTTACCTAAAAAACACTTAATCTTAACTCCTTTTCATTCAGAGTAACAGCTGAAAGGAGGAGGTAGTCCAATGTACTCAGACAGCTCTCTGTAGACCAGGCAGTAATCTTTAGATACCTTATCAGATATATTGAATCATATTTCCCAGTACTCCCATTTCATATCACTCTGATTTTTATTTGCTTCCACTAATGGATATATTCAGTCTTACTATTCTTGCTGTGTTAAAAGTACCAGTTTGCTGCAATACATGGTTCTTTGAAGTGCAATCATGAGTTAAACTTCAAAATAAACTACTCTTATATGTTCTTAGTCCAAATGTAATTGTGGCTGTTCAGTCTGACATTGTAGATGAGTACTTCACTGCAGCATTCTGCCCTGGCATCCTCCCACACATAGAGAAGGGACTGATTGCCTTGTAGCTATGCACGTACAGAATGTACATAATATAAATGACAACCTGACCATTTCCCAAATGAGCCATTTATTTGAATACGTTATAGTGAGACTCCATCCCTCTGAGAATACAGTAAAAACTTAAAAAAACAAGCCAACTAAATCTTGTCATTGTAAGGTCTGCAAGGAACTCGCGTTCGAAAACCTGAGGTCTCAAACTGCAGGGGAAATTTAAAAAGGCCAACTTCAGTTTAGGGTCTTCTGCACAGAAGTCCAGCATCTACTTCACAGCATGTTTCCTGTCCCAATATGAACACTACATTCTTACCCCAAAGGAAAAAGGCAAGACGGTAGAGAAGGAAGCACCAAACATTTTAAACTGAGATCTTAGATCAGCAGAAAGAGATTCCAGCTTCAGAGAATAAAATGGCAACTGAGAATCTGAAACAGCAAAGAAGATGTGGGGAGGGGCATTTAATGCATTTTTTAACTTTACCTTTTTTAACTTCACCTTTCCAGTCTGGTACAAAACTATATGCTGCTATACAAACATCATTATTATTGTTGAACTTGTCTGATGTCACAGTTGGCTTGTGGTGATGCAGCACACATTGATTCAAGCTATATCTTAAAACCAGGCAGTTCTGACATTAAATACCCAGCTCCCAAACACATCACTTCATGTGTACTCAAAAGAATAAGAGGGCACACTTCCTCAAAGCTGAAGAGCTAGCCTGAAAGCTTGCATCACAAGGCTTAGAACCGGAGGAAGCACCTTCAAGTGTCAGTGATGACCAGAAAAATTCAGCAGCAGTAGAGAGAAGGCTGACCCCTGGGAGCAAGAAAAACAGGAAGGTAATACCAGATACAAATCTATTTAAAAAATGACACAGTTATGGGTTTCTCAACCCACAGGGAGTTGCTAAAAGAAACACAGGAGGAAAAAATCCATTCAGACCACTGTGTGGGCAAAGTGCTCAATGGTCTCCATTGAATAAATCTGTTTTCTGGGGTCATAGGAAAGCAGACAATTCAGTGGCACTGCCCCAAACCACTGATCTCCACATCTCAGATCCCATCAGCAGCAGCTAAAAACAAAGTTCGTTACCATTCAGGACCAGTTCCAAGCAGGACAACCCACAGGGAAGACAGGACAATGCAATGGTGATACAATGGTTCATGATATCCATAACCAAACACTGAGCTTATATGGTGTTACCATAAAGAAGTCCAGTATCCCTCTAACATCCACGCCCTGCTGTTGACAGCAGTCTTCTGCATATGCCACATGGCTTTTTTTCACCTGCCATAAGGATACTCCCTCTCTTACCTCAGCTGAAATTGAAACTATTACTAATGCTATCTGATCCAGGGCAAGTTAAATACAGGAAGATCCAGTGAAATCATTTCACTGCTGCTGAAGGAAGGGGACTGAGCAATGGCTAAACCCTAAGTTACAGAACATGATCCAATGCAAAGTCAACAGGAGCCTTGAAGTGAACCTTGTCAGATCTTTTTTTCCTATGCTGAGCTCCACAAAAAAGGCCAAAAACGGCTTTTAAACATGAATAACATCTGCCCTCTTCAACATAACAGAAATAATGTTTAACTTCTTAAATGGAAACAATTCAGAGCATTTAGGACAGAACAGGTTATAAACCAATCCCTGCCCTGTTTATCCTTGCAGAGCCTTTGCTCGTAGGCTTGGCGGGAGTCATCTCTGTGCTTTTCTGAGTTGTAACAAGTTCTGACCTTTGATACACATTGACTGTCATTTTTTATTATTTCTACGTTTTGGCTATCTGCCCACTGCTCCTTCTTGCAAGCTTTGTGTATCTGAGAGCCCACAACAGATATATGCTGAACTCCCAGCCTTTGTTCCAACTCCCTCATTCCTTTTTTTCTCCAGTTGCTGTCTCCTGAAATATGCTTATTTGTTCCTCAGAGAGGTAGCCATCTTTCCCTGCAGGCTGACCTAGCTCTCTTAAGTGAGCACAACACACAAATGGGAGTAAACCAGAAGTGGCGTTTCGCACGTAAATATAAGAATTCACCAATTCAGGAGAACAATATGTGACGAGTCTTGCAAAGAGCTATTAAGAAAGCAAACTAAAATTATTTGCTTTGAAAAAAGTTGTTCTGGAACAGCAGAATCAACAGAGAATAATTTCCTCTAAGTAACATCCCTCGTTTGTTTGACCTAAGCAGTAACCCCAAAACTCTCTCCTCCATGATTCCCCCATCTTGTCATTTCATCAAACATCCCAAAATGAGTACCACGCATCACAAATACCTGAAGAGCAGAAGCCCAAATAAGGCTGAGATCAGTGGGGAGATTCAATCAATAATTGCCTCTTCATAGGCTTGCTAATACATTCACAAAAAACATCTACAAGCCTAAATCTTTTTGGAGGCAAATTTGGCTGAATTTGGCAGCAAAATTGCAAAATTAGTGTTTCCGTATAGAAAACAATGGTTGAAGTGGAAAAATCCGCACATGTAATAAACACCACTTGCAGAAGTTTTCATAATCCTCTCAAAATCAAATACAGTTATGTTTAAGGTGGCAGGGTGACTGACAATCAGAGAGAACACGAAGAAGTTAATTTTACCCCAGGAACCAATTACAGCCTAATTACACCAAGATAAGTTTTAAACAAAATACATAAACCTGACAGCTACGCAACATTATACACAAGACAGCTAACCAGGAAGAGAACAAAGACCCAGTCTACAATTTTCTGTTATTATTGTTGGACAATGCTTCCCTAAATACCTTTCAATAAAAAAATCCTCAAAGAAAAAATTGTTAAGAAGAAGAATGAAGAAGCAAGACATCAGTTTGCAAAGTTAAAATGCTAAGAAATTGGTGGAATCGTGAAACTTCTGCTTAAGATAGCACTGCTTACATACATATATACACAATATACCACCTTGCATTTCCTGAAAGGGGGTCACCTGGAACTAGACTGTTTGTCTACATACTGTGAAAAAATTAAATAAAATCAAACATTTAAGGAAGCCAGAGCATGTATGGTGATTGATAACAGAAGCAACAGAAATTTGTACCAATAAATCCCCTCACAGGCCCAACTTTGAGAAATTCCCAGCCCACCGAGAAAAGCTACTGCAAAAAGCTGGTGTGCATTTCAGCAGCAATTTCCAACTGAATTCAGAAAGAGAGGACACTGATATGTCTAGTTGTCATGTAATGGTTGTGCTGTCCAAAAGTATCAAAGATGGCACAATACCTGCAGTTGCAGAACTGTGTGAAAGAAAGGAAACGATACTGCAAACTCCTGCTCCACACTAAGAAGTAGAAAAATACCTGTGTAAAGCAAAAGGTAAAGCAATAAAAAACCCCTACAAAACAAGGTAAGAGAAAATATATAGATAACATCACTAATGCACTGAAGGAGCTACTGAAATAGGTGACAGCAAGATGTTTTATCAACTCAATGCCATTTTAACTGGCAAGTTTACATCAGCCAGAGGGACCTGTAAAGGGTGAACAGGAGAGCCCACAAGAACAAGAAACTGAGAAAGAGCTGAGCTCAACAGTTACCAAGGTGCTAAGAAGACAAAGACCTACAAGGATTGTAAGCCTTGACATAAAGATTAAAACACACACAATGAGTCTCAGAAATACTCACAAATACACGAGACACAGCAAAAAGCAAGAGAAAACATTACAGGAGACTCTTTCAAAGCTCGAGAGAAGAGCAAAAACTGTCACCAAATACTTCAAAGCACAAGAGCAGAGACATCTCCAAAAAAAAAAAATAGCCTACAGTTAAGCATGAAATAAAGTTGAGCTAAGCAACTGCAGTAACTGAGGTAATATACCACTTCTCAGACTGCAGTGAAGGAGGTGAGTTCCACAGGTAAACCCGGGGCTGTGAATGATGCTATGAAAGGCAAAGAAATAGAATGAGGAACAACCCACACCATAACGCAGTCCTGAAAGGCACCTGAAGCCAGCCTGCCTCATCTTTCAAAGACCTCTTCAGACCAGCACAACAGCTTTGAACTGATTAATAGCTTGAAATCAGGTAGGTAGGCTTTAATCTATCATGAACTCAGAAATTTCAGGATCTATGAACTGCAAAGGCATCCTCAGGGAGCAATGGTTTGAAAGCCTATTTCACTCCCCTAGTTTTTTTCTAAATTATGTGGGATTTCCTTTATAGAGGCTTTCTGGAACTGCAAGTCCAGCAAGCTGGGACTGTGTGAACAACAAAAGACCCTTAATCACTGATTAAGAGTCACAATGCATTGCAAACCCAAATATTATCAGTAAAGAAAGGACTGCAACAGAAAGGTACCATCAATTTCTAAGAAAATATCTCCCTTTCCCCTAAATACAGTTACTGCAGTTTTATTGAAATTAACAATGAAACAGTTTAAGTGAACCTAGACATAAGTAAATAGTTTTTAAAAAGTATGAATTCACTTTTCTCTTTTCAGGCATTGCCACTAACTTATTTTTAGAGCAACAACCCAGGCATCATGTGGTTTCAAAAAATAGAAAAAAATTTATATAGCGGAAGCTAAACCAACATGCATACAACGATCAGAAGATTGGGCAGTTCCCCATCAAAAGTGCAAGCAATTTAAACAGTAGTCATCAAAAGTCAAGCTAAGAAGCAAAGTTTTTTTCAAAACAAAGTAGTACAAGAAGGGAGTAAATTCACACGCATGCCAGCAGGAATGTCAAAACAAAACTGCAAGCACATGTTGGTAAAGCAGCTGTTGCAATCTGCAGATTTAACAGGCACAGGATATCAAAAAAATCTAGTTTCAAGCTGTAAAGTATAGATTCTGGTCTCAAATGCTGTTTCTGTTCCCGTATGAATAGCTGACAGATTCACCAAAATCTCACACAAACCTCTCAGTGCCTTTGAAAGCAAATGCATCAGATAAATCCTGTATATTGTGACGAACTGTACATGTTAATAAAGTCTGATAATCTGTCACCCAAAACATCTGGAAAAACGTTGGGTACCTGCTACAGACAAGAATAGATGGGTGCAGCATCATTATAGGAAACACCCTTTACAATTCCAAACTGGGTCCTAGTCCTGTCACATCCCTGGGCAGCCATCTCAGCACTACAGCACCACAAGGTGTGGAAGGCAACAGCAAAACACATGTGCTCTTGGCTACTGCGCAGAGCTGCACTGCCATTTGCCACCTTTGGAGAAGCCCAAGTGTCATGGTTTAGCTGGCTCTTAGGAACTATGCAGGAATTTTTCTCTTCCCCCTGCCCACTGTGTGAAGGGGATGTTGAATGGGCAGATTGACTGTGTCTTAGGCAGTTAAGTAACACAAAGGAAGTGGCTGGTAAGACCATATCCCTAGTTGATGGCCCTCAGGATTTTGTTTTTGGTGAGGAGTTTGGCTGCTGCCGGAGCTGGGACAAGGTTGGGGTATGAGCTCGAAGGTGGTTTTGTTCTCAGCCTGGTTGCCAGCTGTGGATTCTGCTTAGATTTCCGTTGGAGAGGAACTGTTTCGGGAGGTTTTTTCTTTCCCTCCTCTCTCTCTCCCCTTTTCCCCGGTGGGGGTGGGGGAAGGAAGACCTCCATTTTTCAGCTTCTCCAGCACACCCGGGGAGACCCCTATGTGGCAACCCCAGGGATCCAACAGCGCTACCTCCCGACGGTGGTCAGAATTGCACCAAAGGGCACAAACGGAACTGTTTACCTTTTTTTCTTGTTTTGTTTGTTTATCTTTTTGTTTTGAAGGGGATTATTTTTGGGTATAGGATTATTGCTTGGTTGTTTTATTTGCATTTTTTTCGTTGTTCTGCCAACACACATATATCTTTTAATAAAGGGCTGTTATTTTCCTTTTTCCACATTTTTCCTCAATTGGAGCCTCTTAATTTTGAATTTACAATTGCTTAGAGGGAGGAGTTTGGGTCTTCCTCATCACTCATCCTCAGCCAACGACCCTGACAAGGTTAAAGGTACACCACAGATGTGGTGGAGCTTCACACGTATGGGGCCGTCTGCACACGCCAGTTACCCGACATCATTGAAGGCTGCGGGAAAAGAGAGAGCCAGTGATGTCTATAACAAGTAAACTTTGGTTGTATGACACCGAGTTTGGAGTTTAGGCTGCCAGTGGTGCAATGCCAGAAGGAATATGGGCTTATAGCTGCTCTAGCAGCATTCTCTTCCATGAAAAGGCATATCCACTTGCCTGTCATTATACAAGTGAGAGAAGACAAAGCAGGACCAAAATGCATCCCTCTATACTGTTTACAGAGGGAAAACTAAATGAGTTAAAAACAAGGATATGAAAATCTGAGTACAAGAAAGTTAGCAGCAATGAGTGAGTTGTCAAGCCCTTGAAGATGTCCAGTGGAACAGGAAAAAAATATATATTCAGATAAAACCATGCATCTCATTATACTCTACACGAGTTTTTAAGACAGATCTTACTCTGTTTCTTCCAAGGTCAGAAGGTATTTATCTTTTCTTCATTAAAAAAGAGATTGATCATTACCAGGTGTTTCTGAAAACTTATAAAAAAGTATAAAACAGATGCTATTCACACTGTGAAGAAAATGAAATTCAAATGCATGAGAAGGTATTAAAAAATTCAAAATACTTAAGACTGTAGGGCTAATATTCATTCAAATCTTATTAATTTAAAGCTTGGTTATGTAAATCCTAGATTATTTCTTTGTACACTTGCCTACAAAGGACTGCCTACAATGGGATCATGCTTTCACTTCAGTCATGCCAGAGACATAAGTAAAACATGCAACAAAGACTACGCACAGACAAAAAGGTTTCAGCCTTTAGCTACTAGATCTATTTTATTTCTGTGGCTGAGCTATAATTAACCTTTAGTCAGCCACCTCAATCGTGAGAACAGATAATCATGGATTCTCTTTCTGTGAGCCCAATCTTAGCTTTAAAAACCTTTATAAAGACCCTTAGAATTTTCAAAAAGGCTAAATCAGACTGGGAGTGCAACCATCTTCATGGATCCACAGAACAATTTTAGTTCAGTTTGCAGGTGTGATGCACTACTTGCTACCATGTATGGTATAATACTTCCTTTATAATAGGTCCTCTGAAGACACCAAGCTGAGATCACTGCCAAGTCCGTTCACAAGGTAAAAAAACCAGGCCTTTGCACATTTCATTACATGAAATGTAATGTATGTAATCTGATGTAGTCCCAAAGAAAGAACAGCCTTATAGTAATTTGAGTAAGATGCTGTCTGGTCTGGTGGTGAAGGGCTTCATCATCACAGGGCACCAAAAGTGTGCTGAGTAGCAGGGGATTTGCCATTCAGTCTATTTCCTAATCTACTTTTTTTAATCAAAGATTTGCCCCATCAGTCAGTTTCAGTTGGTCAGTCTTACTTAAGTGCCCAGCAAGATCATGATGCCGATGGAAATGATGCTAAGGCACATGGAAAATAATGAGGTGATTGGTGACAAACAACAGGACTTCACTAATGACAAATTGTGCCTGATAAGTTTGGTGGCCGTCTACAAAAGGGCTACAGCATTGGTGGATAAGGAAAGAAAAACTGACATATCTACCTGGAATTGTGCAAAGCATTTGACACTGTCCCACATGACATTTTGTCTCTAAACTTGAAAGACATGGATTTGACAGATGGACC
>JAWWLV010000144.1:28992882-29028006 GCA_035041135.1 Platyrinchus mystaceus
GGCTGGAGAGAAGGGATGCCATCCAGAGGCTTGAGAGATGGGGCTGAGCAAACCTCATAAAGTTCAACAAGGCCAAGGGCAAGGTCCTGCACCTGGGTCAGGACAATCCCAAGCAACAAGGGAGCTGGGCAGAAAATGGATTGAGGGCAGCGAATGGATTAAAGAGCAGCCCTGAGGAGAAGGACTTGGAGGTGTTGACTGATGAAGCTCAACATGAGCCAGCAATGTTCATCTGCAGCCCATAAAGCCAACCATGTTCTGGGCTGCATCAAAAGCAGCGTGGTCAGCAGTTCAAGAGAGTTCATTCTCCCACACTACTCCACTTTTGTGAAACTCTATCTGGAGCACAGTGTCAGGCTCCAGGGCCCACAACATAAAGATGTGGACCTGTTGGAGCAAGCCCAGAGAAGGGCCAGAAAGATGATCAGAGGGCTGGAGCAGCTCTCCTGTGAAGATAGGCTGAGAGACTTGGTGTTGTTCAGCCTGGAGAAGAGAAGGCTCCAGGGAGATCTCACAGTAGCCTTCCAGTACCTAAAGGGGCCTACAAGAAAGCTGGAGAGGGACTTTTTACATGGGCCTGTAGTGATAGGGCATGGCTTTAAACTGACAGAGGGCAGGTTTAGATTAGATGTTGGGAAGAAATTCTTTACTGTGAGGGTGCTGAGGCACTGGCACAGGCTGCCCAGAGCACCTGTGGATGCCTCATCCCTGGAATTGTTCAAGGCCAGGTTGGATGGGGCTTTGAGCAACCTGGTCTAGTGGAAGGTATCCCTGTCCATGGCAGGGGAACTGGAACTAGATGATCTTTGAGGTCCTTTCCACTCAGTCATGGTCCTTTCCATGATTCTGTGATTCTATAATAATTTTTTCTGTCTCAAGCCAAATAGGAGTGCATCTGCATAGCTCTTCTTGCTTATAGCTGTATCTCAGAGGCACTTTATGAGGACAGCACAGTGAAATGGTCATGACACTAACACTGTGATGGTCCTCCTAAGGCCTACTTGCAGCAGAAGAATAAAATAAGCTGTATTAACATTACAGGAAGAAAATATGAAGAAGAAAGATGGAGGAGAGATAAATACATTCTTCCAATTTCACCCCTCCTGTGCAGAGCACAGCAAAGGCTCATGCCTACACTCATTAGTGACCCAGTAATGTGTAGCAATCAGAAAAGCTTCCCTTAGCACCATAATTTCTGGTCCCATTGTGAAGTGGCAAATACTTAGCACAGTTGTCTATCACAACCATCTTATGGTCACACAGTAAATATTTCCTCTCCTTATATAGATAAAAGCAGCTGGTGCAACTTAACATAGTATCACTACTTTTAAATTAACCTAACCATCCTGGCTTTTTGCTTTTCAGGTGCAGTTATATTCTCTATCAAAGCCCCCATGTACAGGGGGCTTCTCACAAAGGTCATAACAAGCCTCATTTTAAAGCACTTTAATAGAGGAAAAAGACACACACATACACACCGTCCTTAACAGTAACATACAGAAAACTTTTCATAAATACTAATTTTTGTTCACTCAAGAACAGCTTTTCTACTTGACTAAAGATAAGCATTAGACAATTTAAGAGGAATTCTGTGCATTAACAGAAGGTTAAGTAGAAGGTCTAAAACCAGAATCTTGAACTCTTTTATATTTTGTGACTACCTAATCTAGCTCTGCCCCAAATGAAAGGAGCTCATTTTCTGTCTTTAAGTCTAACTAGATTCTTTTAAAACCAAATGATTGCATAAGATTCCCATTATCTCTGCAAAGTTTTCAGAATTTCCATATAGTTACATCTGAAACTCAGCCCTGAATTGCCACTGCGACCAGACTGAAGTCCAAATTTTATCGACATCAAAACTTCAATTCCTTAGGTTTCAAGAACTTTGCAAATACAGAATGAAAATATCAAATCATTTCCCTTTTTAAGGATCGCATGACATATACGGAGACCCTAGAAATTCAGCCATAAGTTAATCCTCAATTTCAGAATATTATTTAATGCAGTTTTATGGTGACGAAAAGCTTTCACTAGATGAAAAAAATACGTATCTGCAACTGGAATTCAAACCTCCACTCTAATGCAAATACTCAGTGAAATGCTTCTGCATTAAATAATTAGACCCCATTATAGTCTCTGCACGCTTGTTACATGTGGCAATGGTAAGTCTATTCAATATTTATTTTCACTGTATAGCAAGAGCTTATGTTATACTTTTTTAATCATTATTTTTATATTAAACTTGTTAAATTCCCAGAGAATTCTAGAGCAGTACTGTCATAGCCATCACGGTTATAATTAAGCTGTGAATTCAAACACTTATTCTGTTTGCACTAATAAACCTCATTGCTAAGTGCTAGCTAGCTATTCTGACCTATTATTCCACAATGTCTCACAGAGATTACTTTTTTTTTTTTAAATAATTGCTTTGCTCTGGAAATAGGAATGCTTTACACTTTCCTAAGTTGGAGACTTTCTACTTAGGAAGCAAAGTACCTCCATAGTGAGACATTCCAAATGGCAAATGACAGCTACATAAACAAACATATGGCAAAGTAACATCAAATGGCCACTCAGAAATCTAAGATGTTCTTCTCTCATAGGGCTTTAAGCATCTCTCATATTTAAGGAATTTCCTGTGTGGCATACTAACCAAATACACCCCCTCTGGCCTCAGAGAAATACTGCGATTCATTCAGTATGTTGAAGAGACACTCCTAATTTTTTTCCCTTGCAGAGGATATCAAGTATCTGTGGCAATACCTAGGGAGTGAGGAAACTGAAAAGAAACCATACTGGGCATCTCATGTTATCAAACAACCAGAAATTAGACAACTAGGTGAAAGCAGCTCCATAGACAAATCCTGGGAAGAATGAAATATCAGAAACATATGCAAAGTTGTCTGATATTAATCTTGATATAAATTAAATTGTAGCTTAACTTACTGGTAAAGTTCCTGGTAAAGAAGCATCAAAGAAAGACACCAAAGAGTTAGGAGGTGCTGCAAACTGGACTTGGGAACCAGAGAAAAGTTTCGAGTTGGAACTGATCTGTGCATGAATTTCCAGACCCACAACTGGTACCCATGGAGCAAGACTGAAAATGAAAGAAGAGGAGGGAAAAACAGTTTAAATACAGACGACATGGAAACCCAGAAACACCTAGAAATACAGGAATTAAGAACTCATTTATTAACAAAAATTAAAATGTAATTGTAAAAATATTGTAAATGATGTTGCAAATACATCTACAGTGTAATGGAAAAAGTTGTGCTACAATACTGGAGAAATGAGACTACCTGACAATATATACGGGGGGACTATATGGCAAAGTGTCTTCATTATACACAGAAAAGAATGTCATTAAAAAAAAAAGAAATGTAATGGTTTGAAACTTTTACCTTTTCCTTACATGAGAAATCTTAGAGAAATTAATGAGGCACACTTGCATGCTGGATGAACCCTAATTTGGTGCTTTGTGAAAATCACAAAATCATCATAAATATGAATTACTTCTCAGGTAGTTTGATAAATCTCCAACAGACAGGTGGCACAATAAATTATGTATTCTTTGCCAGCTAGTCACTTGCATGCTGGGAAAGGTGGCTCTCCAGAGCAGCGTTAGCAGTATATTAGCATAAACATTAGTAATCTGGTAATAGAGAAATCATCATTTCAACTAGAGAGCTACTATCCTCTGAGTGTATTCCACAGAATAAAGCTTCTCCACATTATCTAAAAACTAATTGCAATTCTCACATCCATAACCTTTATATGGACAAGAGAAAAAGGTCACCTTTACAGTATGAATTGCTTGACAGTTTTTCTAAGTAATTATCTGGCCTTGTACAAATGAAGTGGCACAAATAATATTTCAGTGGTGAAATCACATTTCTATGGCAGAATACTTCAGCAGCATGAGTACTCAGATAGCTACAGGAGATAAGCAAGCTATGGAAAAACATCAAATACATCAAGTACGGTGTTCTTTCCAAAGGTGAACATAATACATTGCCAGGATTTTAGTTCTCCATCTGCCCTTCAACAGTGAAGGACATCCCTACAAACACCAAACTAGTGATGCAGGTGTCACTTATATCACTGCTTTAGGTATAATAATATTATCAGAAATGATTAAGGGTCAAGTGTTTAAAGGAGCTAATACATTTTCTTTCACCAAAACACATTATTTTCTTTGGTGTTTCCAACTATTTATAAAAATGCCTCAAGGTCTAGAGAAAAATGTGGGGTTTTTTTTTTTAAATTTTGGAGACAAATTCATTTCATTGTTTCAAGCATTCTTTAGAAATGCATCACCATCATATCATGACATTAAGAATTACACCAGGCTTCGCTTAATCAGTGTGTTGGCTTACACTCAGAAAAAAAGGCAGGTGCTGCAGTCGGTCCTCGAGTACTAACAACACTGATGAGAAACCTGGAGTTTCCTGCCATGTTCGTTCCAGCATTATGTTTATTTGTGTCTCTAAACAATCAGCAGCGCGCTCATGCTGGCGCAACTTTCGTGAGGCGACCAGCTGTGCAAAGAGAAACCTCTGGCTCACCGAAAGAACAGCAGAACTTGTTCATGCCGTAACTTTCAGTTGCAGCAGGAATAAAACGCTCTGTTCCAGGCACGCTGCCCAAGCCTCACAATCCTCCACTGGCAGACACAGCCTCCTCTGGGCCAGCGCAGCCCCTCAGACCACGCTCGGGAGCGCCGGTGCAGCCCTGGCTGCCCACACTCGGCACTCGCGGCTGCTCACGCTCCCACCGCAGCCGAACACGCCGGAGCGGCACGGCCGCGCTGCCGCGGCACCCACCGCCTGGGCTCTGGGGGCGGGGGTGTGACACGAACGCGTGTGACACAAACAAGGTGCTGCCAGCCACCCGCAAGAGGTACACGCACTACACCGCTCACAGCAGCGCCCAGCCCGCGTCCTGCCGCTGTCACCCCGTGCCCCCACCCTGCGACTCCGCCCGAAGGGCGGGATGCCCTAGGGGTGATCCACCTCCACCTGCCCCTCTCCCGGCACCATACCCGCTCTTCCCCGCCGGCACCGCCCCGCCTCTCGCGTTACAGGCGACCGCCCGCTGCCCGCGGGGGAAAGGGCCCGGAGCGGGCCCGGGCAGCGCCCTGCCGCGCTGCCAGCCGCGCTGCCAGCCCCGGCGCCAGGCCTCGCCGCAGCCCCGCACCGCCATGGCCGCCATGGCCGCCATGGCCCTGCTGACGGCAGAGAGGCTCCCGCAGCGCCCCCTGGGAAATGCAGTCCGGGATGGCGGCGCGGAGCGCGGCGGGGGCCGGACTACAACTCCCGTCAGGCCGCTCGCCTTGGGGCCGCCAAAGATAACTGGGAACGAGGGTGCCCTGCTTAGTCTGGGAACGCGTGTCCCGGGAATGCTGGAGAAAGAGACGGGCCCTGCCTTCGTGCCTCTCTTGTAGCTGGTGCTTGAAATGTCTTAAGCGGCTCAGGTCCTCACAGGGGCCTGTTGTGGTTTTCCTCTGGGTTCCCGCTGGTACAAAACCAGACGCTGTTTTATAGGTGGTAGTTTGCAATCCTTGGTCATCAAACGAATAGGTGCCACACGGCTGAAGTCTTGGATCTTCTTGTGAGCTGCAAGGTGCAGTCTCTGCAGGTCCTGGGGATGTTACACGGCGATCAAGAACGCTGTCCAGGGCAGATGCAAACACCTTAAATGTTTGCACAGCTACGTGTCACAGACAGTAGAATTAATGACCTTCCATCCTAAGCCACTGGCCTGTGGAGCTTAAATGGGAATGAACATAAGCTGTTGCCTGTGTCATCTTTTGCTCTGTGTCATCTACTGCCAAGGGGAGCTGATCAGTCACAAACCCGTGAGTGAGGCTGGTTTCCTCCAGCAGAGGACAGTGGTGCACACAAGCACTTGACGGTATCTTGCAACCCCTACTCTCTCTTGTCTTCCCAAGCTCAAACTCAACATGTTCAGTGGTTCAGAATCTCGTTGAAGTTCATTTATCCAAATAAGAAAATGTTTTATGATGGATTTTCCAATATATTTGTATTTTAAACAAGTTACATTAACTGGAAGTTCTTTATAGGAAGAACCAGTTGAGAGATACCTTCAGCAGACAGTGATCTATAATTGTTTTTAATTCTTTTAATTAGTTTGTCACATCCCTTTTTTGGGGGAATATCCCTCCCTTGTACAACAAAGTATGACCAAGAAAAAATTCCTTTCCAGTAAAGAAGAACGGGAGAGATCACGTCATCTGGTATATGTGGTGGTGTCTGAAATATTGGCTGAGGGGCTCGGGTACAGATTGTATGAGACCAATATGATCCTGAAAATGTCCGCTTTATTTACACAAACTGCATCCTTTATACATTTCTTACACGCCAGTGCCCGATCAGTTTTACATCACTGGTTAGAAAGCACTGATCACATTTCAAACATGCACTGGTAACACACTTTTAATTGGCTTTTTGCAGGTGTCCACCTGAAGTGATTACATTGTTTACTTTTTGGAACTCGGCCTTCATCTCAGCACAGATTTTTCCCTTGCAGGGGCCTCAGAACTTCCAGGTTGTTTACATTATTTGTGCCTGGCCTTGAGAGAGCAAGGCTTACAGAGATGCAGAATAGATTGTTCACCTTATGCTATTCCTGTGACACTGAAAGAACTGCAGTAACCCTTTTCCTTCTCTCCCGTTATAAACTTCTTCACATACAACCTAATGTAATATAAAGCCTGTGTAGCAGTCTTTAAGCAAATTAAATAGGTAAGAGTTTTTGATAATTCTGATATGGCAAAATGGACTTAGTGGGGGCCTATGAAAGTATTGTGATGAAAAATGCATTTTAGGCTGAAGCTTTAATGTATGATTGTTATTTCTGCAACAAACTTACTCTCTTTACGATTTTCCTCTGTGAATTCTGGATTTAAT
Source organism: Platyrinchus mystaceus (assembly GCA_035041135.1). Classification (NCBI taxonomy): domain Eukaryota; kingdom Metazoa; phylum Chordata; class Aves; order Passeriformes; family Tyrannidae; genus Platyrinchus; species Platyrinchus mystaceus. Next base: position 28,999,812 of record JAWWLV010000144.1, read on the forward strand.
TGTTATTTGATACTTTTTAGGGACTGGCAGATCATTTTGACCCAGCTATGAGGAGAGGTTCTGAACATAGCTCTACAGTGTTTCTACTGGTGTAAAAATGGTAGGTTTCAGATTATGTGACTTTCTTTTAAGACTGTTATCCTGATGTAATAGAAGAGTTCATAAATAGTCTCTAAGAAGTTAAAACCTTATGAATATTAAAATCATGTTACTTAAAGTCTTACACTGCCTTGATTGCACAGACTTCTGCCTTTTGCACTTATTATTTAGAAGGGAGTAGACAACACAGAGGGCTTGAAATCCATCCCAGACCATTCCTCTGGAACTTTTAGCTGTATTACTTTTTGTCTTAGATAGAGAGGAAGATTGGGAAGTGCCATTATTTGTGATTTAAATTGTCTCAATGCTACTTTAATTCCTTTTCCAGAAAAAAAAAAATCCCATGAGAAAACCCTTTTCCTTTGCAGCCTTGTGCCAGTAACCCAGGAGGTAATAAATGAAAGCTCACATATCCATACAGAGAAAGCTGGCCAATCACAGACAAGAAGGGCATAATTGCCTTTCCCAGCAGCTTACTTTGAGGTAGGAAAGGCTTGTTCCTTGTATACCCTGGGAAGCAGCTTCAACTTTGCAGTGTGTTTATAGATCATGCTGTGGTTTGGAATAGGAAAATAGCACTGCATAAAGATTTGTGCAATGATAGTTCATTACTAACTATATAGACTTATGTCTTAGAGAGGGTAGACCCAGGGGACAGTTTGCTCTGAGTCAGAGGTTCCTGTTACTATAAGAATTTAACCAATGCCTGAGAGGAAATTGGAATTTTCTAGAGAACAAAAACCCAACAGTATGTAATTTAATCCATAAAAATGCAGTCTCTCCCATTTATTTGAAAGAAGATCCCTCTGAGTTTTAGTTTATAGGGTCTGAGCTTTAGACCCTGCTTTCTTGCAAGTCATACTTAGCACACATACTTGGTCCTTTTGTGGACTGTGACATCTCCTTTTGGTATAACAGGGAATGGGATATTCAGACTGGGGTGTTTGCTAGATACCTCACAGTCTGCCTGCAGTGTCTTATTTCAGCATGTGAAATAAGAAACCTCTGTTAAGATTTTGAAGTGGAGGGTAGGGCTTTTGGAAGAGTAGATCCATAGTCTACCAAACAATCAGACATTGGCCTACAGGGAAGAGTAATGAGGATCATTGTTAAGTTTGGAAGCAAGCTATGGTAAGGAATGTTTTCAAACTTTTAGGCCCCTAGGATCATCTCTATACTTCGAAAGCCTTTTTTTTGGTACAGGTATAAAGAGAGAAATTTTCTTTTTTTCCTGCCACTTTCAACTAGTGAGGGCAATGATTTTTAGCCTGTATTGATTCAATTTGTTTAACTACTAATAATGAGGATGGCAGATGTACAAAATTACCAAAAAATGTACCTGATCTTGCAGATTGGAAAAGGGTATTTCTGTTGACCACAGGAAGGAGTACTTAGGGAGATAATAGAGCTGCCTTCTATGATCTGCTGACCACACGTGCATGCATGTGTGCAGTGACAGACTGGGTAATGTGAAGGGCCTCAGGGTTCGAGGGGTCTTGTATCGAAGTGTGTTAATGTACAAAATGGCTCCAATTTCCTACTTGAGAAGTAGTGCCATTTTATTTTATTTTGTTTAGTAAAAGTGTTATTACTCATGAGTTGAAAATAAGGGGCAGACTTAGCTAGAAAAAAAACACAACAAGAAATATGAATGCAAAAGCAATTTCTATAAACAGTAAAGAAAATGAAAGTTACATACAGGTACTGATGCTACTGTAGAAGGTGAATTCACTATTCCTCAGAGGCTGTGTTGTTGAAGAGAACCTGCACCTCTGGTTCAACCATGAGGAAACTGTTTCTTACAGCTTTTCTGTACTTTCTTTCACCTGGTTTGTTTTGCTTGGGAGTGCTGCAGTGAGCATTGACTACACCTGTGATTTGAATCAGGTGCTGGGAATCTTGAAAACTACCACTTAGGTGCAGAGTAGCTCCACATGTCTCAGGATCCTGACTTGGAAGCAACGTGGTTTGTGGCCTTGTTGTAGCTGGGGTACGTTACAACTTGTTCTCCAAAGGCAGAGACAGCGCATGAGGAAATTCTGTGCCACTAATCTTGTCTGATAGTGAGTACTACTCTAATCCTGTTGTGTGATAAATTAAACTTTTGTTTTTTTCAGTGTGAAGTTTCACTGGTATAGTTATAAGAAGATTTCCTAGTATATCACTGCCATATTGGTATTGCATCTTGATTAAGTTATAAGAAAGTCTGTGTTATGACACTATGTTATCTTTGGTATGATTTCTAGCTGCCTAGGGATTAATTTCTTTGGGTTGGAAAACAGCATGATTTACCTCCAGGGTGATCATTCCTTGTGATTTGGGCTTGTTTTAATACATGGTGTTTTCTAAATGCTTGAGGTGTAATTCAGGAATCATATCAGGTTTCTGTTTGGATATTGTTCAGTCTATAAGGGATAAATTATAGTGGTTTTCTTGCATACTATGTTTCTCAGGCAGTGGAAACTGAATTTGGAAACACCAGAGGCTAGTCTAAAGCATCTAAATTTGAGTCCAATAAGTTTATTGTATGAATCACATGTGTGTACTGTCTGTGATGATTATGTAGAAAAAAGTGATTGATAATATTTCAGCCGATCTAAAATTTACTAATGCGTTCTCTCTAATTGTATTGGCATCTGCAAAAAAGCCTTTAAAATATCTTTCAAGTCTTTGGATTTCATTTTCCTCTGTATAGTAAAGAACAAGGAAGGATAGAGGAAAAACACCTAGAAGCAAGACTAATTTATTCCTGTGTTTCATTACTTTTTGTGTTGCGTTTTTGTGTATTCTGTTTCTTCTGTTTACAATTTTCATCTGAAATTTTCAAAGAGCTGCCTTAAGCCTGAGGCCTGCTACTTCCTAAATTAAGAGTCATAACTCTTGTTGCAGGCTATCTATAACTTTATATATATAAATAAGTCACAGATCTAATATTTCAGTATAACCAATAATAACAGTTTCACATAACCAATACTCGAACAAGAACTTTCATATACTCATTTATAAGATTCCAGCTGACAGCCCAACCTAGGAAAAAACAGACACAAAGATCTATGCTAAATTTGTTAAAGAAGAAAAATTTTCACTGAACAGTCAAACTGGGAATACACATCAAAGTGTTTTCTCTGACTAAGAGAGGGTATTAATAATCAACAAAACCTTCAATTATTATTGACTTCCCTGTCATGGATAAAGTGAAGGAATCGGTTGAAAGAGTTGTCAAGCAACATAATGCTTGGACTAAGCCAGTTATAATAGTGGCATTAGTTTAGTATAAAATTAATTTTTTAATCAAAAGCAACCTAAAGATATTCTCAAATATTAAATCCTGTCAAGGTGCTCATTTTCAGAGAGGGATTTCTTTAGAATGCGAGAATACTTGTAGGTTGAAGCCAATTTGAAGAGGTTATATTTTAAACAAATTTAATTCCTCAGGCTTAGAACAGTGCTTCTAGAGGCTGCCTTTACTGTTCCTAATGCTAAGGATTATTTTTAATTGTCTGGAGCAATAAGGATACAAACTAAAACTGTTGACCAGATGGAACTTTGTGATTTATTACTGCACTAAAAGCACAGCAGAAATGCAAATGAAGGAAACTACTGCAGATAAATGTTCAGAAGCTTTGAATAAAGGCTGCAGATGCTGAAGTGAGCCCTGTCTCGCCTTTTTCCTATGCAACAACACTGTTTTACTTGTTTAGGATTGATTTATAAGAAGTTATTTTCAAAACTTTTTGTATATTCCTTGCCTTCAATTATATACACCTGTTATGTGTAACCCAGGTGGGCTTGAACACACGTAGAAACCCTTATCCTGCTGGATACAATGTCTTTACTCTGGTACATAATTTTTTCCTTTTTTACTTGTATGGCTGCACTGCTGTCCTCATCTTCCCATAGTGCCTGTGGCATTTGAAGCAAAATCTGAGTTATGTTCTGCTTTTTGATAAGAAGTGACAAGAATGTTTCTGGTGTTTAGGTTTTTTTCCCCTCTGTACTGTATTTATGCCATACCTGTGTGTGTGTTAATTTTTCTTACAGTGAAATAAAAAATGTAAACATTGCTTCTTCCTGACACTGACACTGTCCTTGAAATTAATCATCCATCTCACAGTGCCCTTTGTGTTTTGGGTTGGTTTTGGTTTTTTGTGAGGCTTTGTTTGGTTGGTCAGTTTGGCATTTTGTGGGGTTTTTTCTTTCCTGCAGACAGACTCATGGCTTTTGAATCTTGATTATGATTTCTCCGTGGACCTAGTGAAGACAGTGTGTTAGTCACAGCCCTTAACTGAGAGCTTGTAAACGGAGACAGATTGTGACAACCTGGAGAAATGAGTGCCCTTGGGTACAAAACAGGCTAGAACACACAGAAGCAGTACAAACATATTTCCTGTTTTGTTACTTGTGTACCTAGTGTCTTAATGGAAAGGACTGCTGACAAAGTTGAATCAAGTATTTCATCTTGTGTCATTTATTCTGTCCTTGGGTTTTCTGTGGTGCCACCAGTTCATGCTGACTGGTGTGAACTTCCGCCCAGCAGTAACCGCAGCCTATGTGGAACAGCCTGAAAACTAACCAAAATATTTTAATTTTGCTTTAAAGTGTGACCTGGTTGCTCATGGGATAACGGCCCATTGAAGATTCTTGGAATTGTGTTTTGTACAAATTATATCACAGGGTTTCTGTCTTCCAATTTATTCTTTGGAGAACGTATGAATAATTGTCCAGTTTTGTGGACAACAGACATTTTAAAGGTATATGCCAGTGTATAGAATACATTGGTAGTAGAATACCTCTTTTACTATTATTTTAAAGTAAGGAAAATAATTAAGTACTGAGTTTTTGTTTGTTGGGTTTTTTTGGTGTTTCCTTTTGTGGGGTGGGGGAAAGTTGGGGTTTGGTGGGATTTTTTTAGTTTTGTGGAAGGTCTTTTTTGTTTGTTTTGTGTGGTGCTTTTTTGTTTTGTTTTTACGTAATCTCAGATGAGATGAGATTAAATTCTTCCATTGTGGAAGAGAAATTCTCTCTATAGAAACTTTTATTAACTGGTCGATCATTAACTGCTTTGGGACTGAAGTGCTTCAGTAACTGATTACATGATCTCAGATTAGATGAAATTCTTCCATTATGGAAGTGAAATTATTTCTGTAGAAACTTTTATTAACCAATCAGTCAGTAACTGCTTTGGGAGTGAGGTGCTTCAGCTCCAGTAACTGATTAGTAAATTGCAGTCTGAAGCCAGAATGTAAGAGTTGTTGTGTGCTTTGCACATATTGGGGTAATGGCTCATTAGTTTTAATAAATTGCATGATCTATGAAGTTTATATTTCCTCCTTGCTTTGTCCAGTATAGCAGCATGTGCAGGAAATTCAATTCAGTACAAGTCAGCACAGCACAGTATACTTAGACTGTGTCAGGGGGCTGCTTCTATGGGCCTTGTTCAAACAAAACTCTGTGGGGCTTCAGTAAGAGTTTGGGTTTAATTCCCCAAGTCATTGCTAAAGCAATCCCAATGGAGGTAGCATGTGTTAGATAACTGCAGTAACAGCTTTGCCTAAGGAGCTTGAGAGACCAACCCTTCTAGCTTTGCCACGTGCCCTTCTCTTTCCTCTCTAAATGTTAGCTTTTGTAGTATGGTAGCACAGTTTTCTCTCTACTACTATTTTCTTTGTCCTGATGCTCACTATAGTGGCCTAAGTAGTGCTAATGCATTGCTGGCTTTTGTTCTAACAATAATCTAACAACGTTCTCTTCTGTCTTTTTCTGCTACTGTGTGGGTTATGGCAATGCATAAGCAATTGCATAGGAAGCTTTTCTCATCAGGGTAGTACCCCTATGAGGACAAGTGATACTCTGCCAAGTCACTAGACAATTCCTGTGTTTTTACTGAATGTACAGAAGAACTTTTCTGCTAGGCCAGGTGTGTAGTAGTGACTGTGCATTGGAAGGTTATGCGATGTACTCGGCCTCAACAGCACACTTAGGTTTACTGCTTCCTGTATTACTGAGATGGAAATTCAGTGGCACATTACTTTGAATAGATATACAGCTGCCTTATGTGTGGATGAAAGAAATACATCTGTGTATCAAGATATTCTATTTTTCCAATTATGATCTGCTATCTCATGGTACTAGATAGGAACTGTCTAGTTCAGGAAGCATTTTATTACTGCTATATGAGTTATGCAAAGCTTGCTGTTTCTTTTAGGTCCTGAGAGGGAGAGATTTTAACTTCCTCTTGAAGTCTTATTCCCCAAAGCATGTCTGTTGTTTTCTTACAATCTTTTGAAATACGGAATTAGACATTAATTGGAAAAAACACTGCACTTGCTTGCTTGTGTGTCTTGCTTGTGTTTATGTTTTACTTGGTCTTTCCCAATCACTAAATGTCTCCCAATCTCCAGCTTTTTCATTCTAAATCCATTTTTATTGTTACACTCAGAAAGCAAACATACATGTTCAGTGATGATGATTTTGCTCTAACATAAGGAGAGGAAAGAATGAGAAAATTTGTATAAAATATATATTCAGTGTATCTGCTAACCTCTTCAGAACTGAACAAAAATGACTTTGTTGTCTCTTTGTACCAGAAGGTTTGAAAGGTTTGCAAATATGTGCTAGTAGCATAGTAAATAGGCAGCATATTGTGAATATATCTTTTAAAGGCCAGGGAATAGCTTAAATACTCTTTTAAGCTGTGGTTGATATAAAACATTTCCAGTTGGATCATGTATAGAGTAATTACTTTTGACAAGTTAATTTTGCAAGTGTCCAATTAAGCTATTCATTCATAGCTTATCTCTTCACAGTGTGGCTGTATTCGCTTAGATGTTCAGGCTTGAATTTCTATTATGCATTTAAATATGAATCCAAATTCATGCAATGTGAATTCATTGAAAGGGTTTGAACCCCCCAGTTCAGATCACAAGACTGGCTTAAATCAAGACAAATGAGAGGTTGTCTTTTTCTTTTTTTTTTAAGGTCGTGGTAGGTGTTTGTTAATCACTTGGCTTCTATTTTTTCAAAGCTGTTTAGATTCGTATTCTCAGTTTTTTTCTTTAAACTCACTTTAATTTACAATATAAAGTCAAACTTAGGGCTGTGTTTTGTCATGAAGCCACCTGACTCCGAAAGCTGGGACTTTAAATGGAATACCAGATATTAAAAAGTACTTTAGAATTAGAAGACACAGAACTACTAACTCTTATGAGTGTAAATATGATAAGAGTATAGAGTGTTGAATCTTGAGATCCAAGGATGGCACTAGGTATTTTCAGTTGATAATGGAAGCTGTTCATTTACTGCTCTTGATAGAAGTGGAAATAAGCCAAGTCAGGAGCATACTGTGATTATTCGAAGGGTTCAAGGGCATCAGTAACCTGCTTCAGTCAGGTCTTTGGATTTTAGAAATGAAGTAATAATGTGCATTAAAGATGGACTTTGGCCTCTAGAAGCTTTTAAAAAAAAGAACTTTAAAAAATTAGTATCCAGTCCTTATTCTCTGAGCGAGCCGAGCAGGATTAGGGAACTGCCACATGATTAATCAAGCTAGTGATTATACCAAGCTGAAAACTCCAGGGACCAAATTTACTGGGCCCTGGGCAGATAATTTACATGATCTGCCCTGGTATTAGTGAGGCAAATTCAACAAGATGTATGATAGTGTTGGTATATAGTGTTTCCCTTCTGTCATCTATCCTGTTTTTCACTTGCATAGAAATATCTCTAGTAGTAATGGGACCAGGTCAGAGCACAGCTGAACCTCTGTAGTTCTTTGATGCCAACACAGAAGTTTGTAGGTTCCTGTTCTAAATCCCTCTGAGGGTGGGAAGGGAGGGACACATACCCACCCTCCCCTATGCTGGAATTCATGTGGACATTCACACACAGGCTTGAGTACCTATATGGCTCTTTCCAGTCAATGCTTCAGGACTTCCGAGTTCTTTCAATTCCTTTGTCTGTTTTGAAACTGAAGCTATAAATGGATCTTAACATTAGGTTTCACACAGGGAACTAGATATCAGTCTATATCATCCCACACACGTATTTGGATTAATTTCATATCTGTTCTACACCTCTCACGTTGACACCTGTTTGAACATGAAAAAAGCCTAGCTTTTCCTTGCATGGCTGGAAGCTGCTAATGTGAGATGAGGCCAGAAAAGTACACGTTGGGAAAGACAATTGAAAGCTTTGAATGTTACATGGATTTTTAGGATTGACAGGTGAGCCCAGCAGATTTCAATCACCAAGCAGCAGTGATTCTTTTTCCCAGACTCTCTGGAGCTTGACTTTCTGAGAAGCTCTGCATTTTGGAGAAGATCCCCTACTATAACTTACCAATTAGTTCAGGATGCCTAGAAATGCTGTCTCCTCTAAGACTTCTGAGTCTATGTCTATCCAACACGCTGCTATTTAAGTGCTCTTGACTTATGTTTCCTAAACAAGGCTTGTCTAATGCTATTTATCTACCTTCTTATTAAACCAAAAAAATCTGACCTTCAGTATTTGTCCGTTGGGCTATTTCTCGGAGATTAATTTTGTGAGAGATAGCTGAAAATCACTTTATATATTGGCTTTCATATCCCACTATGGATTTATCTAGAGGATAATAGTAAGATAAATCTTCCACCCAGATTTTACAGCATTGTTTCTACTTTTTTTTGGCACAGTTACACTAGATCTGGGTTCAGTTTTGTACTGTTTCCTCTTGAGTAATGGCACTGTATGTGAGAAAATTACTGCAGAAAGCCCAGTGTTCCAGGGTACACCTATGATGACCTCTGTTTTGGTGCAGATAATATGATAACTGCTGACCAATATTACAAACACATACCAATTTTAGTGTAATTATTCTTATCTCAGGCAAGAAAGCTTCCCTAAGCTCCATTCCAAGGACAGCAAAGTAGCAAACAAAGAGAACTCCTGTGGCCTGAATTTCAGAGGAAATAGCATTAACAATGAAAAAGAAATATATTGGTGAGGGGGTGAGGGGAGTGGTGCCTTCAAAAGGTCATTAAACCTATGAGGGTTTTTCAGGTAGTTGCATGTTTGGTTTTGGCATCAAGATTCAGAGACGTTTTAACCTTCAGTTTCAGAGTTTGTCCACATGTTTCATAAATACATCATTAGTAAAATTTAGAAGTCTCGTTGTTCTTCCTATCTTATGTCACTGCATTAGTATTTAATTAATCCTTGTTTCATTAGTTATACATTTATTAGCATAGGCAAACACATGGGTCTGGATTCATTGTCCATGTAATGAGTAGTAAAATGATTTAAATGCAGAAAAAAACCCCCTCTTTAGGGGATTAAAGGGAGGAAGTCTGATTTACATATTGAGACAATTCAGGGTTAGCCAAACAGTGACTGACAACCCATTCAACTAGGCTGGAATGAAAATGGAGAGAAAATACAGTCAACAGAGAAAATGTGGTTTATTGAAATATGTGTGTGTGTGTATATATATATATGTATATACATGGGCTTTTAGAGAAGGACCTTATGAGAGGGGAAGTGAGTGCCCTATATGTCCTCTTTTTATGCAAGAGGGAAGTAAATGGTCTCTTACAGTCTGACCCAGTATGAATATAGTCACCAAATGGGTCTCTACTGTGCAACAGAAGCATTGTCACCTCTGCTACTGGGTCTTGGGGGCAGGCAGCTTTGGCTGTATCAGCTGTTTTCTCCACCTGTATGCCAGATGTAAACACCATCTTTCCTGCAGCACATGCCTCGTTCTCTGTCTTGCTTTGGTGTATTGGCACAAGCCATCACAGAATGTAGGCTTGTTCTAATGTGCTGGCAGGCTGGCTGAGAGACAGTCATGGTTTTGCCATCCTGTCTAGGATTCCAGTTATGCAACTTTTACATTTGCAGTAGAATTAAGCTATGCACTTTCTCTTTGCCTTAGCATAGGCACATGACACTAATGACACACTTGTCCTTTAAATCAGTGAGACTGAGGTGTAAATTACTACCCTTAATAAATATGTTATTTGACCCTGTCCTTCACAAAAGTAGATGAAATTTCATGTGTTGGTAAGACCACCTGAGTAGAATTGTTACCTCATTCTGCAATTAATCTCAAGAATGGAGGAAAAAATATTTTTGGATCAAACCTCCAGTCTTTTCTCATCTAGATAATTCCTTGACCCCACAAATAGTCCCATAAGATTTCACACTCAGAGCCTATTTACTCAAGTGGACACATGTATCTTGAAACATTAAACAAAACTATGCTTATAGTTTTATGATTTTAACATAAAATAAGCATAAGTAGCAATCCAATTATAATATTGTTTAACTTGACATGTTTCTCATGTGTGAAACTTCGTAACATTCATCATACTGGAGCCTGTTGGAATCTTCTTGGTTGTCAGTTCCTACTGGAAGATAAATACCATGATGGAGTTAAAAGGTTAATCAGTGCTGTGGTGCAACAGCTATTTTTATAAAGTCCCCCAGAGACTTCTTGCCCAAAGGCAACACTTCAAATAATTATTTATTACTGAAATATTTGTACCATCTGCCCCCACACTTATTAATGCTACTGTGCTACCCATTCATAAACCCTTTCGTAACTCTTGCTTCTCTACCACCTTCTGCTTCCACAAATAAGTGCTAGAGTCTCTAAATCATGTCTAAGGGATGAACAAATTCTTAAACACTTTGAGTAGGGAGTCAGATTATCTGTTTGGTGTGCTGTGATTTATTTGACAAATGAACATAGAGAAAGATAGGGCATATAAATACTGCTGTATTCTTGCTTTATCACTTTTGAAATTTCTTAATTTCCTTTATTTCAGTACCTAAACACAATAAGCATGTGATTGTATGTCAGGTGCCAGATATGTATATGTCTTTCTAGAATTTACATAATTTTTCACATATTTTGAAAGAGAAATGCAGCACAGTACACTACATAAGTTGACAACTTTGATGTATTGCTTCTCAGCCACAGTAATGCATATCTTTGGTTGAGAAAGGCCTCAAGAAGTCTTATAGTGGATTGTACTTCCTAAGTTATTACTTTATTCTTTATATTACTTTTTTTCCCCTCACAAATTCAGGTATTTTCCAGAGGTTTTTTTATCCAATAGAATTTTTTATTTCAGCTGAAACTAGGCATTGTTTCTGAGTCCCCAAATCGGACAGTTCTGTCTGCCACAGCCTTCAGTGAGTGAATGAACACTTTCACTACCCTACGCCAAAAAGTGGAGATGGGCTAAAATGGATAAGAGGTACATGCTGCAAAACACTTTGGATAGGAAAAAGAGTATGAAAAGAGTCCAGAGATACTCTTGGATCACAGGGAGTCATTTGTGTCTCGGCCTGTACTCTGGTGGTGTTCCTGACATACGTTTGTCTAACCTGTTCTCAGGGACCACTGGCAGTAGGTATTTCAGACTTATTCCAGTCCTTCACAATCTTCACTAATGCAAAACTCTTCCTAATATTTACCACAAACCTCTTTTTTTTCTTTTTCGTTGTGGTGATTAAGACTACTGCTTGTTGTCCTGTCTGTAGAGAATAGGCAGAACAAATAAATCCCTTCCTCTTCATAATCAGTAAGAATCTCACTGGTATGTTCCCATTGATCTCTTAAAGCTAAATATTCCTGTGTCTGTGTCTGTCTTTGTATCTGATATTTTCTATATCTCTGATCTCTATCCTTCTCTGAACTCTCTCCATGCAGTCTATGCTTTTCCTGAAATGTCATACCTACATGGGAATTCTAGCTTAACATTACTTGTGCTGGATAGAGGTACTTCACTTATATTTCAGCTTATATTTATGCCTACAAATGGCACATCTGCTTTTCTTATTCCGTGGTACTAAAACAAAGAAACAAGATTATGAATTAATATTTTTGTTCAATGTAACCATCAGATTCGTCCAACAGAACTGATACCTAGCAAGATGTCCTCCACTGTGTGCTTTGAGCAGTTAATTATCCCTGCACAAACCTGTGTACAAACCTGTGATATGAGCACTTTCCAATTGCTATTAGAAGTTATGTAGGTTTTTTAATGAACTAATTGTTCTGCTTGAGAGAAGGCAAGTTCTACCAATTTCCATGTAACAGAAATATTTGCAATACAGAAATAACTTTAATGATGGCAATTGAAAAAAAAATTAGATAGCGAGTCAGTCTTCTCTAGGGGATTTTTCTGGGATTTAAGTCAAATGGACTTTTTCAGTAGCACATTAAAATTTCTCTTTTGAGTAGTGTGTTTTTTCTTTCCCCATACTCTGAAAGAGTTGGAAGGGGACACTTGTTTTGAAAATCTGTGCAAGCTTACAGTGGTCTTGCAGGCAGAGGTGAAGATTGCAAAATTTCCACAATATGGAGTAACCACAACGTGGTTTGTTCTGTCAGGTCAAAAACTGTCTGTTAGAATTTCAGATGCCTGTAGAATATTAGGGATGTGATGATCTTTTCAACTCAGTTTTGTGCCATTTCATTTTCAGAATGTTCCCCTATAGTATTGGAAAATAAGTGTGGATATGAATGTTAGAAAATGCATGTGTTTAAAGAATTATTTTTAAGAAGACTAAATTCTTTTTATGCAAAACAAGAAGGAGATGAAAATGATTAGTGAAGACGACTGTAATGAACCCAAGTTTTTGCATGGAAAGCAAGTTCTGCCCATCTGGGTGGAGCACTTGAACTGCATATGATAAATAAATTGTAAGACCTCCTCCACTTCAAGTGCTTGAGAAATCATTACAGTGCAACCTGGTACATACTGGTTGACTAGATGGAAAGAATATGACCTTGTCTCAGATCTCATATCATGCTTAGACTTTGTTCAGAGGCTTGACTTTAGAATAGTTTTTAATTCCCAAAACAGGGAATTTAGGAGAAAACACAAGACAACAGCAAAATAAAGAGAAAAGACTGGAGTGTGTTGCCAGTTGTCACAGGAGTTTGAGTACTGTCCAAAACTTAAAATACTTTCTCCTCTCTTAGTAACTTGGGTATTTTTGTCAGCATACTTGATCACTAAAAAACTGTTATTTTGAGACCTCCGTAGGGACCAAGATGTTTGACACATTGACTTGCACTGTTCAGCTGATCATCAGATCAGAGAAGGTGATACAGGCTCGTGAGACTATGATGTGGATTATTAATATTTACTATAATTATTGTGATCCAGTGGATTTTGTGGAAAAGAACTATAGCAGTTGTAAAATTCGGTGACTGATTTGCATATATTGTTGCATAATCGCAGTAGTAAAGATTGAGGTGAGATGCAACAAACTGCCCTAGTAATGACTTTTTAAAGCACCATCTGTGGCCTGATGCTTCTGGCTCTTTAAAAGTGGTATTGTTCAGAAATCTGTTGTGTGGTATACAGGTGGCTCATTCAGTATTTGCCTGCTAATCAGCAGTAGCCTGTGTTGGTGGGGGATACCTCCACAATGAAAGACAATGGTATTTATCATTTTTTTTTGGAGCAAAAGCACTCCCCACAGGCTACAACATGGTGTTTTGTTTTGATTGTCAATTTCCCCCAAGACCAAGTTTCCTGAAAAGGACGAACAATAAACCAAATGCTCATTATTTGGCTTCATGTATTTGAACACAACACAGCAATCTGATATAATTGATTCAATTCCACTAAGTAGCATATGATGATGTTGTTATTTTAGGTGCACTGTACAGGGAAAACATCAGGAAGAAAAACACTCTAGTGTTATGTCCTTATCTAGTGACCTTCAAAACTGACTGATCTGTGTTACTGAATCTTAACTCAAAAAAACCAACAATAGAATAATCAAACACAAAGACTCCAAAACAAACAGACAAAAAACCTGGAGACCCAATCCCTTACAAGTAAATCCTGAATCCCCTGAATACATTAGTTAACGTTGATGTCAAGTAATCCATATTTAATTTCTATACCTTTCACCTCTCAACTCCTTCTGTTAGATTTTACTCCTTTATTGGGCCCAAAGCAGCATAAATCATATTGCCTGTTCTGTGCCAATTTTACAAACAGAACCTTATAGGGTAGTAGCAGAGCAGTGGAGGAAATAAATTCTTAATCCAGGGAATTTGAAAGAGATGTTCACATTTGGCCAGCTATCTTTAAAGTGGATGGTTTGGAATGAGTTTTGCAATCAGTAGTTGTCCTGGCTGTGGTAGTGAGAAATATCACCAACAAGTATGTGTTTTGTCACCATCTAAACCTTCTAGCACCTTAAATTGTTATGTTCCTGTGGGGGAATTCCAACTACTAGGATGACAGAGATTACCACAAAGGGAAAGCAAATTAAAATTTTAATTTTACTGCATTTTTGTGCAGTGGCAGGACTTGTCAGTCAAGCTGGCATCCTGTTTACTTCAGTGCATTATTTAATGTGGACTCAAGTGCCAGATTGAAAAGTGTAAGTAGAAGATACGGTGTGAGCAGAGCAGAACTTACATTTAGTGTGTGTTACAGTGTGGCACATGACTATATTATCCCTGGTAATCCCAATTATTTTTTAGTTTTGGCATTTGCCATGGCTTTCAGTTAGAAGAGCAATACTTTCTCCTGTTGATATCTCACCCACCTCTGCTGGCACTAACTAATCTATAGTATTAGTTATAACAGTATTTCTATTGTATGTTAATGAAGTAGAATTTTATAGCATTAAGCAGAAGATGAGTATTGATACAAGCTTTGAGAAAGTTTCTTCATTTGGCTGGGTTTTCTTATTCACAAGGAAGGCATTTAAAAAAAAAGCTCGTGTAGTATTTGCCCAGAGTCTGTCACCAACCGACTGAAAAGTACTTTTGAGATGCTTCATTAGCACTAGTTAGAATTCATGTTGTATAGTGCTGTTCAGTCAGAACTTGATGACTGAAGAAGTAGAGCCCCTTCCCTCACCCCTCCAGATATGCAATAAAGATAGTGAATGAAATAAATATATGATGGGTCCAGGTAGGACAGTAAATTCTGAGACCTATAAAAGGAAGGATTTTAGTAGAAGGTATTTGTTCAACTCTAATATTTGAACCCCATTGTACTACTTGCAACACCTCTTCCTCAGCCACAAAAGCTAACTCTGTATCACTCCTATTTTGAAAATATTTTGCATTTCACTACTTTCTGCCCTCAAGTTATACTTCAACTTTTTTATGCTAAAGCATGATTCAGTAGTTTCTGAAATTAATATGCTGTTAAAAAGGATGGATGAGATGGAAGTCTATAACAAAATCTGGTGGAAAAGATTAAGGATTTGCAAAAGCAGGGTGAAATGTCTTACAGAAATCTTTATTGCAGATAACCTTATTTCATTGCAGAATAGAAACTATAGAAGATAGCATTAAATCCTACAAGGATAAGCAGTAAGTGCTGAAGATTCTGTATTGTATAGTAATTTGTCTTTAATCTTAAGAAGTGGTTTAGCTTATTTCAAGTGGTTTTGCATTGCTTCATTTCATGTCTTTTACTATAGGCTTGAGCCAAAACCCTTTAAAGTCAATGAGAAGATAGTATTTAACCTTTACATCAATGGATGTAAATGGATTCAATACAATGACTCATGAAGCTCTGTGGAGTTCTTATATTACACTTGGCTGATAATACTGTGGCCATTCAGGTAGTCAGGAATTTAAACAGATTTGAAAAATGAAACTCTTCTCAGCTTGCACACAGTAGGAAACAAATTTGGCTTTTTTAAAATGTTTTGCTTTTCTTTATAAAGATGTTCCTCAGGTATGATTTGTACCATTGTGGATAACGCAAATGTAGTATCAAGTAACACTTCAGTACCTGCCTGTATTATTTTATGTGAAGATCAAATCCTTAGCTCACTTGCCCATGCTTGTTTTTCATTTTCAAAGACCTGAAGAGAATGGAAAGGAAAACAGAAATCCCCACACATGATACAACCCAACAACTGCACTGTGATTGTATCTATTGTTTATGCCTGCTCTTACACACTGCACACCCTGCTTGTACATACAGTCCTGGCTGTTACCCTTTTTAAGACACTGTATAATGCTTTCACAGAACTCTTCCTTGGTTCTTTGAAGAAGAAAGTAAATTCATCTTGCTTGCTTGAGTGAGAAAGCAGTGTTTCAGCCTTACTAAGGAATTTTGCTTATGCAAGGTAATGGTTTAATTTGACCAGGTCCTCAGAAATAAGCAGAAGAGGTGTTTTGGACAGGTAGATATTGAGTTTACAATATTGATGACAAAGCCATCTCTAAACTGCATCTCACCAGCTGCTAGAACAAAGTTTCTTGCTATGAATGCTGTATGAATTTGAGGGAAACCATATTTCTTTATTTGACATAAAAAGGAACCTGTTGTTCCAAAAGTTGCTTTGTTTAACTAGGAGGAGAGTTGGACTAGGGAGATGCTGAAGTTTCTGCCTGTGTTAGAATGTCATGACAGTATTATGTAAGCAGTTATATCTCTCCTGAGCTGTCAGTAGCTCAGAGTCTTCTACTTTGATTAGACTCGTGACTGAAAAAATTACCATAATCCACTGACAGGCACGAAGAAAGCCATAATAAGACTGATAACAATGTGTCAGTTAAGAAGCTATTATATTTTACTGCCTTACTACAGCAGACTAAAAATCCATTCAAACTTACTATTGATATAACTAAAGCCTTTTAAAAATCTGCTGTCTGCTCTAGTCTTAATAATACTTATTATGCCTATGGGAGAAAGAATTAAAATATGCACCTGTTTACATGAGCGTTTAGATGTTGACAGTTTTACTGCAGGCATACTGTGTAGCTGCAAATAGAGAGCCTTGGGTTTTTCCTTCTGCAAATAGAGGGCCTTGGGTTTTTCCTTCTGCAAGTGGAAAACTTAATATATTATGCCTAGAAGGGAAGCACAGAAAGACTATGGCTTTGAAACATTATGCAATGACAGCTCAGGCCTGCAAATCCCTTTTTGTGGCAACTTTGTAGGGTATTAGATATTTAGAAAGGGTGGCATGCTCTCTATTTCAATCTCTGTTCCTTTTTCCTGTCATCCCCTTCACAATAAAGTTTTCAGGGAAAGTCAGTACAGGGTTTTGGAGGCCTCTCCTCTTTGGAGAAGAGGAGACTGAGAGGAGACCTCATTGCAGGTTACAACCTCCTCATGAGGGGAAGAGGAGGGGCAGGCACTGATCTCTTCTCTGTGGTGACCAGTGATAGGACCCAAGGGAATGGCCTGAAGTTGTGTCAGGGGACTTGAGGATGAACATAACACACTTCTTTTTTTTTTTTTTAAATTATGGTTTATCAGAGGCCTGATCACAGTAAATTTTTATGAATTATAATAACCATGTTTTATCAGACAGGCTGACTCAACCCCTTCAGGGCTCCAGGTTCTGTCTGGCTGTGTGGACTTTAAAAAAATCCTGCTTCTGTAAGTAGTCATAGTTTGTTACTCTTCCATTGTTGGCTATACCTCTTCTGTCTCTCTGGTTTTTAATGCATGCACACACATGCATGCAGAGTAATAGGTTCATACAGACAGAGAATTAATAAAGATCAACAAATCATATTCCCTTTAAGTTATCATGACTTCCACTTAGAATGTGCTGAATACTTTTCTTGCACATACTGAATCTTCATTTTGTCCTTCTCTCAAAACCATCCTAATTCATGTCCATAATCTCCAAAAGCTTCACTCTTTTTAGTCCTTTTTCTTATAGAATCTCATATTTTGAAGATATGACTTCTGAATAGACATGCACACATCTTCTGGATGCTGACAAGATACAGAAGTATTTTACAACTTCTGTGATGAAACTAAAATCTTGGCCTGTCTGCTATCTGCTTAGGCCTTCATGTGCACCTCTTGAATTTCAATATAGCTGAAACAGAACCCTTAGCCTTCCCAGTCATCCTCATACCTTTCTCTTGTATACCTTGATTATGCCAACACTTCTCCTAGCCTTGGCAGAGCAGTTTTGATCCACTTCTGTCAATGATAATTGCTTCTCTAAAGATAATTTCCTTAGCTCTCAGTTTGACCTCTGTCACTTCTTTCCTTGACTTCATCAGCTAGCTCCACCTAACCTGTCATATTAAATGTAGGATGTTTGTCTTTTGTTTTCAAGGCTCTTTATTCTCTCCCACATATCTCATCTGCTGCATTATTTAAACATTTATTTCTGCATTCAGTTGCCAATCTCCATAATCCATTTAATTTTTAGCATATTTTTATGCTATCATTCTGTGATTTCATAAACAAGCACAGAGCTGCCTGCAAACTTTCCTCCTTCAAAGCTCTTCCAAAAAGGTTCTTTATTTGTAATGCCTACAAAAGTTTACCACCAGGTAAGCAGCTGAATTATGCCAAGACCACTGCTAGCCCACTGTTTCCTTGTGTTTTCCCTTTTTGCCTGTTTCTTACTGTTACTTTGCTGCTGTTTCTTACTCAAGTTGTGGTTGGTAGACTTTTTTTTCCTTCATCTTTGTTCATACAGTGCTTAAGAGAATGGCCTGAGTTGCACAGGCACCACGGTAACAGTAGCTATAAGGGACAATATTTATGACTATGGTTTTCTTTTCATCCCCAAGCTGCCCCTTTGCATACTGTGTTTGCAAACCTCCCAGTGAAGAAGAGTCTGCAGAAGAGAAGTTCATCTGACTGTTTTTTCTCACTTATTCCAGCTGTAATTCATGGCTATAGCAGATAAGCATTATGTGCACAACTTGTGCTCCCTGGTCTCAACTTTGCTACAACACTGTCTTCAAACACGTTAGATTGTTGGAAAAACTTTTAGATTACTTTTCAAATGGTCATCACTGAAATAAATACTTAGACAATCCTCTTGCACCTATTGCATTTTGGGCTGTTTTGATTGTAAGGCAGCATTTTAACATTTCTGCTTCTGTATGAACCTAAATGCCAGAAACAGCTAATTATTTTGATTGCTGTGTGTCAGCCAGCATTATCCCATTTTGCAGTCTAAGAGAGAAAATGCAAGTGTGTGTTGCAGCTGCAGATGTGCCACTCAGTTAAATGCTATGAAATGGAGCACTTCCAAAAAGCATATTCCTCAGTTGCTGTCTTCTCACACTCTTCTTTAAGCTCAGAACGTTAGATGTGTCAGCTGCTTTGGCTTCATGACCATTGTGCATGATGTGAGTGCAGACCTACTCAGTAGAGCCTTATTAGAATTTAAGGCAGTTCTCATTTCCTCCATATGCAGTTTTTTAAAGGCGGGCATTTATGACAGATTTTCACCAAGCCTGGGATAATGCAAGTTTTGTCCTAGATAGGAGTTATTTTTTTGTCTAGATAGGTTGCTGGTGGAAGAAGTCGACACTTGCTGGATGTGCTTTAATATCTTCCCATTCCTCTTGTGTATGCTACTTGCTGTTTTAGACTCTGAATCCTTTGAAACACTGATAGCATCTTTGGAAATTATCCCATGGACAATGGGTGCAGTTGTAATTCAAATGAAATAATGGTAATAATAATAAGACTTGATATATTCTGACTGTATGTAATGCAGCAGACAATAGCTTGATATGTTTGTTGTATTTGGATCTTTCTCTGTGGAAATTAAAGATTTCAATTTTTTGTAGTAAGGCTGGATTTTGCTCTAGCTGTGTTTGGAATTTCACACATATCAAAGTCTAATATGAACAAATTACAATGTTTTCATTGCAGTGTAATTTACAGACTTCTGCCTGCTTTTAGGATTGCTTGCCCACCCCTTTCTTCATTCTTGTTATTTTTTTTCTCCATGGTCTTTCCTTTGTTCCTCTAAATTTGAAGTGTTTTTTCCTCTCTCACTGATTCCTTTTGGATCCAAGCATGAAAAGATTTTTTTTTTTCCTTTTTAAATGAAAATACCTGAGCTTACCTGGGTCTTTTGTATCCTTCAGTGGCCATACTCATGTATTCAAATAAAAATAAAATTTAAATCTGTTTTGGCCAGATGCACAATGTCATTCTTATATTCTAGTTTTCATACTTACTAATTTTTGATTTTTAGAGGCTGTGACAAACTGCATATTAGCTGCAAGAAACTTATATTGCCATCATCATAACTTTTCTCTGCTTTAAGCTACTACTTTATTCTTCAGATTTTTTCTTGTACCATATGTGCTTCTGGAACAGCTTTTCTTTGTGCTTCTCTCTATCACAGTCTTAAAAAGCTCCCCACATCTTAACATTCTTGACTCTGCCATTAGCTAGATCTTGGAAAATCAGTGGAAATAACTTTAACTATTCCTAACCCCACCAAAATCACATGTCTAAACCGATTCAAGTCTTGTGTTTTAACTGCACTGTGTCATTCAAGAGAAGGAGAGAAGAGATCCTACAAGCAAAAAAAAACCATGAAGAAAAGTGTTACTGTCTTTCATACAGATCAGGTTTTGTTTTCTTGAGGTATTTGTAAATCACAGGAGGAACGTATGTGGGGGCTATAGAGTATGGGTGTATTTTCAAAACAAGATGGAAAATCTGAATCCTTTCTGTGCCATCATGGCCTATGGGGTCTCAGCTGGGCTCAGCAATCCATGTGTGTGTTCTGCTGCTGTTTGCACATCCTTTGTTGTTAAGTTCCATAAGTTTTCCGTCTGTTCATTTCTTTGATAGATTCCTTCAGACAGCGCTTTAGAGTCTTCCAGCTGCCCAATTGCATGCTTGCTATGGCAGATGCTCTGGCTCCATTCTTTAACACATATTCCACATACTTCCATACTATCCTTTGTAGATAAAAGTTGTCAAATACCAATACTTCAGAATTTTTTGACATTTAATTCAATTTGATTGAATACCTATGATGAATGTTCGCAGATCAGTCTCTAGATAATGGCCAAATTAGGAATGACTACAAATTTAGCTGTACTTTCGTGACTCCATTACATTCTTTCCTCTGGTCATTTTCAGTGGCTTCCACTGTATGTTCACAAACATAACTGATTTTTTTATATTCCTTTGTGTCCTACTTACTGAGAGACAGCAGGACACTATAGTTTCTGGCGTTGGCTCCACTGTGTTACATGAAGGGAGTAACATGAGTTAGATGAGGAAGGCAGGGTGATAGTGGTAGATTTGACTATTTAATTAAGATTTTAATTTATTTTTTTCATTTCCATATTTATTTTTGTGATGTTAAGAGGTATGCTACTAACCTGGAGCATTGAGCGTGATAAATAACCTTCTGGAATGTCTTTCTGCTGCATTAAGTTGGCTGCCTGCCCTCATGGTGGTCTGCCTGTCAGTATGCCATCACTTTGCAATTGTGTGTGGCTTCTCTGGGTGTTTCATGCAGATAAATCAAAACTTACTGGCATGTTTCAGTCTCGGAGCTGTGTCTGCAGTGCTCTTCTCTAGTGGCTGCTCCAGTGTTTGCCGAACGGTGCATGTTGCTGCAAATAGGAATGACATTCCATACATGTGCAGTAGCAGCTGGAGCATGCCACAGCTTTACAGAGGTAAGGCAGCCTGGCATGCACCCGGAGGGAAAAGATTTCTGAATCCAAGTGCGTTTTGAGGACATTAACGTGTCACTGGCAGCACTATAGTTAGAGGGGGCTATTTAATTAAAATTAATTGCTCATCACTCACGTGGCTCATGAAGGACTTACTGAAAAGCACCTCATAAGATACACACAGCTTTGAGGGAAGAGCATCTTCTCTCATGTACCTCAAGTTACGTACATTTTTCCATGTATGAGACAGTGGTATCAATGTTATTTTTATTTGCATAATATCTGTGGAATGTTTGAGGTATTTTAAGTACAAGGTGTGGCAGAATAAAGAAGAGTCATGGGCAGGAGCCAGGTCTAGCATGCGATATGTGTCAATGTTGTGGGCTTATTTATTTATTAATTTTAAATGACAGGAGAGTAGAATGTCCTTTGATAAATCTGTTCACTCTCTGCAAGTCTCTTATCTTTCTCTTTCTTCACTCTCCCTTCTCTTTTGTTCACATGCTCCTTTCAGCTCATTTTTATATGTGTTTTATTCTGACAAAGGTTGCATTTTTTTTCCCCCTTCTTACAGCTTGTTGGCTACAAAGAGGAAGAACTGACAGGTTTGAAATAAAGGTAATGATAGGTAATGGTTCATATAACTCTGCCAGTGCAATCAGAGAAAAGCACTCAAAGCGCTTTCATATGATAGCACCAGCACAAAATAAAGTTAGCAGGTTAAGATGAAAAAGGAAATTAATGGTGTAAGGGAAGAACTTTGATATTTTATTACACGAACTAATGATATGTGGGGATTAGAATGGGGTTTAATATTTACTGATATCTTAATCGCACCTGTCTGCTTTTTACAGCTTTTCTGCTGTTTTCCTATTTTGATTCCTGCCCTGTAACTTCTAACTTGAATCCTGTTCCAGTTGTGTGGACCTCTGAATAGGGCTGATGGCACAAACAGGATTGACTTATTTTAATTATATATTTTTGCCTTTTACTTCTGTAAAATATAACAACAACAGTAGTTCTGACAAAATAGAGATTTTTTTTTTCATATATTCATGTCGTCTTTTCCAGTGAAAATGGGACATGACTGCCTGTACTTTTCTTCATAACTTTCATTGTCCTGAAATGCCAGTGATCATATGTAATAACATTCTTTGTGTAGCAGTGCCTATTTGTCAATGTTCCACAAATCTTTCTTTTTAACCTAGCCTTTCGTCTTCACATTTGTATTATATTAATTTTTAAGAGGACCAGTTTCTACCAGAACTGACAAGGCTGCAATGCTTTTACATAACTGCATCCCAAATCTGATTACTTTCTGTTGCTGTCATGCTCTGTCTTTTTTGGACAACACAGTACTTATAGCCAAGGTTTTATTCCTACATGAATTGTTTTTGTGCTGTTGTGATCCATCATGTATATAACTAGTGCAGCTGGTTGTAAATTTTCCAGGTTTTAACAAAAATTAAATTTACAAGCTTTTAAAAGAAATTTGTATTAGGAAAAGGGACCTTTGCTTTAGAATAGAATTGGGAAACTCACTCTATCTAGAACAGCTGATAACATAGTCATAAACACTGTGTTTAGTGTCCATGGGCTGCCTAGTTTAGATGAGGGTCTTGCATTTATGGTGTCATATACTCCAGTAGAGAGACTAAGAAGTCTCCCTTATTTCTTCATTGGGATATTGAATATTAATCAGGTAGGTTAGTGTTTTTCATTTTGTCTTGGTTTGGTTTTGTTTGTGGTTTCAAACTTCAAAAGGCCTGTGTCATGTCCTAGTGTACTTGATCTTCAAAGAACTTTACTGACTTCGGATTTAATACTATGTGATGCCAAATATGTCCTGTTAGGTGTTGAATGCTGCTTATACTTGCACTTTCACATGAGTTGGTCCTATTACCTAATTAAATAATTTCCTGACTGGATCATTTGATTGTAAAAAATAGTTCACATACATTATACCTCATAGGTTCTAATAAATTCCTTTTACCAAATCCTTTTTAATTTTTTTCAATTATCTAATATATCGGTATCTTGGTTTCAGGTCAGATAAAATTAATTTCTTCTTAGTATTTGATGCAGGGCTGTGTTTTGGATTCAGTATGGGAATAATGCCGATGACAAACTGATGTTTTGTTGTTGCTGAGTAGTGTTTATCCTAAGACAGGGACTTTTCAGTTTCTCATGCTGTGCTAATGAGGAGGTGGGACTGAGTATGACAAGGACATCTGACCCAAACTGGCCAAAGGGAATTCCATACCATTAAATGTCATGCCCATAATCTGGGAGGAGTTGGCTGGAAGGGTCTAAATGCTGCTCGGGGATGGGCTGGGCACTGGTCAACAGTTGTGTTGCGCATCACTTGTAGGTTTTTTTTTTCCCTTGGACTTTTTTTTTTTTTTTTTTTTTCCATTTCTATTATTATTCTTCACAGAATAGTTTGGGTTTGAAGTGACCTTTAAAGATCATGTAGTCCAACCCACCCTCCAATGACCAGGGACATCTTCAACAACATCAGGTTGCTCAGAACCCTGTCCAACTTGACCTTGAATATTTCAAGGGGTGAGGCATCCACCACTTCTCTCAGCAACCTGTTTCAGTGTTTTACCACCCTCATTATAAAAAAACTTCTTCCTTATATCTAATCTAAGGTGACCCCATTTTAGAATCACAGAATTTTTAAAATTGGAAAAGACCTCTAAGTTCATCAAGTCCAACTGTTAACATTGCTATCTTGACCACTAAACAAGGTCCCCATGCATTTTCTGAACACTTCTAAGGATGGTGATGCTACCACTTCCCTGGAAAGCCTACTTTAATGCCTGACCACTCTTCCCATGAAGAAATTTTTCCTAATACCCAATCTAAACCTCCCTGGCGTAACTTCAGGCCATTTCCTCTCATCCTTTTTCTTGTTACCTGAGAGGAGACCTATTACCATCTTGCTATAACCTCCTTTTATGTAGTTTTAGAGAGCAATAAGATCTCCCCGAGCCTCCTCTTCTCCAGGCTAAGCATCTCCCTCCTCTGCTCCTCATGTGATTTACTCTCTAAATCCTTCACCAGCTTCCTTGCCTATTTTTGGACATGCTCTAACACCATTATCCTTTGTCCTATCCCACAATAAGGTCTCCCCAGAGCTTTCTTTTTTCTAGGCTGAACAAACCTCTCCACCCTTGTTCATTGTCTTGGAGTCCATGGTGAGCATTTTTGCACGTGAATCACCATCTCTTTTGTATACTTTTGTTACTAATATTGTTGCTGTTACTGTTTGTTTTATTATCTCATTGCTGTTTCCAGTAAATTGTTCTTATCTCAACCCATCTCTGCCTTTTGTGCCTCCCATTGGAGGGGTGGAGGGGAGCAGCACATAGTCTTTTTAGTGGGAGTAGAAAAATTGGGGAATACCATTCCTAAACCACGACATCCACCCATCAAATCCACCTCTCTCCAATTTAGACAGAAGGATATTGTGAGGGACTGTGTCAAAGGCTTTACAGAAGTTCAGATAAATGACATTTTTAACCCTTCTCATGTCCACTGATGTAATCAGTCCATCATAAAGGCCACTAGGTTGGGTCAGGCAGAACTTTCCCTTGATGAAGCTTTGCTGGCTTGTCTTGAATCACCTCCCCGTCCTCCATGTGCCTTAGCGTAGCTTCTAGGAGGATCTGCTCCATGATCTTCCCAGGCACAGAAGTGAGGCTGACAGGTCGGTAGTTCCCAGGGTCCTCCTTTTCTACCCTCTTTAGAGATGCGTACAGTAATCCCCTTTTCCCAGTCATCTGGGACTTCACCTGACTAACATGACTTTTCAAATCTCATAGAGAGTGGCTTGGCAACTACATCAGCAAATTCCCTCAGGACTCTTGGATACATCTCATCAGGTCCCATAGAAGCCATTCTGGATCCTCAGGTGGCCACAAACCAGTAAAGGTCACTGATCTTTCCTTCTAATGGGAGGGACTTTGCTCTTCCAGTCCCCATCCTGCCATCCATTCACTTGAGAGGTGTGGGAAGAGACTTTGCCATTGAAGACTGAGGTAAAAAGTTGAGTACCTCAGCCGCCTCCTCATCTGCTGTTTCCAGTTTTCCAGCATGGTTTATTGGGGGGGATATGCATTCTTTGACCTTCCTTTTCTGGTTAACATACCTGTAGAAGCCCTTCCTGTTATTCTTTGCATCCCTTGCCAAGTTCAGTCCAGTTTTACCTTGGCTTTCCTCACCCCATCCCTACAAAACCATACTTCATCTCTATGCTCTTCTCAGGTCACCTGTCCTAGCTTCAACTGCTATGCATTTGCTTTTTTCCCTTTAGGTTGACCAGCAGTTCCCTACTCCACCATGCCAGTCTATTGCCTCCCTTTCACAATTTCTTGCTTCTGGGAATTGACAGCTCTTGTGCTCTATGGAAGAATTCCTTAAAGATCTGACAGCTCTGTTCCACTCCTTTGTCCCTGAGAGCAGTCTCCCAGGGGATCCCTGCTGACTACCTCCCTGAAGAGCTGTAAGTGTGCTTTCCTAAAATTCAGGAGCCTAACTTTACTCCTTACCTGACCCATATCCCTTAGGACTGCTGCACGATCACTGCAGCCCAGGCTGTCTCAAATCTTGATGTCCCCAATTAGGTTGCTTATGTTGGCGACCAACAGATTCAGTAACCATCCATCCCTTTTGGTAGGGCTATCTATTACCTGGCTCAAGAAGTTATCCTCTGTGCATTTCAGGATTATCCTGTATTGCCTACAGCTTGCCATTCTACTTTTTCACAGGTTATCAGGGTGGTTGAAGTCCCCCAGAAGGATAAGAGCCTGTGAGCATGATGCCTCCTGTAGCTGGAGCAAGAAGGCTTTGTCAATAGGCTCCCCTCCATTGAGCAGCCCGTAGTAGACACCAACAACAAAGTTCCCTTTGTTCCTTTGGTCTGATTCTTACCCACAAGCTTTCAACCTGCTTATAGCTGTTCTTCAAAGATAGCTCTTCACACCCAATCCACCTCTTGATGTAGAGGACAACTCCTTCACCTCTCCTTCCTCCCCTATCTTTTCTGAACAGCCTGTAGCCATTGATAGTTGCACACAGTTTGGTATTGTCTGCAAACTTGCTTTAATTATTATTTTTATAATATTTTATTATAATTGCTATTATTATATATGAGTTTGTTTCAGTTATGAAGCTGCTCTTAACCTATTAGGCTTATTTTGTTCCCTAATTCTCTTCCTCTTCCTGGGGTGGGTGGGGTGTGGAATGAGCAAGTGTACTGCACAGTGTACTTAGTTGCTGGGTGGGGTTAAACCACAACTGTTGTCATAGCCTCCTTCTGTCTTTCTCTGCTTTAGTTTTGTTCCCTAAAATAATGTTTTTACTTACATGATTGTTCCTTTTAGCAGATATTTCCAGACTAATTATTTTCCATTTTTCTACACTCAACTGCATTTGCCATCTGCTTGCCTTATTACCAAAATGATCCAAATCCTTGGAAATCTGATTGTATTGCTCTTTGTTATTTGATTTGACTCTAATTCTAGTATCATTTAAAAATCTGGAGATTTTACCATGATTGTTGTTCTGTAAATCAGTGCATAGGTGATTATTTGACTAATATTAATAAGTATATGTAACACTTCCCTTCTAAGTTTTAAAGGTAAACTTTGCCTTCAAATAGATTCCATTTGGTCACCATCTATTTGATCTTCAAAGAGCTGTACAGTTAGATTTGATCCTACAGGGCACTACCACCTATTGTGAGGTGCTGAATGGCTTCCACTTACATTGATACTGTCTGGATTATATGAGGCTTATAAACTGACTCAGTTTCACAGTACTTTGTAAGACAAGTAGATATTTCCTTTCTGGGGACACTGAGGCAGAAAGATGTGACATAAAACAGGATGTAGTAGAAAGCAGTATAAAAATAGATCTCATGTCTGGAACTTGATTTATCAGTCAAAGTCATAGCATTGACCATAAAATCTTGTAACAGTGCTTTCCCTCTGACCTGTCAACGTTCATAGGAAAGACACATGCCAGCTATCTGTTTAAGGAATATAAATGTCAAGTAGGTTAACTTTCATATTGATGAATATGTAATTGTATCTATAGTTCATTATTGATTTGAGAATTAATTCTGTGATGGATCTAACTGCAGTTGGCAGTTTTGCAAGTTAAATTAACAGAAGACATCCTATGTAGTATTAAGATACCTCACAAGTAAGAATCATAGAGTCATAGAATATCTTGAGTTGGAAGAAACCCACAAAGATTATCAAATCCAACTCCAGATCCTGCACGGCACAGCCCCAAGAATGCAGGCTTGGTGCTGTGACCACTTCCCTGGGAGCCTGTTCCAGTGCCCAAACACCCTCTGGGTGAAGAACCTTTTCCTAATATCCAACCTAAACCTCCTGACGCAACTTCAGGCCATTCCCTTGGGTCCTGTCACTCGTCACCACAGAGAAGATCAGTGCCTGCCCCTCCTCTTTCCTTCACAAGGAAGTTGTAGCCTGCAGTGAAGTCTCCCCTCAGTCTCCTCTTCTCCAGGCTGAACAGAACAAGTGACCTTAGCCGCTCCTTATATGGCTTCCTCTCAAGGCCCTTCATCATCTTTGTTGCCCTCCTTTGGATGCTCTTTAAGAGCTCAATGTCTTTCTTATATTGTGCCCAAAACTTCACACAATATTCAAGGTGAGC
>JAWWLV010000144.1:29028106-29097518 GCA_035041135.1 Platyrinchus mystaceus
AAGAGCTCAATGTCTTTCTTATATTGTGCCCAAAACTTCACACAATATTCAAGGTGAGCCCCAGTGCAGAGCAGAGTGGGACAGTCACCTCCCTTGACCAGCTGGTGAAGCTTTGCCTGATGCCTCCCAGGACACAGTTGGCCCTCCTGGCTGCCAGGGCACAATGACTCATATTCAACTTGCCACTGACCAGGACCCTCAGGTCCCTTTCAGCAGCACTGCTCTCAGTTCTCTCATTCCCTAATGTAGTTAGTTGATTAATATCCTAATATGTCCAAAATACTTCCTGCCAATCAAAATGTGTGCTTGCGAAAAAAACTCAAGAAACAAACCCCAAACCACCCAAATATTCCCCCCCATAACCCAAAGACTAAATTGAAACTTTTTTAAAAGGCCAAAATCTGTTACATATATATCTTCAACTTTTATCCTTTTTCAGTTCTGTTTTTATAGTGTTTAGTGTGGAATCTGAATGTTGCACTTGTAAGGAGCCTTTCTGGCTTGTGCAGTGCTCTGCACAGAATGTGCTTTTCAGCCTGGCATTTCACTGTATAGAACAGTTGCCTGCCTACTTATCTTAGCATCGTGGCTGAAATGCAGTAGTATATTGGCAAACCTTCATATAGATGTAGCTTATCCAGATTCCCCAGGGATAGGAAGCTATTCTGCCAAAATGTTCTTTTCTGGTAAAACTGAGTAATTTTAGATGTTTTTGTGTTAAAATAACCTGTTAAGAAAAAAACCTTACTGAAACTCATTGATAGTCTTCAACATAGTAGTCTCCATGCCATAGCGAGTGGCTGTATGAACTTTCCGCTATTGATTCCTCATGGTTTTCTTGTAAATAGTGTGTGTGTTTGAGAGTGTGTGAACATGTGAGTACCTAAATGTGTATCAGCATGGATACACACTGTTTTATGGCATGCATAGATAGGTGTGTGTGTATCGTGGTACCATGCTGGCATGAACTGGGGAAATGAGCTTTAGGTCCAGTGAAGGGTAGCACAGAGTAATTGTCAAAATTCCTGGGATACGCTTCTCAGAGATGTTTGCTTTTCTTTTCTGATAATGTGGTATTTGGCGAGGGAGTTTCTACCATTTATGCTAACCACTTCTTAGTGAAAAAAACCCTTATTTTTTAATTTTCTTTTCTCTTTTTAAAATCGACTTATGTTGTGGGGAAGAGAAGGGATGTTTATCATGCTTAGGCCTTTGAAGATTTTGAGAAAGAAAAGTAGCTGTAAATTGCAGGTGAAGCTCAATTGAAACTGAGTCGGTGAATTGGATTAGAATAGCTCACACGCCCTTCACCCCTGGTATTGCCCTGACTCATACCGATTTTTGAAATGGTACTTACTGACTGGGGAAATTCCCCTGGCAAAATGCACTCCATCACCTGGAGTAATAAATCATGGATTTACAGGGCAGAAGTCATTGTCACACAGACCTAAATATAGCTTTTGGCTTTTAAATGTTGTAACATGCAGGTTTGGGGAGGTTGAGTTATACCTGACATTTCATACTGTCACATCAGTTGTTCGCTTTTTCCTTTTGCTTACCATGAAAAACATAATTTAAAATCTTTACCCAGTATATTGCATTTTGTTACATAATGGTACTACTAAGTTGAACAATAGAAAAGTTAGCTGTTCTTACCAGCTCTTAATTTCAAAAGGATGGCTGTGGGCTTTTAAAGACTGGAAACAGAATGTCCGAACAAGTCCCATTTTTCTCATGTAAACAGAAAGCTGTAATGCACAGTAGAAGTGCCTGACATTCCTGTTAATGCAGCATCTTAGCCATGTTGGGTTCCTTATGATGAGCGATGTGTACATGAAGTGGATGCTGGCTTTTGTCTTGATTGACAGCCAAAGAAAGTATTTCCAATCCCAAATTCGAGGAGCTCACACTCTACAGTTCCACTGTGTACTGGAATACAAGGGAATACTTGTGTATGGGAGAACTAGGGATCATGGCTCATGATCTGGATGTGCACCTTCTCTTAAAAGCAGTGTGGTACTCCATACTTCACATCTGCCTTGCTCTATAAAAGAGCAATTCGTAGTTTCTGGGGTAGCCTTGTAGGCACATAAGTACAGATTTATGGGACAAAGAATGAAAACAAAGCCTAGATTGGGCTTCACAGGTGTCTTTTGGTTAACTTAAATAGCTAAAATGGCTTAATTAAAGAAGTACTTCAACTTCATTTGAAACTTGAGTATATTCAAATATGCTAATTTTTTTTAAAAAAAGAAAGTTTGCAGAGTGAAGCACTCACGAATTCTTCTCCTCATCATTTGCTAAAATTCAGTAATGTCATATACATCAGCAAATAGGAAATGAAAAAGAGGTCATGATGAAGAGAATTAACATTGTGTTTTCTTCATTCCTGGATATGAGTCATCCAGAAGACAAATGGCCCTTATTAGATTGAAATTTAATTTAGGATTCTTCTGAATGAACATTTTTGTCATGTTTTATCTATTGATATAAAGTAGATTGAAGAACTCTTGAACTGATTTTTTAAATTTATTTATTTTTAAAGCAATTTTACATACAGTTAGTTATTACAGGGCATTAAGTCTTTCATTGTTTTGGGTTGTGTTCTTTTTCTAAATCCTTCCTGCTGCATAGAATAAAAATAAAGGAAAGAAGACATTAAACATGCGTAGGAGTTTATTTTCAGAACGATTTCCCCATAAATAATAATGTTCCTGATAAACAGTGTTTATTAAGAATGCCAGCTCTGATGCATTGTAGGGTTTGTTGCAATCTTAAATTTCATTTAACTGCTTGAGTACAAACCACTACTCACCCAAATGCGCCTTATTACAGTTATTAAAAAAAAAGACGAATTAAAGGAAATTAAATGTCGTATAACAGTAGTGTGATGGGCAGTTTCAGGTGTTGTAGAGGCTGTACAAAATAAGGTGAGCTGAGGATGCTACATGCTTAAATATCCACTGGACTAAAGAAGTAAGACTTAGTTTACAAGATGCTCAAAATCTGCCTCTGAGGGATGCAGAGGTGACATTTTTATTGTTTACCAGTGAGAACTGAAAGCAGTGATTGTTTCACAGGAATAGTTCCCTCCCCTTTTAAAATGCATTCTTGTCTCTCAACCATAACCCCTTTAAAGTGTAATTATGTGTTGTATGTATATGAACCACTGGCTCTAGGCAAATTGAAGTTGGCATTTTAGAAAGAGAACAAGGCACTATAAACTCCTGACTCTTTACTGCCCATCGCTATCGTAGCTGAGGTCATGGAGGTCATTGAGCCAGTCAAGCAGCAAGTGCATATCCCAATTGAGACTAACAGACAAATGGAGCAAACAGATAAAGCTGCTGATAAAAGATACCACTGAAAAAAAAAGAAGCATTCTCCTCAAGGCTCTGCCACAATTTCATTAAAGAAGCAAACACTGTTCTTCATTCTCTTTTCTTTCTTCAAGCATTGCTCTTACAAAGAATTCATCATCTCACTAACACCACTGCCATGACTTCAATGAATATTGTATCTGTAATTTTACTTTGCCAAAACAAAAGGCAAACAATGACATGGGCAAAATATAATTCTCTCTGAGCTTGAAGGAAAGATCTTGTTCTCTTGTACAGAAATTCATTTAATAAAAAAATATTTGTTTGGATGACATGATCTTCCTCCTGACAAAGCCAGATCATTCCTCTCAGAAAAGGTATCAAATACAATTTGACTGTATAGGTACAGAACTGTGAGGAAAAGACCCCCACATTTGCAGGTCTTCCAAGTTAACAAATTTCTACCTACTAGTTTGCAATAAATGCTGACCTAATTACTTGTTTCCCACTCTGCTTATATGGGTCTGTTTTTCCCCCTCACAGGGCACTACAGCATTCAGTTCTACTGCATGCAATGCAGTGTCTGCATGACTTGACTTTCTAAAAACATCTTCCTGAAAGAATGCAATTTTTTGTCGGGCTCCTTGTGCTGTGTGTGGTTATCACATGAGGCTTCACAAGGTGGGGCTGGTATCCATATGTAGCATTGCTGGATCTTAGGAGTATTTTTGATGAGGACTGATGCAAGTTTTATAATAGGAGAAGAAGTTTCAGTTATGGTGAGAATAAATGTTTTGTCTTGTCTACCTGTCTCATTGGCACGGCCTGAAATAGAGCCGATGATCAAAGTTGCTATTGGGGAAAGGTGGCCACATCTTTTGACAGTGTAATAATGTTTCCTCATGTGCTTCACTTGCTCAAGGAAGTTCAGTTAGAGGGGTGCAAAGGAAACTTAGATATTGTGATCTAGAAGAGGAGAAAAAAAATTCTGTAGTGACTTCCCACCCTGCTCTTACAGGATTGGAGGAACATCAAAGACTCATGTGAAGGTTTCATGACAACAATTAAAGAAACTAAGTTGCTACAGCATCTAAATGTGATAGTCACTTCTTGGGTTAAAAAAGAGGTGAGGTAAGAGAGGGACCTTCAGGAATCACTATCAGTGAGTCAGAGGAGATAAACATTGAAATCTCCAGTTGCTAAGCTTGTTTCAGAAGACAAACATGGTGTGTTAATGGTAAGGAACTCTAGCAGGACCTTGGGAAGTGCTGGGGGTGAGGTTGCAGGGAGGAAGGTGGCAGATCAAGCTTCAGAACAGATAAAAGTGATCTAATGCATCTCAGTAAAAATAATCTAAACAACTTCCACACAATGCCAGCTCAGAACAAGCAGTTGCAGCACAAGAGGAACATCTCAAAGTCAATTGAGAGATTGCTGAAATTGGCTGAATGTGCAGCAGCCAAAAGAACTGGCAAAATGCGGTCATTATAACAAGACTGAGGGCAGGATTTTGGCACTATATGAAGCCTTGGTATTTTACACAGCAGGTAGCGAACTTCTACAAGCTCCTTACAGCATGTTCCAGAAGTAGACAATTTCAGCAGGTCATAAGAGATTAGACTAAAAAACACCAAAGGATTAGGCAAGGATGTATCCTTTAGTATCTTGCAACATCAGAAAGCAACCATTTCTGATGTTGGGGGAATATTAGAGAAATGGATTGCAGGCAGTGTCAGACTTGCTTGTGTCTCCTAAATGGCATTCCCTACTGTCACTCTCAGAAGTAGGATCCAGGGCTAAGTGGTCTGATGCAGCAGGGCAATGGTAAATGAGACAGCTAGAACAAGTTGGTGACTGAACAGATATGCCACTGAGAGATAAAAAGAAGGAGTAACAGGAGGCTGGGAAGCACAAATTCAGTGGTGGGCAGACTGTTAGGAAATGAGGCAGTACTGTTTTGTGAGTTTGGAGAATGAAAGGGAAGGGAAAAGAGGTGAGCCAAAGATGAGAATGTGCGCAGTAGAAAATGTGCTGGTAGCAAATTTACTTTCCTCAGTAAGCTGCGCTCAGTGAACGGTGCTCATTGTCCCTCTGCCACAGGGAATGGATCTAATAAGGTCCAAAATGAGAGAAAGAACAAAGATGCAATGTAATAAATCTCTAAGCTAATATACAATTTTTGACATGTGGCCATGGAATGAAAAAAAGTAGTTTTTAAAGTTGTGTTGCTACTGCTAAGATATTAGGACTCATAAACTATTCAGACAGTTACTATAGCTCAAAATGTACTTTTTGTAAGTGTCAGTAACTGACAGTTGCTCTGCCATCTGACTGATGCAAAGGTGAGGAAATAGATTAGAGGCTTAAGCTTCTGTACAAATAATATAAAAGCTACCATGACTAAAGATTTGTCAGAAACCTTCTAAATGCTACCAAATGAAGAAAAAAACAAAACAGTTGTTTGATGAGCTTGTTAGAGCTGACTTTTCTGTATCTGGTCCAACTTGAGATGTGAAGGAAATATTTCAGCATTCATAAAGCAGGTTCATGAAGCAGAAGATCAGATTGTTCAGAAACATGTAGTGTGAGAAGTAAGTAGTCTCTCATCTGGTCCCCAAGCAAGCCTAGTGAACCCTTTAATAGTACTTGCCTGTGCTGAAACACACCTGCACTCCCAAGGTAAGTGATGTTCAGTACCACACCACTCCAAAAGGCTCACAAGTACATGTCAATGATAGGGTTGTCAGTCCCCTACATCCACAGACAGGATATTGACTGGCTCTTTGCTTGAGTTGGTATGTATGCTAACAATATAAAATGAAGCTTCCTCCATTTTTGAACTCTCAGCTTCTCCTAAGTTAGTTGGTGTTACTGACTCTCAGATTGACTCTGTGAAGTGCTTTTGATGCTTATAGGAGCCCTTTCTGGACTGTGTAACTAAGTGATAGGACAAATATTCATATGCCATGCGGCCACACCGTATCCATCTTGCAGCTTCATTCAGGTTCTCAAATTGGAATTGTCTTTTCCTGCCTCTGTTTACAAACTTTATTTTCACTTTCCCACCTCCATTTAACTCTTTATGTTATCTTGTATGTTCCTTGTACTATTCTAACTTGCATGGGCAACTACAAGCCATTGCTTCTCTTGGAGGCCAGGAAGAGAGAGAAGCAAGAATACCAGAGCATTCTATATTTTCTGTGGGTCAAAGCTATCCTCAGTTCTTGTGGAAATGGTGTGAGCAGCTCCCCAGTCAACACCTCCTTGTCTGGACAGGAAGAAAGGGGAACATCACTAATAGTTTTACCAGTCCTACCTTGCCCTATCAACAGTTCTGACTGATTTCTCTGCCTTCAGAGGAAAAGGAACCATCAGAAAAAGAGGTTGTACTATTATATATGCAAAATGTTCTCTGTTAGGACTTTAAATTCAAGAGAGCCTGCAGTAGGTTTGTCATTCTCTGCAGTGTCATAGAGCTCTTCAGAGCTCTTCGTGGTCAACATAGTATTTTCTAGATGTTTCAGTCTCAATTCTCTGCTCACCACCAGCGCTGGGGATGAAATCTGTTCTGAAGTCTTGGACAGGATCGCCAATATATGTTGGAGAATTTTAAGTTTGCTCTCATAGTTATGAGGCCACCTGGAACAGTGTTGGATAAGATATAGAACGTACTTGAACTTTGGACATGTCTCCAGTATCAAATGTAGTTTGCCATGACATACCAGAGCCATGTCATGAGGTGTCTTGATAGTAGAAGTATTTTATTTTATTCTTCCTCAATGGATTTAAAACTCCTATATGTTGTAGAAAGCAGGGACTACTAAGCAAAGCAGTTGCTATAATTCTAACCACTAGTATTGTTGAGTCAAGATTTGGTTGAATCTAGGTGGAGTAGTGGCTGAAGTCCTAAAACTCTGCCAGTATTTCTCTGCAAGGAGCCCTGTTGAGGTTAGTACTGCAGTGGGAGATTAAAAAATGAAGTGCTGAGATATTAAGTTGTAAATAGAACTACAAACTAAGGTTATACATGAAGAAGAATATAGAGCATTCTCTACCTGTGCCTTGTATATGGATTTTAATCATCAGAGAAGTATATGACATGCTAACAAATGTAAGTGGTTCTATTTAAAAAAAATATTAGCTAAAAATTTTGTTTTCATCCTATAAGACAGTATTTTTCAGCTGTATTTTGAGGAAGCCTTGAAGAATTAATTTACCAAGATTCCTAAACATGGTATGGAGAAGATGGCAGTGGCCTACACATTTCTTCTGTACAGCATGGGGTCCATACACTCCTTTTGGAGCAGGGGAGGAAACAGGGAAAAGCTCCTTCAAGGGCAAAGTTGCTAAAAGTAGAAGGTTGTGTACAAGACATCTTTTTATTTCTTGGCCTTTTTTTAACTGCTAATAGTAGATTCTGTGGGTGTGCAACTACTGACAGCCACATATAAACAATGCTGCAGAATTTCACTAACCCTGCTGCAAATTTTAGGTCTGTTGTGCTGTAATTTCAGAGCTTCTGTTTTTGTATATCCAATTGTAGATCTTGAAATTTCAGCAGGTGGCTATAGTAGGCACAGATCTAGCTAATTTTTATATACGGAATCATAAAACCAAGCAACAGAGACAAAGCTTGATTGTAAACTGATTGTGATTTAGTTGTTTCCCATTAAAAAGAAAAGGAACACAAATCCTTATGGATTTGGACCCCTCTGAATGGAAAGGTTTAAATGGTATGAAGACTGTCTGTGCTCCACACATAGATGAACATTGCAGATATATGAAAAATGATAAACAAGTTAATTGTGTTGTAACTGTACATAATCTCATGAACTGTTTTCCACTGAGGTCATAATTAACCGTCTGCATGCATAGAGTTGCCCAGTAATGTTTCCTAGCAGCACTTACAATCAAGGACTTGGCATTAGGTTAGAATGGTTTACATAGAGCCAGTTAGAAATTGTAATTTTCATCAAGCAGTGCAGTACTTTTGTCTGTTCTGATTAAGAACCACGCTCAATTTCTAGCTTAAGATGCAGTGACAAGTGTCAGAGCAATTTTTTCATTTAACAACATATTGAAGTATCAGTATTACCCGGTACAAACAGAGGAAAATCATAATCATAATGCAGCAAAAAAAGAATGGATGTAATTGTCATGTCCATAACCTGGGATTTTTGGACAGTAAATTTGGAAGTTATGTAATTTGAATAGCTGAATGATCTTTTTTTCTGCCTCTAGCCCCATTCCTATTTGAAGGAAAAATGAGCTCCAGTTTTATGTTGCATCTTATTTTATCTAACTAGTCAAGGGAAGTAAAGGGTAAGAAATCATATTGAATTTTCCAATGCCACTTTCTATTTCAGAGACAGAACAAAGACTTTTAAACATTTTTATAAGTAGTTCAAAGGTAATCTCTCTAGTGATCATGTAAAATCTAGACTTCAGCTTGAGTATGCTCATGAAATGCCTTCAGATATCAGCCCACATTACAATCTGCTATTTTGTTTTGAATGAATGTGTCGTGACTAGAAGTTTAAGTGGTAACTACAGATAAGATTAAATACAGTGCTTTAATGATATCCCTTTTCAAGTTAGCTGCTGGAAATATTTTCATTTAATTTGCTGAAGTCCACTGAGAATATAATTTTATTTTGCTTTACATAAAATTAGCAAACTTGTGATGTTCAAAAGCCAGTGCCAAAATCTTAATTGAAACAGGCTTTTTTTTTTTTTTTTTACCATCTTAAGCATGCTGTTTGGAAAAGAAACATCCTGTCTGAAATAATTTTATCTTTGATCTTTAAATGCTGCAACAAATTTGGTTGGAATATTTTGCATGTGTTTCAGTTGTGTACAGCATTTGACTTTCTGTGCTACTCTTCTAATATGTTTTACCATAACACCATGAGTTTAGAAGAGCGCCCTCGCTGAGTTTTGTCCCAGAGCATTCATTCTTATTTTCCCTAGAGGGATGGATCTGGTTTTTGTTTGTTCTCAAAAGTTTTAGTGAATCTGATATGAAATACTGTATTTATCTTACTGGTAGTAAGATCACTTCAGCTTCAGTATTTTAACCTTTACAAAATGCATGTCTAGCTTCTGGTCTGTAGGAGTGCAAAAGTCTTCTGAGTGGTACTGGCATGGTTTCACCAGGCAGAAGTGGTATGTGTGGGAGGACAGGAACTGAAAGTTATAATCCAAAGAGATCAAAAGAAGGATATACATATCTTTTTGTCAAATCTGAAATAGCATCTTTTTGATCCTGTAAAGGACAGGAGCAAAGCAGTGAACTGAGATGGGGGGAGTTTGCACAGCATTTCTTCTAATCCTTTCTCTGCCATCCTCTGGGATAGATACAAGGCACAAATGCACTCAGGCTTGCCCTCCTCATTCTCAGAGCTGGCCACAGATGAGCTTAGTTTGGTTTTAAATTAAAGTGTCTTGTCTCTCAAAGAGACTTTGTGAAAGCGTTTACATAGATCTATATGTTTTAATGTGAACAGGTCTAAAAAAGGGAACCTGCGTGTTTTGTATTTTAACCATGAACAAAGCTACCTATGTATGCTGGAGCTGGGAAGGGGAGCTGAAGCTGAAAGACAAATCTTGTAATTTTTGTTCTTAATGTAGATTTTTTTAAATAGGATTTTTGTGTATGGTTTTCAGATGAAACCCTTTAAAGAAAACTATCTGCTAAATCTAGAGGCTACATTGCTCCAGATCCATATAGCAGTGGTATTTCCCAAATTTTATTTCATTTGATCCTTCATAGTGTACTCCAAAGTGTTTGGAAATGAGGGATAAGGATCCACTGATTTGCAGTCCTTACTATGACAGCTTCTTTGGGTTGTTGCCTCTAAATATTCCGAGTAACAGTTGACATACGAACCTAGTTGGCAAGGATGCCAGTGTAGCTATTTCTTGACTGTGATGCAAAGTAAGACAGTGAAAGCATTTTCTTACTGCCATCTTTACATTGTTATTTGCCCTAGGGTCACATTCAAATAGCTTTAAAAGAACATGGAAAGTAAATCAATGAAGTTTGAAGACAACTGATTATTTCATATGTAGATAGGATTTGATTATATAATTAATATCATTATTTGCTTTGAGTGTTATATATTAAATATAAAATTAAATATAAAGGTTTGCTATTGAAAAAAATGAAAAAGGAGAAAAAAGTACCAAAAGCAAGGCTATCCCCAAAAAACCTCACTTAGGCCTCTAGATATTTTCCAAATTAAATTTCATCCCAAGATCACTAGCAGATAAAAATTTCACAGGGCACAGTAGTTCTAGAGGCTGGACACAATTTTGTGACTTATTCAAAAGCAGGTTCCAGATATATTTTTATAACACAAACATGTTCTGACTGAAGGTCACCCTCCTATCTAGCCTCTCCTTTTTCTTCCTTGTTATGCATTTCTGTTTAAGGCATTAGACACCAAATGCTGAACATTGCCTGGTCATAAACTGTAGAGCCTTTGTCTGTGTCCCTGTATGAGGAGGAGTCTGAATTTGGAATAACGAAACTCATACCTTCATGCAGAACAGCACTTGTACTGCCTGCATGGCTATGCATCTCTTTCTGAATGAAGTGCTCAGTCTTAGCTCTTTGAGGGGGTGCGTGGCCTAAGGAACAAAAAACCGTCAGTAAAAGAAGCCAACTTGGGTTTATCTGCTCCTGACCTTGGGATGTAGTTAACCCTTTTGGGGATGTAGCCTTATGGTATGTCATAAAAATTTAGATGTTCTTGAACTCATGCCTACTGGAGCTTTACTGAGCAAGAGGGTTGATCAATCTTTATTATTTCAGATTCTTATTTCTTGAGTTGGCTACCAATCTTCTTGCTTTCAGAGGAAGCTCAGTAAGGTGTCCCAGTTTATTAATGTGATTACAGCTTTTACTGTAGCATTTTTTTAGGGGCCTGAGGTTGTGGGAGATCTCATTCCCTACCTGGCTTCCCACTGGGAAAGAGAAGTAATTCATCCAAGCTACTTAAGAAAACCAGCACCATTCTTTGACTTTTTTTTTCTGGGAAATTTCCAGAACTTTTGTTGTAGTACAGCAGGAACAGTTCAGCAAGTCTGGAAACTTGAGTTCTCTTCTCCCTATTCTTCCTGGGTAAAAAGCAGTTCTATCCCACAGATCCTTACTCTTTCACAAACTTTTCTTCTACATAATAACAGTAACCTCTGAAAAAGAAAGTATCTTGATGAAGTTCCCCGCATGAAAAATGCAGGAGAGTATAAGATCCCCTGAAATTGTCTTTTGCCAGACTTAGAAAAGTATGATGAGTGTGTGAAAACTGTTTTAAAAACCTTTGTGGGACAGAACGCAAGGTGGGGTAAGCATGAGTTCATATCATAAATAATGAAGGCAGAGAAGTGGCAATGTTGGTGTTGCCTAACTGACTGGAGATGGTGGTTGAGAATAGAAAACTTTATTGATATGAGTGTAGAATTTATAGGGGTTTGGCATAAACATGTTACTATTGAACTGGAACCAAGACACACTGTATTATGAGAGAGGCTGAAGTGAAGATTTTTGGGGAAAAACTATAAATGAATACATACTGTTTATAGAAATGCATGTGCTGTCATTTCTGTTGAGATGCATGCCAAGATGGCTGCAGCAGGGGTCAAAAATCGCATTATTCCGTTTATTAGGGTTCCAGTACCATAATTGTTACACATGCTGTGCATGAGGAGGGGCCATTAAAAATAACTTTAGACAAACCATAAATAGAAGATATTTTTAAAGGCCTTTTATTTTGTAACAGTCTGGTAATTTTTGAGAGACTATAGCTTATAATAAAACCAGTCTGTCCCCTTTGCACTGTCCTCTTTTAAGGTAGAAAAACCTCCTAAACTACATGCTGTGAATTCAGTGCTGAGATGAGTGTTTTTCTCATTGCTCCAGCCTGAGATGCTTTCATTCAGCACAGGATAGCAAGAGGCTGTCTATGCTGGAATTGTGGAAACAGTGAGAAAGGCCTTTCACCACAGACTGGACATGGCATGTGGGTGAATTTTGTGGGTTCCCTGGTACATTGCACACTGAATCTCAAGAGCAGATCATCATATCGATGATAATATAGACTAAATAAAAAAAAATCTTTCCTAAAGATAGACTAACTAAAACAAGTAACTTTAC
This sequence comes from Platyrinchus mystaceus, assembly GCA_035041135.1. NCBI lineage: Eukaryota > Metazoa > Chordata > Aves > Passeriformes > Tyrannidae > Platyrinchus > Platyrinchus mystaceus. The sequence goes on from JAWWLV010000144.1 coordinate 29,040,584, forward strand.
AGCACTGTGATTCTCTTCCATCTGACAAACCCTTTTGTGCAGTAACAGACTTTGATCAACATGGTCCCTATATATAATATATATAGTTCTATTTCTAGCTGTACTATTTTCCAGGAATATTTCTTCAGGAACTACCCTGTACAATACTGATTTGGGCTTTAAAATTATGAATATTCCTGTTCTAAATTGTTGAACTGCAATTCATTTGCTATAAGCTGTGATATCTTTGCTAACTGTTTCTCGAGTGCATATTCAAGTTTCTCAAGAATATCTTGTTTGTTGCATGGGAAATTGAACTCTGTCTTTCTATCAAGTACATGCAATCAAATATCTGACTGAGCTGACATTTTAGCCTGCTTGTACAGCATGTTCTCTGCTGCAACTGTAGGTGAGACATTCTGCACTCGGGTAGGATATCTCTGTGTTAAGCTAGGTACATGGGGTCAGGAGTAGAAGCAGCACTCATCTTGCAAAATATGCTATTGAACTGTATTGATTTCTCATTTAGCTGTATTGGGTGTTCACCCTGGAAATCCAGCTAGGTTTCTAGTTGCTTATGAGAAGGCTGATTGGTGTTATGTTATCTAATGAATGTATATAGACACTAAGGGCTTATGCATCTTTTATGCACTCTGAACAAACCAGAGAAGACGTCTAGAAGAAATAATGAACTGCCCAGCAAGTAAATCATGGAGTTTGTTGGACTGTTCAATTAAGTTATTTTCCTGATTTTGGAAGGCAGAAATAAACAATGGATTAATAGTTCGATTATTTGTCTGTTTTAAACCGACTGTGTACTTTGAGATTCCATGGTGTAAGATGGAACAGCAGAAAGATACAATTTGGAAACCTGATGATTCAGGTTAAGCATACATGGCTAGAATCTTCAGCTCTACTTGATTTGGTCTCTGATTCAGGTTTTGGAGTTATATGACCACCCAGGAGTTCCAGATGTCTGCTGAGGATTCTCTGCCTTTCACATAGCCCTTCCAAATATTTCTCAAAGGCAATGTTGGCACACTGTCTTAGAAACACTCTATTATGTTGGCAGCCCTGGCTGTGAGACTGGGTCTGTAGGTCAGTGCCCTTGCTTGTCTCCATTTCAGATGATGTAGATATCAGTGGTAGGTGTGTGGCAACTACTTTTTAAGTAAGGTCAGGCAGCTAGGCATGAGTTCAACTTAAAGTGTTTTTCAAAAACCAAACCAACAATTATTGTTCAGGATCGTACAAGGTCAAAGTGGTTTGTTCTGAGTGCCCAAGTAAAGTGCCTTCAGAAATAGAGTGATGGAACACTCATATTTCTTATTGAAATCCATGAAGAATTTCTTTCATTCCACCTTCTGCATTTTTCTTCACATGGTTCCTCTGATCCTTGCTGCAGAGTGTTCCTGATTTTCAAAGTTGATGTCCAGTTGTCTATGTGCATGTGTGGGAAGAGGGGAATGTTTCGTTCACTGCCAAGGTATGCTTTTATGAGTGGGAGAGTTTCATTCTGTTCCTAAGGACGGATTGCATATCACATCAAACAGGACATGAACATTTTCACATGTTTATCTTAATTTTAACGTGAGAATTTTGATTCATTTTAGCAATGATATACCAAAAAAAGTAGGAAAACTGAAGCATGCGCTGTAATCATAACATCATTGCCAAATGTTCTCACACTCTTTCTTCATGAAGTATGCTGAGAAAGATGTTGACAAGTAATAATCAGCAGTCTACCCTACCATTGCAGTATTAGTCATGTAATGGCCATAATAAGTAAACCCTTCAGCTGTATTCTCATCCAGATTGGACATTATCAATGTCTTTTAGTTTCAGTTTTGTGTTAATGTCTGGGAATTTATAATTTCTTGGTCATACTTTGCATTTCAGGAATGGACTTGGACTTGACCCTGTCTATGTTACAATGAAAAAGATTTTCTGTTTATTTAATGAGAGCTTTTTAGCTGTTTATTAAAAGAGAGCTGTGCTTAAGAATACTTCATGTAAGTACTGTAGTGTAAAGCCTTCATCTACAAGCAGTTCAGAGAGAAGGTGTAGACTATTGGAGCAGAGAAAGTGATTCATAGGGAGCTGAGGGAGTTATTTGCAGGGACAGGGAAGAGAGGGAGATCATAGGCAAAATCAGAGGCAAAGGTGCTGATAAGATAGAGATTCTTGGGGTAAGCTTCCATGTGAATAACATTGGTATTTCAGAAGGTTTGTTTGGTTTTATGTAGATTTAAAATACCATACTTATAACTTCCACATGCTTTGCATTCATAGAACTTTGCATAATTTCACTGACAGTTGTGCATCCTCTTTAATATGGAGAGGTTGGGTTAGAGTGCAAACAGGGTAAGTTTGAATTTTACTTTTAAATGAACTGTTGTTTATGAAAGTAGTGATTTTTACATGGAATTAGGAACAGCTTAGTCAAAGACAATATGTAACGAGCTGCATACCTCTAGAGCTTGTTTTATCTTACTATACTGTCCAATAGGGAAACTCTTCTATTGATTTCATGTTGCTTTGAATCCCTACATGAAAAGTTGTACACTATAGCTGCCCCAGGCATGATGACAGCACTGGCAGTAGATTACAGGAATAATTCCACAGCGAAGCTTAATATAAGCATGGTGCCAGTATGGAACATAGTTGGTCTTGTAAAACGGGGCTTTCATAAGTTGCTGCAATGAAAATAAAATGACAAGAACGAACATCCAAGCCTATCGATTACAAAGCAAACTGCACAAAGAAAAGCAGTATCTTGAAGAAAAGAAGGATTTATAGGATACTATATAGAATTTTAGACAGTCAGAATTGCTATCACATAGTCAGTAGTCACCCAGTCAAACCATTCCCAAGCATTAGTTGTTTTGATTTCATTTCACGTAATCAAACTGAGTTTTGCTAGCCACGAATGGTGTGGCTTCAATAGCTGGACAGATGACTCTTTGTCTTGCCAAACATGTTTTCATCTATGCTGTCACCATCTGCTACTTTAGATGGGAGAAGTATTGTTACTGTCTTTTGCCAGCTGTGGTTTAAACCTCTCATTTAATCTGTGGTAATAAACGTGCTTTTATAGGCAACTGAAGGTGTGTCAAACTTGGTTTGTATAGGTGAGATAAGGTTTGCAATGTTGCTATTGTTGAAATGGAGCTGAAAAATGCGATACCTGGACATAGTGTGTATACCATATACAGTGGAGTTATGCCTGCCTGTCAGTATCATAAAATGCTTGCACAAAATTAATCTTTAACACAGAAACTTGTTAAAATAATTGACTGAAGCCTATTGCACTTCAAAATTTAATTCTCAACTTTTTTATTGTCTAATGTGTAGAACACTCTTAAGCTAACACATATGTTTCAAAGTAAAAAAAATGAATATCACTTTGTTCATAACAACTTGTAAAAAATTAAATTAATTCTGCATTTTTGTTTTATTAGATGGGTAATTTTCAGATTGAAGAGCTCTTAGATTTGATTGGCAGTGCATTCAATCTCTAGAAAAAATTGCTTTCTTCCTGAGTTGTTTTTTTTTTTTTTTTTTTTTTTTTTTCTTTTCTTTTTTTTTTTTTCCATTCCAACTCTGAATTTCAGGTTGACACAGAGAAGTATTGGTTTTTCTTGTTTTCACTACTGTGACTTCGGGTACTTGCTGAAAGCCCTAAAATCAGGAAGAAATTAAAAATACAGCTGATTTAGGAATGTGTTGTTTTAGTTATTTTTATATTTATTTGCTTATCACAGTGCATATCTGACCTGTAGTCTCTCCCTTTAGTTCCCCATGGTGACTTCAGTGTGCTCAAGGTTGAACCAGCAGGCGGTCAGAGCAACAGTGGCAGTGCCCTTCCCTTTTCACTACCTCTTAAACACAGCCTTCAGGTGGCAGGTTAGTTAATACCTCATCTCTCTAGGTGAAACAATGCAATTCCTCTTGGGCTAAATTTAGGCATAGAGAGTGGCCCTCCAGTATGGTCTTTTGCACTAATGAAAGTGGTCTGTACTTCTACATCCTTCTCCTCTGGGAGATGATTAGAAGGATTGAAACTTTTCCAAAGCAAGTATGATTTTTTTTTAACTTGAAGGTATGCAGGCTGTTACTATTTAACCCCTATTTCTATTACTATTAGCATTAGCCTGTTTTGACTTCCTTTGTCTAATCTTTCTTTTGAATGTAGGTATGAATGCAGGAAAAACCCAAAGGGACTCTTGGGGCTTTCAGTTGCCACTTCACAAAGACCTTTTCCCCTTACTTATTCTCAGGAACATTTTCAATGTCTAAATTTTTCAATGTATTTTCAACGTCTAAATTTTCAAATTTCAATCTATAGTCAATGTCTAAGTTATTTCAAGACAATAGTGTAACTCTACCTGGCTGGAAGATAAATATCTCCTCAACTATTGGCCGAGCTCCTGATATCTTCCTCCTGTACAGACTTCTGCTTCAAAGAAATGCCTTAATTCTCTTTTTGGTGGTTGTTTTTTGGTGGGTTTTTGGTTGGTTGGTTGGTTAGTTTTGGGTTTTTTTGTTTGTTTGGTGGATTTTATTTTTGTGTTTGGTTTTTTTTTTCCCCCCACATCATTCTAGACCAGCAATTTAACAACAAGGAAGTAAAACTGAAACACATAACCTGCTGTATACTTAAAATACAGATAATACCTCAATATTCACTTTAGTATGTAGGGCTTTCTCTCATTGCAGGAGTCTATTAAAACAGTAAAGTATGGCAAAAGAGAAGAAAACGTGACTGTACAACCTAAGCTCAGAAAGGACACGAGCTTTGTGTTATCTAGAGTGAGAGTCAGTATCAGACAATAAATGGACAATAAGTGAGATCATTAATTAGCACAATGGTTTATTTACATGTTTAATTTGTCACCTCCCTATTCTTTTTCTCAGATAAAAAACCCAAAAACCTGATCCCTTAAGTTCTAAAAAAATAATGTCTAGGCAAACAAAACCTATTCTGTGATTGGTGTTTATTAATCAGCCTCTGTATAGTCCCTTTTTGGCATCTCTGAAATCACATGTGTTTTTCAAACATGCTGATGGTGAAGGTAATTATTCACTAACCAATTTCAATTTCATCTCTGTTCAATTGATCATGTGTGTAGTTATAAAATTACTTGCTTTGGTGTATGTTGTCTGAATCTCATCTGCCCCTATATTTGTTAGTTTGTGGTGTTTTTTTTCTGCATAGTCTTTCAGTTTATTCCATTTATAACTGGATCTCACTTCTTTAAAAGCTTGTTTGTAGTACATACACCTAACCAATATTTCTTCCCAAGAGATATTTCGTTTCAGCTTACAAATAAATGTCTGACCTTTCAGGATAATGATGGAATGTCTCACGTGAGCTGCTGGGTGTCTTAACTGTTTAATTAAATGTAGATGAATAGGCTTAAATTATCCAGTTCAAGCTTTCTGCAGATTTAGTTTCCTTTGTATTTATAGATTTATTTCAATCTAAGAGGAGTTGGGCCCATAGAGAACTACTATCCATGTTCCAATTCTTAGTATTTTTTTTTCTGTAATTTTGGGAATCAGAATCTCTAAAATTGAAGAAATGCAATTATGACAAGCTTGAGGTGTGGCTTCAAGTACTGTTTGTGCAACTAGTATGTCTTCCCATGCAACAGTTGCAATAAACAACATAAATAAGTACACAGAAGCAAAAAGGAACAGATTTGTTGGTTGTTGGGGTTTTTTTTAAATACAAAAAACCACTGGTTTTTTGCATTAATTGGTGCAGTCCTAATAACAGAGCATCCTTTTAGTACGGCTCATATTTTATTGTCATTATTGGAACTTAATAGGCAGAGCACTACATAGTAAAAGCTACAGTGCTACTGATTTAAGAGATAATAGTCTGGGCCTGTCTCAGCATATCATACTAAACTTCTCTGTGATGATTTGTGGTACAAAAAAGAGAAGTTTATAATCTTGAAATGTACAAAAATCACATTGTTTCGAATAGAGCTGTGAGAAACATATCTATTAAGTGGCTCAGAAAAAAAAGTTTATGGTCTGGGAGGGAAAAATAATCTCTAGGAAAATTAGTTTTCCACAGTTTGAAACACTAATAGCAGATTGGGCTATGCAGTTTAGTTTTATGTACAGAAAAGCAGCATTTTTCAGCAGGTAAAGCTTCAGACTTGAGGAGGTTCAAGACAGCTGTATGTGGGAAAACGCTCACAGGGTTCTGTCATTTGTGTTAGTAACAAGAGGTACTACTTCGCTCTAGCAAAAATAAAGACTGAAAAATGGTAGCTTTGATAGTTTAGGAATTAGGAAAAAGGAGTATGGTTGTCTTTATTTTTAGGATTCTCAATTAAATTCAGTCTTAGTAGTGGCCATAAATTAATTTGTTGGTAGATGGAAAATATTGGCTTAATTGGTCACAAGGTGGAGTGAATTGCTCATACTAGTCCAGTTCTTGGTGAAGAAGCATCTACACTAGAAAAACTTATCCTTCAAACTGCCAGTAGTTGTCCTTGTTTTTCAGCCTCAGCAGAATTGTCTAGAATTAATTGGTCACATACTGATACATTTATTAAGTCCTGAACATAATCCATATAGATTAGGATTCAAAAATGTTAGTATGTCATTTTGAGCAGTTGAACTGTCTTGTTGCTGAACAAAGCATTTCGGAGCTATCTTGCACAAATCCTTGAATCTAACTATGAGTTCAATGGAATGTAATTTTTAAAATTTAGTTTACAGTATGGAATGCAGCATACTGGCTTTTAAACTTCAGGTATTTGCTGTTCACAAAAACTCAGATGTAAAAATAATGAATTAAAGGTATTCAGCTTGCAGCACTGCACGGCTTTAGTATAGTGTGGCAGGGCAAGAAAAAATGTCTTCAGGTTAAGCCTGTTAGCACAACCACAAGTGTTCTGTGGTTTATAATTTTATTTTTGTTTTTAGTTTTCAGCAGCAATGGCATTTGAAAGGTTTATGTTCTGGCTGGTAGAGGAATTATTATGTCTGATGTCAAAACACTGGAAAAATGGTGTTGTGCAGTCTATTGCTTAGGCAGTTGATGGAACCTAGCATATCCAAGACCCGTAGTAATGGAGTTGGAAGGTATTTTGGAGACTGCCCAGTCCTTTAACCATGTCTTTCACTGCTGTGCATCGAAGGTAAATGTAGTTTTGAATTCTAGCCAGCTCATTTCTCCTCATGTGAGAGACTTATTCTGCTGTCTTTGCAAGGTGTGTGTGTGTTCATTCTTTTCACTATTCAAAAGACATATGGAAAGGCTTAATGTGATTTAAAAAGAAATAGGATTAGCCAAACCGTGAAAACTTACAGGATTTGAACAGTACTGGAAAAGGGCACTATCAGCAATAGAAAATACTCTCAAATTAACTGTCTGTAGCCACAAGTATATTCAAAGAGCTCAGAGTACAAAGCATCCTGACTTTATTATACAATACTGTTTTGCCTTTTAACCCCTTTTCACTCTTGGTCAGTTAGAGAAGGCATTGTAATTTGTGACCTTGAGTTACTTCTTTGCCATGTTGGGCTGAGATCCAGAAGAGATCATTTTACCAACTTTAATTCTTGTGTGAATTTTGTCTGTCATGACTTTTCCTCATGCAAAGGGTGAAGGAGAGGAGGGATTCTCATTTTGCTGACCCTCCAGTTCCTTGGGGGGCATGCTGAAATATTAGTTAATACTTTTAATAATTCTCACATGCTACAGAGAAAGGGGTGTTGTATGTATCTTCTGAAACACTGACTCCTTCTGTGGTCCTGAAAATTATCCTTTTTTGCTTGTGATGTAGCATTCACTTTTTGTCTCTAATCAACACATCATCAGAGTTATACAGCACTCTTGAGTACTCAATGCTGGAAATATTGGTATAAGAAATGATGCTTTATGGACTGTATGTGTCACATCAGTATATCCCCTGTGCTTTGTAACCATACTAGTGATGGGGAGGCTTCGGGCTGAATGCTCACATTGAGTTATTTTGCAGATGTCCTCCTTAACTGCATCCTTTGGTTCCTTCATAAAATCACAGAGCTATATGAAATGGTTTGGGCTGGAAGGTAACTTAAGGATCATCTAATTCCAACCACCTTCCCACCATGGACAGGGAACTTTCCACTAGGCTGGGTTGCTCAAAACTCCATCCAGAATGGTCTTTAACATTTCTAAGCATGGGGCATCCACAGCTTCTCTGGGCAACCTCTTCCAGTGCCTCACCACCCCTGTAGTGAAGAATTTCTTTCCAATATTTCATGTAAACCTACTCTCCTTTAGTTTAAAGCCCCTTGTCCTGGCCCTACAAGCCCTTGAGAAAAGTCCCTGCCCAGCTTTCTTGTAGACCCTTTTTAGGTACTGGTAGGCTATTTACTATAAGGTCTCCCCGGAGCCTGCTCTTCTCCGGGCTGAACAGCCTTAGCATGTCTTTATAGGAGAGGTCCATCCCTCTGATCATCTTCATGGCCGTCCTCTGGACTTGCTCCAACAGGTCCATGGACGTAGCCAATGGGTTCATGGAGCCAGCCACTTCCAGGCAGAGTTTATCTTCATCAACATTGGAGTAAGTGTAACAGTAAGTTTTGGTATTTACAGAATGGAAATATATGTGCCTCAGATATTGCAGGCAGAGATGATTCCTTTACTTAAAGATGAAAGGGCTCAAGCTCAGAAACAGATGACAAACATGGTCATAAGCACTATTGGTTAAGGCAGTATATTGCAGAGGGAGCATAGAGCACTTATGTGCAGGACCAGATCCCAAGAATTAACCTTGTCTGCTTTGCCCACTGGAGAATGACAAATATGAAACTCAGCATCCACTGAACACTAATATAATTTGTGCTGACAAATTATTGGTCTGTAGGGAAAACTCCTGAGGATGATTGTCTTTATTTCGGCTAACCTTGTGTTTATATTGTGATGAAGTACTCAGAACAGTCACTGTATGTAGTTTATTTTTCCACATATTCTAGTTCACTATTCTTAGTGCATTAATTTTTGACTTGTCTGTATTTATATCCATATATACACTATTGTAAAAAAAGTTCTGCAGTGAGAGCTCTTGTTACTATGCAATTTTAAACCGAGTCAGTGAGACACTAGCCTTATAGATTTTATTTTGTGAGCTGCTTATGCTTTTCCTTTTGCTAAAAAGCTTAGCTATGCAATAAGAAGAATTTTAGTACCTGCCTCATCTGAGAAAGGGGGAAAGAGCTGTCTGTTGCACATACACAGTAAAAAACTCCTGAGAAGCAAGAAACATCATGAAATTCATCAGTTCTGTAGTGATGAGGATTTGTTTCAATTTCTGAGAAAAGCAAGGAATAATTTTATCCGCTGATGATGATAGGCACAAGCAACTCTGGAGAAGCAGAATTACCTACATTTCTTAACCAAAGAGGAGTGGGGAGTGTGTAAATTTCTCCTTTCCTTCCGTCTGTCCTGTTGCTGTGGCCTCACGATAGATGCAGTGGTCAGAGTACAGTATTTATAGCTAGTACAGAAAAATTAGCTTGGGTTACTGATTTGACAGAAAGTTCAAAATGTTCTGGATTAGAAAAGACACTGGAATTTTGTAAATTTTGAATAAATAAATAAAAAAAAAGACAAAAGTCAGTCCTAAACTTGAGCATAAATACATAAGAAACAATTTAAAAGGATGTTAATAAACAAGGATCTTTAATCCTTACACAAAATTCAACACTTCAGTTTCTATTTATATTAGTGGCAAAAGTTACTTCTGCCACAATGGGATGTGGAACTGGCTTGTTCCCAAATTCTCTGATAAAAGCTAAGAGAAAAAAAAAAGTTCTCAAAGATGCTGTGCAGTAATAGAAGTCCCCCTTATTTGCTTTTACCTCTGATAAAACTCTTGCAGAAATGTCATATGCTACTATATAACCTTTCTTAAGATGTATATAAAAAATTCTGTACACACAGTAAGGAAAGTCTGTTAATATATAGTTGAGGTACAAAGAATGCTAATGATGTTGATCTCTCTTTTTCCATTGGTGACTGCTAGAAGGCAAGTCTACTGAAAAGAACAAAAGTTTATCTGGGTTCAAAACAAGCAAATAAAAATGTTGGAAATTTAATTAATCCCCTGCCAATTTGTCTGAAAAATACCTAAATTTGGTTACCTCTGACTCCAGAATTTTGAGAGATCATTCAACTGCTGATGCAATTGAATTCAAGCAATTGGATTTTACATTACAACTTTTTAAAGTATATCTAATTGATAGAATTAGAAAATACAAGCAGTAATGGGAAGAAAACAGGAATAAGGATGCAATTTTTTAATGCAGTGATTCAGAAATTTGTAGAACAGCCTCTTTTGAATGCTGACAATAATTTTGGATATGCCTAAATGTAGTTTTAGCAAAGCATTTTGCTTCTAGTGCAGTCTGTGCAAAGGTAACAGCTGAGTGTTTATGTGGAGCTCAGTGTAGTAAAAAATATATAACTGCAGTGATTTAAAAGGAGTATTGAAATAATTATGCTCTGAGGGCACAGTTCTCTTGCACTGGAAAAAGTGCTAACAAAGGTTAGAGGAAGAAGAAAGTATCTCATATACTTCATAGATTATCCTTATGTTTTTGCCACAGCCAAAGTTCTGGTCTCAGGAGAGAGAATGCCTGCAGCTACTATTGTGTTTATAACTTTTATTTATATTGCTCATTCAAGAATTAGGTTGTATGTAAGACCTTCTTTCCTTCTTATCCTTAGTTCTGTGCAAAATAGAATGAATTGTAACTGAAGGGTCATCATCATAGGATGTTTACTCTGAAACAAGGAATATAGGTATAATACTCAAATATAAGGAAAAAATTCTTCACTGTGAGAGTGGTGGGACACTGACCAGTTGCCCAGTGACCTTATGGATGCCTCATCCTTGGAAGTGTTCAAGGCCACGTTGGGTGGGTCTTTGAGCAACCTGATCTAGTGGGTGGAATCCCTGGCCATGGCAGAGGGTTTTGAACTGGATGATGTTTAAGGTCCCTTCTAACCCAAACCTTTGTGTGATTCTGAGAAATCTTCAGCTGTGTGATGGTTAAAATGGGGCAGTGGTGTGTAGATCGTGTAGGACTTCAGTCAAGTACATTTTTGAATATTGCCACATAATGAATAATCTGTAGAGTTGATTGTGACTTTAGCTATAGGATTGAGCAGATGTTTTTTGATTTTAAAGCAATGCCCAGATTATTTTTTATGGATGGATGGATGGATAGGATATGAGATAATTCTGGCCTTTTGATTTCCTATGTATGACTATCATCTTAATACAAAGATAAATTTAGGTTATGGGAAGTTTGGAATTCATTGTATAACTCTGTTTTTTGTTTTGTGTTTGGGTGGTGGTTTTGTTTGTTTGTGTTTGTTTGTTTTTGTTTGGGGGGGGTTTGTTTATATTATTTTAGTCCTACTAAACTTTGGTCTTAATTATGGCGATGAATATTTAAAGAAATTCTACTGGAGTTAATATTGTTCTGAAACCATATTACTGTAACTGAGGTCAGAAGATGTGGTTGCATTATTCTTCCTGTCATTTTGCTTGCCTCCTAGGTATACTATATGCTGTCTGAAAGAAAAAAAAAAACCACAAAACAAATGAAATAAACATACCAAAACCTCCCAAGAAAAAAACACCAACCAAAAAACCCCTACGTAAATAAAACTCCCAAAAAAACCCATTAAAAAAGCACAACTGAACACCAGCCAACCACACAAAAAAATCCCACCCAAACCTGTCTATGGTCAAAAAAATCTTACAGAAAATCTGAATACTATGGTACTTGGATTAAAGAGAACAAACTGCAACCCAATAAGTAATAAGACATTTAAGTGCAGTCTGTTTTAATTTAAGATACAGCATGATGTTTTTCACATTCCAGTGTCTGTAGCCAAATTGAGGTGCATTACAATTCAGTTCTGTGGTCAGGACAGTACAGATGTGTTCTCACACTGGAACTTTATCTACAGGAGGCAGGTCTGAGGAACTGCTCCTATTGAACTGTTATTGAGAGAGATTTTAGCAGTAATGTATAATTTTATTAATTAAGAAAAGGTAAAATTAGTGTTTACAAATATCAAGGGCAAAACCTATCCAATCAAGAGTTTTAAGAGATGTCTCAGTTACGAAATTACTGAGCTAAGAGGTGAAATCTGTTACTTACAGTGGCCTCAGAATATGGAAACAAAAATTTATGCAAATTTTTTAAAGATCTGTAGGAAAAAACAACTCAGAAGGTCTGACTTCTACTCTGGTCATATTAGTAGAAAAAAATATTAATTTAAATTTTGTTTTATAAATGTGAATTAGGGATGCTTATAAAACAGATTTTTTTATCCCACACACACCTTGAAGAAAAACTCTACCTCACCAATCAACTCAATTTTTTCCCTAGAGTTTTTGAATTGTGTCAATGAGCATGAATGTTTTGCTCTGCTTAGTGCGGTATGCTGAGATTCTTCAAAGGTCTTCTGAAAAGAGCCCTCATAAACAACTCTTGAAGAAATTAAGCTTGATGAAGAAAGTGGAAAGGTCTTCCTGTGAAGGAATAGTTACTTAAAGATAGAAAATGAAGTTGAGGTAAAAATAATCAGCTTTCACAATGGAGAAAGGTAACTGAGAATCTTCCTTCTAGCACTTTGATTCTGGCGTTTTGCCATTTACGTATTTATGAATGAGCTGGAAATGGGATGAAGGAAAAATGTACTTAACTACACTTAACTCTGAAAAACATGCAGTAGAACTGAAGAAGATGAAGAGGTTTATGGAACAGTTTTTTTATGAGCAGAAACTGAAGAGACTAAGGCTGTCCTTCCTAGAAAAGAGTCAACCTCAGGGAATATTATATGGACCTGTAAAATTAGAAAAAGAGGATAAAAAGTTGCCAGAGAAATATCACCCACTATTTCCTATAGCACACAAGTTATAAAATTGTTGAATTGAACACTTAAGACAAACAAAAGGAACATTTTTTTTCCCACACAATGAGTTTTAAGGTTTCTTCAACTGTCAGAGGATGTAAGCAGGTTTTACTGTCATTATTACTGTATAATATGGTTAATACTTTGTTGTGTAGTACTTAGATAGTCCCTGCCAGACTTCATAGAAGAAACACATATTTAAGCAACTAACAAAATCATAGGTAGCATTAATATTATGTACTACACACTGGGGTTTTTTTTACAGTTGACTTTCCCAGACCCTGAAATGTGTAATATTTTTCAGAAGGTTTCAAATGGCATAAACTCACTTTGGAGTATAAACTCATATATATTGGCTGATATAGTCCTATAATTTTTTTTCATATGTCTTTTAGACACAGACTGAAGACCTGAACAAAAATACCAGACTTTTAATAATATGCTTGTGGATATGAAATTTTTAGAGTTCAGTCTAGCCATAATGGGGGGGGGGGGAGAGGGGAGAAAGCAGGAGCTAATGCATTGAACAAAATGGGAATTTGGGATAGAACAATAAAATAAAGCCTTTCCTTTCTTTTTGGCTTAGGGTAATCTCAGTGCAAGAAATCAATATGAAGAATTACTCTTCTTGGGCACTAGTGATCTATAAGAACACATTCCACTGTGCCAGTCTTCACACAGTGCAAAATATTCTTTTCTGCTTTGTGTTTTGCACTTTGGCCTGTAGAAGGAGGTGGTGCTGAGATTGCATCTCAGAGGTGTTTGTAAAAAGAAAAAAATCCATTAGGTTGTACTGAAATTTAATCTATATCTGATACGGCTCAGGGGTAGTAAGAGAAATGATGCAGCAACCCCAGCTCTTTTTTTGGACTTGTTAGGGATGTTATGAGCTCTGATTGAGTAAGAACAGTTGCAAGAAGGGGAGCATTAAAAAATTTGATTTTAGTGGTACAAATTTATGACTAGAATTATGATAGAATCCTTGTATGTCCAAGGCTCGAGATGACTGTGGATAAATACAAATCTGGAAGTTAATTTTGTTAGATTCCATTTATATTTTGATGCATCGTAACAAACCAATTCTAGGAGTCTGTCAATGAATTTCAACAAATGAAAAATTAATTGTTATATTTTGTTCTCTGTGCTCAGACAAAAGGTGAGGGCAGTTTTCATATTGGAAAACTGCCTTTTTTTTTGGCCACAAAAACATTTAATCTTTAAATAATAACAACACCAACACCACCACAAACAAACAAAATCCCAACCCATAAAAAAACCCTTCAAATCAAAATCCTAGGAGAACGTGCTCCAGATAAGAAGTGCTAGCCATAAAATACTCCTCCCAATGGAGCTTTACAACAATGTAATGTTGCCTAGGCTACTCATGACATTTTTTTGGGCATGCCTGTAGTTTCTGAACATGAGCTTAGCTGATGCATTTAAAGAAAAGACGCAACTATTGCTTTCTTACAATAATTGCAGGGTGCTGCAATATTTCCTTAGAAGGCTACTGAAATTTATAGCATGAGCTGGGCTAACGGTAGTACAGACATCAGTCTGTATCAGTATCTGTGACAGTCAGGTGAAAGGCAACCTAAACACATGCCTACCAGGCTGTTCTGAAAGCTCTCGTGCTTCTGGAATAGTAGACAATTTGGAATAAGTCACATTTGCAAAACTTCCCTAATATGGGAGAGTAAGACAGGCTAGAGGAATGCATTTTCTTGGTATGAAAGACCCAAACGAAAGGGAAATACTGGGTGTAGTTTGCTTTATTTTTTCTCCCCTCAGATTTTCCAAGTTTTATGCTCTGAAATAGAAATATGAGCTCAATTTTGCATGCCATTAGAATTAAGAATTAGAGGTTTGAGGTTTATTGTATGTTGCAGGTTGCAAAAAAATATTAGAAATGAAATCTGATGTTCTTGCTTTCCTGTTGTCTCTGATTTTTCTAGGTAATAGAAAGTAAAAGTTGTAAAACCTTCAGTCAGTTAAGGTTGAATAGAGAAAGGGAACAGGTTGTAGTGCACAGAAGTAATGCCTTCTTATTAAATCACTTGATTTTGAGAGTAGAATCATTGTTTTAAATAAGGAATATTGTGTTCCTAGCTTAACAGGGTTCAGTGGTTTATAAGTGATTACTGTAGTCTTAAACATCTCTAATGAATTGAAATTGAAACCTGTCATACTTGTATTTTTTAAAAGTATTATTAAGGTGGCATTACATTTGTGTTAAAGCGTCTGTCATCTTGTGTATGAATGCTTTTCCCTAATGGTCAGCTTGTAACAGTTAATTAGTCTTTCGGCATATGAACAGTCATAAAGCAATGTGACTTTGAAAATTATGTTTCTGAGCACCTGACAAAGAACTCTAGAGAGACAGTGTACTCACTAGATATTTGTGCTCCAAAGCAGACTGTAAACTGCCTTCATTCATAAGAGCTGAGGGAGCATACGGTTTTTTGTGTGAAACATTTCTTGCATTTACTTTTAAGTTTGCTGCATGCATGTGTTCAGTTTTGCTTTCTTCACAGGTTTTTAGTAATGATGTAGAATTGTACAACTGACTTTCTGTATTTTTGAAGTTCCTTTCTGAGCTCCAAAAAACAAAAGCCCCACTGAAAACTGATGGCTGTTTTTTTTGTGCCTCAAGTTCTGTGTGACCTATTTGACATCAGAAAGTCCTGTGTTCTGAAAACAAAAAGTGTGTTGTACAGATATGAGGTTCTCCCCTCAATCATGGACCATCTATAGCAATTTTGAAATACCATGAATTAACTGTAGGATTTGTTTTATTAATTTATTTATTAATTGGAAAGGTATGACAATTTAAAAATCTTGGGCATGTATCCAGACTTGAGGGAAATCTGGCATTAAGATTTCCATTCAGACTTCTTTCTTGCTTTTTAACTTCCTGGTGTTCCATATAATCAGCAGCATAATGCTGACAATATATGTGGGATTCATCTTGGAAAAATGCAAATGAACATTAAGATGTGCTGGACCCTTAATCCTTGTTTATTTTAAGCTGAAGGAAAGTTGAAGGACACTCAGAATCCTGCATGACGTATGTTATTTTCCTGTTGGATTGGGCTCTGTGCTATAAAAGAAACTGGGGAAAAGAAAATGAAACCAATAGAATAAGTCCATTCATAAAAAAATACAGCAGATACTATAGCAAGCATCTTAATTGCCTGATATTTTTGCAAGAGGCTTTTTCTACCAAAAGTAAATCATGATGTCCTACACTCTATTCATATTCTTTTAGATAAGGAGATTTCCATTTCACGGGAATTAATGCTTCAGCATATAGGAACCAGTTTTTATTAAAGCCCTCATTATGGTATTCTGAAGAATAGGTAATTGCAGGAAGATCAGAAACTAGTGGCAAATGTACGTCTCTAATGAGTTCTGTTCATTTTCCAAACACATAGCAATTTATGTGTCTTAAATTATGAGATGATTCTCCTTTTTTCAATATAATAATCTCAGTAGGCTTTAAAAAATATTAATAGGGATGGAAGAATTATGCAAGGGGAGAAGGCACAAATAGCTGACATGAGAAGCTGACATAATGGGCTATGGGTACATAGGTATGTTTTTCCTTTTTTTTAAGAGTATTTTAAATTCGAGTAGACAGTGAATACCTCATTGATCTTCCCATATGTTTGGTAAGAATGAGGATCTAGTGCCTTTCAAGCCCTCTTCCCTCACTTAATAATCAAGTAGTTAGCTGTCTTCTGAGGCTGGGATTCTCCATGGGCACCTGACACAAAGTAGGGGATACAGATACCATTCATAGCATGCTGATAAGTACTTACAAAAAGCAAGGTATTCTCGAGCATCTTCCCCCAGAGGTGAGGGGAGAATAGTCACAAACTAATGGAGTCCCTAGGAGAACAAATAAATTAGGTATGTATGGCACTGGGACATGGACACCTGAGATGGTATGGAACCAAAGAGCCTCCATGCTGATGGACCTTTGTCTATCACATTTTGCAATTAGAGAACTTGGAAAGTTGTGGCATAAATGGCTGACCTTTGAAAGGACCTCTTGAGAAAGACCCAGCCTTAAGAAATTCTGAGAAAAATCAGTTGTAGTAGATCTTCAGAGGTGAAAGAAGTAATCAGAGACAACGTGATTAAATCTATCAGTAGCCATTAGGGGTGTTTTCCCAAGGCCATAACACTGTGTGGAGCTGCAGTTTTCCAGCACCTGTCTGACATTTTACAAAATTTTCATGTTATACAGCTATGCCTTATTTGATTCAAGCATACAACCTGCAAAGTGACTGCTGTACGAGAGATCCATGATAAAATTACAGAGCACGCCTAACTAGTTTTATGAAGGAAACTCTGAGCTCTCTTACAGCTCCATGTACCCCCTAACAAGCATTAACACCTTATCTTGTACATGAAAACAGTTTGTTAAATGCTGTGGCAACAGAATAAACAAACATTAGCAAAATGGAGTCCAGCTCTGATAAATATATGGTATGTTACATTTTGAAAACAAGACTCTTGGGACCAGATTCTCCCCATCCGATTTAGACCAGCTCAGCCTCATTAACTGACATGAATTTACACAAGTTCTGTAAAAATCTGAATCTAAAGTTATTGATTTCTTCCCTCCTTAGGGAAGATTTTTCAAACCATGTTTCTTTTACTCTACATAGTGTCTTGAGATTATGGTGCAGAATTCAGGCTTGGCCTTGAGAAAAGCAAAGAATCTGCAACTTGCCCAGACCAGATTTTTTCCACAGTCAGGGAAGCTCTGCTGCAACAACATGATGAATCAGGAAAAGATAGCTAGCTGGTAAATAGCTAGGAGATCCTCATGTGTCTTCTGAATGCTAATTTTGAATGGATGCATAAATGCAGATTTTCCTGTAGGCAGTGAAGGTCCTTCTCTGAAATCAGGGTTTACAATAAGCATTCTAAATTATTCTGACTGCAGAGGTAACATATTAGTAATGCTTATATGATCATTATTAGGTATTGCTATAGGATATCCTGTAGATTCTCTAAAACTGCAAAAAAATTATTTGTATGTTGTGGTTTGTTGTGAGCTGTCAACTACAGAGTACCTGGTTATGCTCTTGACACACAAAATCATCACAGGGAATAGAAGTAGCGTATGTGCGAATGCATGTCTAGTCATCCAGGCTTGCACTTGTATTTAATGGAAGTTTGTGTGTTGAGCAAATATATCTTAGAAACATTCAGATTGGGAGGCACCTCTGGAAGTCAAATGGTCAAAGCTCCTAGTCTGTTCAGAGCCAATGTAAAGGCTGGATCAGGTTGGTAAGGGCCTTGTTCAGTAAAGTGCTGACTATCTCGAAGAAGGGAGGTCTTCATATCCCTGTTCAAATATGATCTAGGACTTTACTTTCTGTGAGTATGCCTTCTTGAGGGGGGATAGTTGTGACCTTAAAGTGAAACCTAAATATTGTAGAACATCTTGCTGCTTCTCTCTGTACTGACATTTACTGATCTCTGGCTTCAGAGGTTTTGTAGGTCTGCTCTTACAACAGTGTATTGTGAGATTCAAGGAATTTGCAGGACTCAAATTATGGTGGTTTTTTTGGTGTTTTTAGTTGACATGCAGAACCTAAGGAAGAAGCCAATTACTTAGAAATTTTGAACTAGAAAAATCAGAGGTGTCTTCAGGACAAATGTCCTTGTTCTGAGTGTTCTTGAACTTTAGGAACAAGACTTAGAAACTTACTTTGCTCAAGCCTATATCTGCAAGAAATAAGGGAGAGGTGAAATAAATCTTGTATGCTATATGCTATTTCAGCTTGAGGATGGTTCAGCAGTTTTCTGCTGCAAATATGTTGTGTACTATATTGTGTACTGCAATATATGGTGAGATCTTATAGGCAGGTGACACAGAGCTAAGAGAAAAAAGTAACTTCAGTCCTCAGGTTTTTGTCTTTGCATCTGATTTAGAGGAAACAGACCTATGATTTAGTCAGCTGCTGATCTGAACAGTGGGAAAGGATAAATCCATACAAAAGTAACAATCACTGTTGCTAAAATAGTGTTTACCTGTTATAATGCATTTCACATGCTATGGATATAACTCAGTATCTTGAATATTTCTCACCGAAAAAAGTGGAGAAGTGCTAGTGTTGCACCATTTATTTTCCCAGGGATGTTGAAGCTGCCAGGTTGGCTTTGCAGTGTAATTTGGAGGCTCTTCTTGATTTCATTAGCTGACCGCTGTCTCCTGAGCACACTCTGCAGGTTATTCTTGCTTTTGATTATAGAAACTCCTTTGAGATATTTAAATGATAATGTGCTCTGACCTGTTCTTTTTTGGAGCTTTGTATACTACTAACTGCCACCGTACTTTCTTTTAGTGACTAACAATTGGCTTTTGAACAAGTAAATCTTCCTTATATTGGCTGCAGTTCAACACAAATCCAGATTCTAACAGAATTTTCCATGCTTGCTATTGAAGGATATAATTATCTCATATGCAGAAGTAAAATAACTTCACCATTGTCTTTAGCAGCATTGCATACGAATACTTACACACAGATGCCTTATGCCCTTCCTTTAGGGAAAGTGATCTCCTGGAGTCTATGTGAATCTGAGGAAATTACATGAAAGAGGATGATGTGGAAAAAGTACTATATTGGCTATATCTCCTCTTCTGCCCTTCTCTCTAGTTGTCTGGACAGTACATTTGGACAGAGACAACATACACAGTGATATTTCTGTAACAGGTTCAAAAACTCTAATATTTCAAAGATTTCACTAGAGGTGTGTCCAAAATGGAGCCTTTGGACATACCACAAGTTGCTGATTTTGCTTCTAGATTCCTGTTATGAATTCTCTGGCATTTTAAAATAATTTGTAGCTTTTTTTAGAATCACATATGTAGAATCTGGAGTTCAACTCTAATTTAATTTAAAAAAAAAAAAAAAAAAACAAACACCAAAAACCCCACAAAAAACCAGCTTAGGTTTTAAAAAAATGGATTCTCTTACAGTTGGATTAAAAAAATTTTGACAACCCAGACCGGGTTCGAGATGATTGTAAAATCTGAAACTGTGCAAGTTTTGACAAGGTTTGATGGTTTGAAAAGAACATTCTATGCACTCCTGAAGATGCCTACACTTTATATATTTGACATAAGGGACTGCATAAGCTGTATTTTCCAAGGCACAACTTTGTGTTGAGAGATGAATGAGAATTTTCACCTTTATTGCTGGCATATTTGTTTGCTAGAAGCAAATTGATTTTCCTTACTAGCTGAACATTACTGATACTTTTACTAAAACAAAAAACCCACTAGGTGAAAATACAGAAGAGTAGCAGTTGGGAACAGTATACTGATGCTATCTGTCTGTCTTCATCCTAATTACATATGGAGGGAAGTTCCCTGGTTATTTAGCATGGAAGAGCTCCCTTTCTCTGCAGTCTTCTCCTAGTGTCTGTAGGGAAATAAGAGTGCTGTTAATATACGGGAAGCCATAGAACAAGTACACATTCTGTGTAGTGGAGGTGATTTCTGGATGCCACATGTGACCAAAAACTAAGCAGCCTCTTCAGTTCGCCCCGGTCCAAGCATCTGCTTTTCATGCAGGAGAGAGTATGAACAACTTTCATTCTGAGACTCAAGCATCAGAGTAGATTTTAAGAGTTACTTTACCAGTTCATTCAAGAGTGTCATAGTTACAAACCCTCACTTAGCAAACCGTTTATGGAGTGCTGTTGCTTGTTGGGCAGGCTTGGATTGCTTGGCAGTGGTGGCAGTAACCTTAGCCTTCGGTTAACAGTGCTGGATCAAGAGCTTCAACTTTGAGGGTAGCTGTTTGTGAAAGCTGGTGAGTAGGAAGATGTGGAACTGAGCATTGTGACCATATTACTTAAGTGCCTCCCCTTCATCATTGCAGAAAGGAGGCAGCATCTAGCTCCAATAAGGAGTGCGTGTGTAACCCACTGGCACTGCATCCAGAGCAGGTTCCTTATGTATTGTAGTGGACTTCCCTGTCACTTTGTTCCCGGTGTGACAACGTCAGGTCAACTAGAGGTGTGTATTTGAAGAGAGGTGCCATATGTGATAATGGGGGTACAGTGAAGTGCAAGGAAAACGGGAAGCAGATGTTAAGGAATCCAGGCTGATTGAGGGTGCATCCTGAAGGATCCTGAGGGTTTTTTTTCTCCTCTGCAACTTCCAACAAAGCAACTTTTATGATACCCTGAGTGAGGTTCCAAGACCAGCACATCATGAGCAGTCAGCAGATCTGGGCTTTGAAAGACTTACCTGGGCAGTGTAATAGGACAGTATAGACCCAACTTGTTCAAGTTCTCTGTATGTGCAGCAGGGAGAGGGAAGAAAGAGTACTTAACAGGAGAGAAATTTGAATCTGAAAGCTTTTGAGAAGTCAGCTTAAGCCTCGTAGAGTAGTCCAGTGAAATTTATCTGCCAATAAAATTTTTGAAGTGTGTCTTTCCCAGTCTCTGAACTCTCTAACTTACTTAAATCTTTCAAGAAAACTCTACTTGGGGTTTGATGGAGAGGTCATTTTTGAGATAAGATGGAAAATTCTTCTTTGAACAAACCTTGATAGAAGACCTTTTTCCTTCCAATTTCCTATTTTAAAACATTCATATGAGAATCCCCAACAGTTTATATAGAAAACAGTTTCCAGGCTGGCCACATTGTTATAATATCTAAATTTATAACAAGGGGAGAGTGACTACAGAAAATATTCTTAGTTTCCCAGTTTGGTTCTTCTGTATAGTTTTTGACTGCTTTTGGTAATTTTTTTTATTAGTTCATTCATGTTTTACTGTCAAGTTCTTTCTGACTGATAGCATTACAAGAAGGAAATTATTTTGAGGAGGACTTAGGTGAGTAGTACCAACTGAGATTTAAAGGGAAAGGATTCTGACTACAAGTTATACAAACTAGCTGAAGGACTCTGGGAGCTGTCACAATACTTTCAAGGCATAGTTTGGCTAGATAGCAAATTTGATTGTGTTGCTTTCTAGCTCTGGAGGCATTAGAAATTCCTGTAATAAGCCCTAAGGGAAGTTTGCCTTGGAGTGCATTTCTCCCCCTATAATACTTCCCTGATGCAAATTACAGATGCATGATTGCAGTCGCCAATTGTGACAGCATTCCTATGTTTTAGCTTTAATGAAGCTAAATGATAGTTATTTGGCAACATTAGGGCTCATTTAAAAAACTGTATTGATGATTAAGTGGCAAATACCACTATATCATTGGGAAATCTGTCAGCAATAGTTATTGTTTCCATGCCTTGAGCACATTCATCAAAGGGATAACAAACATGCTTTTTTGAATTTTGATGAAAGAATTGTAGCGCAGTCATGTGGCTTTAAAATTCAAAGGTCTATAAATAATAAATTATTTCAGCAATGGTTACTGCTTCCTTATCTTTAGGAAAAATAACAGCTATATGTTGTACTTTGTTGCTAACAGCATACTTTAATATTTATGAACTGCCAGTTTTCTATAAACATAGAAATTTGGTAGTTGTCACTGTTACGGTTTGTTATTTATATGTGTCTAAATTTTACAGAAGCAGAATATTATTAGTTCATTAAATATGAACTAGCCAGGAACATTCTCTTTTACTGATACATTGAAAATAGTAACTTGAATGCTACAGAAGTGCTGTCTTATGGCCTGTCACCAGGAAGCAGTCCACAAGCCTTGGCTCAAGACAGGTCGCTGGGACTGTGTGTATGTGTGCAAGTCTTCAGCCTGCAGGCAGGAAACAAATCAAAGAAGCAAGGCTTTCTGTTTGATATAATTTCATATCTTGGGATGAATGGAGTCATTGTGGCAATAACTAGATTACTTGATTAGGAGATGGATTTTACTGTTGTATAGCCGTATTTTCTCAGAGGAGTTAATGTCATTTGAATTTTATGTACTGTTGGTGTTAGGAGAGGCCTCTGAATATGTTACAAAAAGACTGTGATTCACTTCCTCTCAAGCTCAGTTTGGACACTGCAACATTATTACATAAAAGCATTTGTGATTTTCTAAGTCACTTTAAAACCTTTTGAATCTAGGAGTGTCCCAGGCATGTGCACTTGTTCTAAAATTTTAGTTCACCCCTGAGACTTAGTATTTATTTGATTGAAGAAAATGACGTCTCAGAGGTGTAAACTGAACCTTCAATATTTATTGTGAGACTATTTTAGCTGTCTCAGGGTGGTTTTGTTGTTTTCTTTGTTTTGTTTTAATTACCAAAGAATCATAGAAATTCTTCATTGCTTGACAGTAGTATCTGTATATATGGTTCTTTATGCCCTTTGGAAACTTGACTGAGTAATTATAAATATATATGCTCTCTACGTGAACTGTTGCATCACTTTACTTAAGAAGTGTCCAGTTCCATTTTTAAAATCATTTTTGCCTCTGGATGAAGAAGCAAATCATTGACTGTTCTTTTTGTAGATGAAGAAAGATGTAGTGTAACTTCTAATGTACAAAACGTTTACATGTACTGTCTGCTTTGTTACTGAATAGTTCTTCTCCGTCTTTCTAAATGTAGCTCCATGACTGCCACTTAAAATGGAGTTTTTACAAAACATGAATTGTTTTAATAAAAGTTTCTGTATTAGGTTCTTCAGGGCCTAATTTTTAGACAACAGGCATGCAAAACAGAATTCAGAATTTAAAAGAATGTGCTTAAGTCACCTAAAGAGGGTGTGGGGAACAGAGAGGAAGAAATCATCTCTGAAGGTCAATGCAAAGAAACTTGCATGCACTGTAAGGAGCCACCTAGAGCAAATAGAAACCACTGTAGTAGTTTCTGTCTTTA
Source organism: Platyrinchus mystaceus (assembly GCA_035041135.1). NCBI lineage: Eukaryota > Metazoa > Chordata > Aves > Passeriformes > Tyrannidae > Platyrinchus > Platyrinchus mystaceus. The sequence goes on from JAWWLV010000144.1 coordinate 29,064,326, forward strand.
TTTCCACTTTATCTTAATCTCCGCTCTCCTCTAGAGCATAGCTGCCTGCCAGCAGCTCCAAGAAAGGTGCTTTGCTGTGTGTTATCTACAAACTAGAGTAATCTTTTGTGAGCAGGTTCCTGCTAGTTACTTTTGCTTTATTTCAAAGAATTGAGAAAAAATGACTTTTTTTGGTTTTAAGACAAGAATTGAAAAAAACCTGTGCATAGGTGCCTAATTATATTTTTAGATATTTTTAGATACCTAAAGAGCTTTGTAGTACTGGCACTGACTACCAAATTAAAAATAAAAAAAAGGCAATATACTATTTGCTTAACTAAGGTAAATAAGAGTTCATAAGGTCTGAAAGGTAGGTATTAACAAAAATCCATTTAAAGCTTGTAAGACAGTGGGTTTGATTTTCAGTTTTGCTGTATTTACTTGTTTGATAAAAATATATTTACCTTAAATCTCTGAAGAGTGGTCCACATTGGGAAAGGAGTTTTATTCTCTTTCAAAATGAATGCAATGTCCATTTGCTTCTATTTCTTTCCTAAGTTGCATGACCTTTATGTATTCTGTAAATTAATTTTCATACAAGTGTACAATACATTAGAATATGAATAACTTCAATTATAATGCACATAGTCTACTCCAATGTACTTTGGTATTCTATAATCCATGCCAAAATTTGATTTCCAAGGCTTTGTCCGTAAAGACACTGTCCGGCTCCATTGCGGATTTTGCAGAGCAATTTTTTTCAAAGGTAGGTTCCCATACGTGTTCTGTGATTCTTCTTGTGAATACAGGTCTGAACTACATGTAGAAAGAAAACAAAGAGTGCGGCAGATAAAAAAAAAAAACAACCTCCAAACAACAAAAATAGAGGAGAAAAAAATTAAAAGAAATACAGGGCCTCTCTCTAAGAAATATATATGCAGTGAAAATTCAGATCATCACTAGCTGAACCAGCGAAGGTTGCATCTGTGTTAAGCGTAACATTGCTGTGTAGTTTGTACTTACTACTTCATTTTGGCACAGTTCTGCTCTTTATTTGTATGCAAACTCCTACTCAGATGTGGGTACCTCATCCACAGTTCTCAGTATATTCAGCCTGAAACTGTCATTCAGTGGCTTTTAGGAAATTCTGAATGAGCTTCATTGAGTCAAATGCAGAGACAATAGCTGTTCTGTTGCCAAACTTCCTTGCAATATATAGTCGTGCCTATGATAGACTTCCAGAAAAGAAACCTTGGTGAATGACAAGCATTTGATGTGCTTTGAGATATGGTTCCTACTAGAGGTGCTAAACCAGAGGAAATATTTGAAGTGAGAGGCAAGGATGGATGTTTTTGCTAATAATAGTAGTAAACACTACCATTAGCTTTAATGGAAATAATGAATGGAATTAAATTTTCTCTGCTCCTAGCATAGGATAACCAGGTTTGTGCATCACTTTTCTGTGCTGAGGAGCACTGCTGGTCAGCAGCCCTTCAAAGGCAGGGAGGCCCTGCAGAGAGACCTCAACAAATTAGATGACTGGGCAATCACGAGCCGTATGAAGTTCAACAAGGGGAAGTGCTGCATTCTGTACCTGGGGCAACCCTCGCTGTTTGTACAGGCCGGGGAATGAGATGCTGGAAAGCAGTGCCACTGAAAGGGACCTTGGGGTCCTGGTCAATGGCAAGTTGAATATGAGTCATTGTGCCCTGGCAGCCAGGAGGGCCAACCTTGTCCCAGGGGGCATCAGGCAAAGCATCACCAACTGGTCGAGGGAGGGGATTGTCCTGCTCTGCTCTCCACTGGTGCAGCCTCACCTTGAATGTTGTGTGCAGATTTGGGTGCCACAATACAAGAATGGTATTGAGCTCTTAAAGAACGTCCAAAGGAGGGCAAGAAAGATGGGGAAGGGCCTTGAGGCGAAGCTGTATGAGGAGCGGCTGAGGTCACTTGTTCTGTTCAGCCTGGAGAAGAGGAGACTGAGGGAAGACCTCATTATAGTCCACAACTTCCTCACAAGTGGAAGAGGAGAGGCAGACACTGATCTCTTCTCTGTGGTGACCAGTGGCAGGACCCAAGGGAATGGCCTGAAGTTGTATCAGGGGAGGTTTAGGTTGGATTTTAGAAGAAGGTTCTTCACCCAGAGGGTGGTTGGGTGCTGGATCTCCCTGGGCTCTCCAAGGAAGTGGTCACAGCACCAAGCCTGACAGAGTTCACGAAGTGTTTGGATGATACTCTCAGGCACATGATGTGACTCTTGGGGATGGTCCTGTGCAGGGTGAAGTGTTGGACTCGATGATCCTCTTGGGTCTCTTCCAAGTCAGCATATTCTGTGATTCTGTGATACAGACTAGTTGAGTTAGTGATTCCTAATCCTTTTGCTAAGCAGCAGTGACTAAAATGCTTTCAAATGAAGGAAACTTTCCTCTATAGGAATGAAGAATTCTCTAAATATAGTTATATGGAAATGCCCTAGGTTTAGTACTTGTCTCTGTATAAAGAAATTAGATCTGGCTGAAACTGCACTCCTTACCATTCAGTAGAGTAAAAATGGTGAAGTAAGATATTTCAAAAACTGGTCTGGATACTGATGGATTGATATTTTTTCCCCTTAAAGACGTGCATTGAAGTATTGGAATCTTAAATATGAAGACCCTTCCTTGGGGTCTTGTCAGAATTGAAAGTTCTTATGCTTCCTTGGTGGACCACAGCTACATTTCTTATAAGGCAATGAATCCTAGAATTCCATAAGCATCCCCCAAGAGATCTATCTTTAAAAAAAGTCTGAAATAAAACCCTGTTCCCTGTGTATTTTGATTCTTTTTTTCTTAGAAAAAAGTGTCAGTCACAACTTATTTAACTTTTCACTGATCACGTTTACTTGACAGCAAAGTGTTCAGCTGGATAACTTCTAATCAGTCTGACACTGTCATCTGTTGAAGTATTCCAGGCTGTAATGGAGGGTTCACAAACTGCAGTCTCCAGAGACATTAGTGTTTCTTTTCTAGTGTAATCCAAATGTTCAGTAAAAATTAAAGTTAATGGACTTTTTTGTTTATTTGTTTCCCTGTGGTCAATTCTTCTCTTTATGATCAGTTTTTACTCATTCATATCCATAGAGCTGGATTCATACATAATTTCTTAAACACCTTTAAACTATGAATCTGAGTTTCAATTAGGCTGCAAACATAAGGAGGCAGGCAGAAATGTAAATTATTTCATTCAGTTGTTTGTAGCCTTGTTTGCTTTGTTTTAATAGCAAGAACACAACATTTCAGATTAGCAGTGTTGTTATTAATGTCAACCTACTACTGATTAGGCATTGCAGACATTTTAAATCAAATTTTACAGAAGATCAGAAAAAAGAAAAAGCAGAAGTAACCACAGGCAGGAAGAACAGGTACTGAACTTCATGGATCTTAAAGGGAATGACTTTAAACTTCAAAAAAAATTCTGGCTTGTAACAGCAGTGAGGGTCTCTGTATCAATCCTTTTTAAAGCTGGATGGGGACAGATTGCACCATCAGCTTTGTCAGAGGCCCTTAACGATCCTTGATCTTTATTTGCCAGAGGCTCTTAATCATCCTTGATCTTTATTTGACAGATAAGCGTATCGTACCTTCTTAATGCTTTGTTTCAAACTTTGAGAGAAGAAGGGAAAGTACAGCATGCTCTCTATTTTGCCTAACATACATATAGAATACTTTGATCTGGTGAAAATACATAGTGTCAAACAAATCTCTGCAAGGACATTAATAAAGAGAGCTGACACGACTCTAAGCGTTGTCCTAAATTTTTCCAATAAAAAAGGTCTCTGTAACGGCACTGAGCAATGCTGTCATCTGGGCTGAACTCAGCCTCCCTGCAGAGGCAGCACTCTGAACCCATGGAAAATGGCTCTTCTCCATTTATTTCTGCATCTGCAGGATGTCTGAAATTTGGTTAGATTTAATCAGCTGACTTTTTATGTGATTTACGTCAAGCAAGTAGTTAAAATTACTGATTGTCTTCTCTCTACTTGGATGCTGGGATCGAAGTTGGGCTCTTGTTCTTTTCTAGGAAAGTTCTTGAAGTGCCTTTCTCTGTTTAAGATTCTGACAGGAAAGGTGTAATTGGCACACATCCTGACACTTGCTTGTTTCTATGTAGCTATAACCTGTTCTTATGAGTGTGTGTTTGCTGTTTAAAGAGCAGATAATTATTGTAGTTTGATTTCTATGCTTAGGTCTTTTAAAATATGGCAATTCTTTTCAGCTCAGCATGAGGGATCTGGCAGTGTCTTGCTGTGAAGGCTGGAGCTGGCTGTGAGGCTCCCACGATGAACAATGACTTCTGTGGGTTTACTGGTACTGTAATTCTTACAGGTTCCTTGTTACTCCTCTTTGTAAACTGTAACAGTGTTTAAATATTAGTCACGGAAATAATGCTGTCTAGCTTGTGGTTGGTTTTCTGCCAGCTCTTGTTTCTTTTAATTTTTCTTTTTGTTATTTTTCTTATTGTGTTCTTACTTGCTCTTTTTATTTAAGGCCCAGCTCTATCTGAAAGCTGCTGCTGAGTGATTAGTATTTTTCTGCTTCAAAACACAGGGGAAAAAAAGGAGGGTGGTGTGTGTGTGTATATGTAGAAAACATATAGCTTAATGACTGCAGGGCTTCAAAAATGCCAGAACTTAAGATCTTCTATCTGGAGGAAGTGAATCTGAGTAATGGCTAGCATTCTTCAGTAAAGCATTTATTAGCCCTGGTAAAAGGCTGCAGTATTTGCTTTGAGTGGGAGAGAGTTTTATTCCTTAACGGTTAGTACCTAGGAAGAAATTCTAAAGACCAGATAAAAATTGTATTCAGTTGAAAATAGAGATTTAATAAACATTTTCGACCAAAAATTAGATATTGTACTATTCTAATACACAATGCCATTGTTGATTTAGAAGAGGCAATACCTTACTTAAGGGTACTATTAAGAAGCCTTTTCACTGTGTATGAAGCAGCATCTGTTTCTGTAAAGTTAGTTTATTGCAAAAATTAGATTAAGCTTTGTTTTAATTGTGGTATAGCGGTACAGAAGGGATATTGTATTTTAGGGATTTGTGTATTTTTAATGTTACCTTAAGGAGTCATATAATGTGAACTTCTGCTGCTGTAATGATGTAGGTAGAGTATTAAAATGCCTGGGTTTGTGTATTTTGCACAGTGGTAAGAGACACTACTCTTCTGAATGTGCTGGAGTCAGATACAGATCACGAGTACTGAGATGCGTAAGATTCAGACTATCCCAAGTCCTCCTTCAGGACTTGATTGGAACATTTCACTTGCCTCGTTTTACACTGTTGAGCAACTGTCCTTTTCATTTTACATCTTTGCTCAGTTGCTTTATCCTTTCTCTGTGCAATGTTACCATTATTCTGTTCAGAATAATTTTTCTCTGAGAAAGAAGCCACAAAACCTCTGGATCTGAAGACCAAGGATTTCCTTTATACATTAAGTGTTCTTGTAGATGGTATCTAGCAACTGAAAGAGGAAAAAGCCAAGGATCTGTGTAGTATGTTCAACCTATAAGTAGCAGCTGTATGTAGGTGAGAGTGGTTGTGAGTCTGCTGCGATTCATGGCAAGAGTCGAGCTGCAAAAAGTCTGAATGGGCCTGGGAACTTTTTCCTATGTATTTGGAAAGAGATTTCTGGAATTGCTTGTGCAAACTGAATTAAACTTTATTATTTTTTTGCCTACTATTATGACACATTGATCAGATATGGAAAGACTTCCTCAGAGAGAAGTGTTGTGGGAGATTCTTGTGTGTGCTCTCAGTATTTCCTGATACAAACTCAATGACAAGGCCTTCAATATCTCTGAGGTAAGTGAGAACAGAGTTCATCTGTGGCTTTTTGAACAATTTTATATAAACTGAAATCTGCGATTTATGGCCTCTCCATCTGATACTCTCCATGATATAGCAGAAAATATAAAAGCATTTAAGAATTCTTCAGGGTTTTATTCTGTTGTGCCAGTTATTTTTTTATGAGTGTTCAATTTTGTACACTGTATGGTTAAATTATATGAAATGTAGGACTAGGTTATATATAAAAATTTCTTTGTCTTTGCTTGTCTCTGTTCTGATTTGCAACTAAAGCTGGACTTAAAAAAAAAAAAATTAACTGTAATGGTATTAAAAAGTATTCCTAAATGAACGTGTTATGCTTGAGGTGAAACTTAACTCTCTAGGAAAAAAAATCTAAGTTGCCAAGAATTGCTTTTTTCCTCTGAGGTCTGTTCACTGTTTCCCTGTAAAACTTGAGGTGTCTAACCTTTTAAAATCAGGTCTTAAAGATGCTTAGATGTGATATAAGTAGGAATGTCTGAAAAGCCTTTGATTAACAGAGAAAACAGATTTCAGTTGAGGTTTAGGTGTATATCTTGTACTTCATTTTATTTGGGCTTTGGTATTTGGTGTATTAATTAGCTGTACTAATACAAAACCATTGGTAATAGCTAAAATACTGCAAACCTTGAAGGTAGGCAAGAGCATCTGTTTGTCCTAGTTACAATTATTTCTGCCTCACAGTGGAGGAAATTCAACTAAGCAGTTCAATATCAATATCAACTGAGACTAAGCAGTTTAGTATTTTGTCCAAGCAACACTAGTGCAAACCTCTTTAATCTGTAGAAGGAGGTTTCAGATCTCTTTAGAATATCTCTAGCTTTTACGTGGGTTGGGCTTGTTTTTGTTTTGTTTTGTTTTTTTTTTTGAGGGGGGGAAGTTTTTGTGTGTTTGATTTTTGGTTTGTTTTTTTTTTGTTTTGTTGTTTGTCAGATTTTGGGGGTTTTTGTTTGGTTTGGGGTCTTTTGTTTGTTTGGGGGGTTTTTAATGTTTTTGTTGGGCTGGAGTTTCTTTTTGTGGAGTTTTGTTTGTCTTGCATTTAGGGCAATGCTTGATTCTTGGCTTCTTGGACCTTAAAAGTTGACATAAACTGTCACCGATCTGGAAGAACAGGAACCTCTTCTCTTGTACATAAATAATTGTGGGGCTACGCATTGGGTGAGATCTGGGAGTTGATCTGAATTTAAAAACTAACTTGACAAATATTCTGTTATTAGCATTACTTTAGGGCAACTCCCATATTCTGCTCACTGAATGTGTGTGCCAAAAGAGAGGCAGCTGTACAGGGAGGGTATGCAGAAGGCTGTGCATGGTCCTTTCGCTGATGATGTTGACTTAGGCTCATGTTAGCTTTAAAGTGCCTAAAGTGTGCATTGAACTGGAAATTACCTTCCTGGAAGAAAATGGATGAATTATAGTTATCTAAAATCAGAAGGGTCTAGAATTTCTGAAGATCAAATCCTTCAGTCTAAAGGTTTTCTCCAGCCAAGAAAGCTGAAAAGGTCATATGAAAGAGCAAGTTGAGAATTAAAAGCCTGTTTTTTGTGAATCTGAGATGTTTAGAATGTTGTAGTCATGTTTAGATTGGTCCCTGGATTTTTTAGTTTTTATCCTTGTAGAAAATGTTTCCTTTTGAGGTGGATTTGGTGTCAATATTTTGAGAATGGTGCTCTTGTCTGTGACAGGTCTGCTGCTAAGCATATAATTGGCAATCCATTTCCTCTCCCTCATCATAAGTAGTTCTCATTTTATGGAATGTAATAAACAATATCCTTAGCTTATAAAAAAAGCTTTCCAAAACTTACTGTGTAACAAAGCACATTTTCTGTAGAAGGCTTCATGCACTGAGAATTATAAAAGGACTAGTTATGTAGAGTAGTTAATTTTTTATTTTTCTAAGCACTAGTTTTGCTAAAATTGTTGTAACATGGTGAATTTGACCTATATTTGGCAATTTTTGCAAATATTTTCTGTAAGAGAGGAAAAGGTGAAATGTTTCTAGGCTTATGTTAGGTAGAGTGCCCCAAGAATTTCCTCACTGGTGCTGAGGAAAATACCCCTGTTTGCTTGTGAGTTTGCAAGGAGGTCAGAAGTAGGCGTGACAGAAGCAGTAGTTTTATTGACCTGTGCAAACTGTGGTGATCAAGCACAGGACTTGACAGGTATTGTGGTCAATTCTGAGTGGATGATTTTGCTGTTTTTTAAAGTAATTTTCCCCCTCTTTACTTGCAAATTCTTTCTCTCTATCACTTTCATCTCCTCCAAAGGAAACATTTACACTTTCCCCGTGGATCCCCATTTTCCTGGTTTTTACACCTTAGTTTTGTATTTCACATATCATTGCCCAGGTAATTTCTGCCTGGTTAGCCATTCCATTAAGCTGGTACCCCTGCTCAGTTGTTATATCATGTTTATTTCTGCCGTTTGTCACGATGTTATCACATTAGGGTGTCCTCAAGGTTACCTTTGCATGCGCATTACTTTATCTTGGATATGAGGATGCTATGGTGGTGTCTCCTGTTCTTAACTTGTAAGTACAGCTGTACATTCAGGGTGGACAACTTATCTGCATCCTTCAGCAGTTTCAGTGGGCAGTCTTTGGGGAAATGCCCAATGGCAATGATGCCTTTTGTGAATGCAGTGGATAAAAAATGCAGCAAGATAACAAGCTTGGGTTTTTAATCTACCTTGAGGGAGTTTGTATTTATATCTCTTACTGCTGTGGAAAATGCCCTATCCCAATGCAGTAAGGTATTTGGAGTTAGTGGAGTCACCCACATTGTTTTGCTTCTCAGAAACAAGTGCTCACTGGGATCCAGATGGAATCCAGAAGAATGAAATATGCAGATGTCTACTTGATGTATTTTTCCACACTTGCTGTGAAAAGGAACATCCGTTACAAGCACTATCCTAGGTGTCTCTTGCCAACAGTAATCTTCTGCTACTGAAAGATTCTCCCTGCAAAAGAGGATATTCTAGAGGGCCAGGTACCAGGAGTTACAAGTTACAAAAAATGCAAAGCAGCTGTAATGTGTTCAAGAATCTGGACCTAAAGTATTTGGTGGTTTTGTACTATTTGGTAATTCATATATACCTAACTGTAGAAAATGTAGACAGCAAAGAGATTTGAATCTTATAGTGTGCATTTCAGAACAGTGCAGAAGTGTCAAAAAAAGTACAAAGAAACACCCAAGGATGAACACGTATTTACCTTCATCTTGAGTGATAGAAGAAAAAGTGTCAACAAGTGTAAGTCAATCTCTCTCTGTTTAGTTCTGGCTTACTGTGTGTGTTTGAAGATTATCAGTTCCAGCATAGATAGAAGGTGAATTTAGACTCTCTCATTAAATTAAAACTATTTTATTCAGAGAAGCATATCTTCAATATAAAAATAGACAAATGTGAATGTCAGTTTCAAAATGCCTATGGGTTAGGAATTACTTATGTAAGAATAGGCACAGTTGGGATTATTCACCTATCCCACTGTATAAGCATCTGCAATCAGTGTTTAGTGAAGGAGGCTTTTCCAGAGGGTGGTTTAGTGCTGTCTCAGGTGTTTGGGATTATTCCCTAAACTTTTAACGAGCATTTTGACTAGCTATGGATGCTGGAGGATAAGTAACTCCCAAAGACTCATTTCTCCCTTTCAGTGTTTTTACTTGCAAGTGTCCTAGTTACACTTAGAAAATGCCTAGTGATAAGCATAGTAAAACTCTAAATACATGTTTGTTTTATGGGTTAATAACTGCATGTTTATTTAAACCTCCGTTTTCCAAAGTATCAAAGTGTTTTGGTGAAATGGTTTTGTTTGGTTGGTTTTGGTTTGGGGTTTTTTTTAAAAAACTTCCCCTTGGGAAGTCTGGAGTAAAACAAAGCAACTTGAAAGTAAAATGAAAATAATACACCCACCCACCCCCCCCAACCATAAAGAAACTAAAGAGTTTGGAACTGCAGTAAAGGGAAATGAAGTTTAGAATTAATTTTAAAATTAAATTAGCTCTTTCTTATTTAGCAATAATGATGATCGATCAGTCATGTCTTGTCCTGCCCATCTGTGCCAAAGAAATTCTGGCAAAATTTTAAGAACAGTAAGCTTCCAGATCTGTTGTCAGCTTTGAAGCAGAGCAATTAAAACTCCAGCATAGGTACTTTCACATCAGTCAAACTAAGAAACAGTGGAAGCCAGAAACTATTAATATATGAGAGCAAGGGTATTGCTGTGGGTGCTTCCTTGAGAGATCAGCAAGAGAAAATACTGTGACTGTTGGTTTTCACCAGGTTGGCAGTACTGAAACTTTTGGTGCCTCCTAATTTCATCTCTATAGTTATGGGATAATTAATTCCTTGTAAATATATTTTGTCCTGAAATCTTTTGGCACTACTGTAGGAATGTTCTGCTGATAAAAAAAAAAGTCTGTGCATTACTGTGATTCTGATCTGGAGGCATGGCTTTTAGGCCATTTTCTAAGGGTAGTAAAATATAGTTATTAAAGAAAAGCAAGACCCAGATGATCTCTGCCAGTCCTTTGAAAGTTCTTAAGTAATTGGTGTAATTCTTGTGAGGAAACACAAGCATCTCTTTGCAGCTGTAGGATGCAGACTGTAGTGGTGTTTTTTTTTAACTTTTAAATGTTCTTCTCCAGATATTAATTTCTTGGGAAATGGGCACATACTGCCATGCCCTATGGTGTGTTTGCAGATATATTTCATGCTTGCTGCCCATTCATTTGGATAAGGATGCTGTTGGTAACTCAAGTATTTCTTGCATCAGTTACCCAGATCTTGTGGGAAACAAAATATAAACTCACTAATTAAAATAGTTTCAATTACTTTAAAATTATGAAAAAACTCCAACAAACAAAACCAAACAAAACACAACAAAACCAACATCCAAACCCCCCAAAATCTCTAAAACAAAAAAAAATCCTGAACTTTCCCCAAGACCTAACTAAGCTAATTGATTCCTGAGGTGTCATTACTTGGTGCATGGGAAGGTTTGGTGTGCTAGATACTGTCCCATTGTGGGCTTAGACTGTAACTTGGTTGAAATTTGGTTAAGATATTAATGGCTAAGTTCTCATCTTATAGCAATTATTTTGTAATGAAGTCTTTGCCATGTTGTGAAAGTGATGGTTGTTGCTGTTGTCTATGCTTTAAGACACAACAGAACCTTAAAGGATTGCCTTGCTAGGTTTTCTCACTTTTTTTTTTTTAAAAAAATCCCTTATCTTTTCAAATCAGGTGATTGTGAAAGTGCATTTTGGAGGCTGTAGCAACTTGAACTGTTCAAAAGCCCTAACTTCAGTCATTAGAGGCAGGAGAGAATTCTTTACTTTCTGCCTTCCTCCATTTATCTCTCTTTCAAATCACAAAAATTTGAGTCCAATAAAGAAAGTGAGTGACTCATGGCTATCTCCCTTTCCTAAGCCTCTTAAAGAAGAGAGATGTGCAGAAGAAAAAAACTATGTGATACTGTTATAGAATTTTGTACTGCTGAAACAGTAATTCCTTGAAAAGGAACACTGTATTTTCTTAGTTGAACCAACTTAGAGCATCCTTTTCCTGATTGTTCCTGCAAGTTGTTGCTTTCAAGACCTTCAGGGCTATCCACGTCCCTATCTACCATATTTAATTTGTTTCTTGAGGCAGCTGTTGGCTGGTGCTGCTGGTCTGTTTTGTCATTTGTTCATTTCTACACGAGCATCTTTCTGCTTTCTTCTAGAGTGTCTTTGTTTATAATAAAGCATCAATGGTCAGTGTAATTCTCTTGTCTAGCACAATGCAAAGGATATACAGAAGCCATACAGAGGGAGAAATCAGTGGGATGCAGATGAAAAAGCTTTGGTTGAAAGATACTTCATATAATTATCTACAAAGATACCTTTTCATCACATTTCAAATCCTGCTTTAAGTTTTCTGTCAGGATGCCTAAAAAAAAAAAAAAGGTAACATTTTCTCATAGAATCAAGAGTATTTCTTATTAAATTGGTTGTCCTATTGATCTTTTCACTCCCTGATCCTCTGTTTCTTGTCTTATAGACAGCAATTCATAAACATGAAAGCTTTGTGCAATATCTAGCCTATTTGGTTCTTTGTCTATTAACAGGTTTTATAGCAGTATGAAAGTTTAACCACCTAAATATAATCCAAGTTTCTACAGTGTTCTTTGCTTTGGCTTGTATGCCAAATACACAAGTCCTTTGGAAGCTTCAATGTATCATGATTCCAAACTCCTCCTGTGGAAAGTGACAAGCCATATAGCTAGTTAGTTAGGGAAGGGACTTAGTTCACCATAGATATTTTAGTTTGATGCTAACAATGTAATTTATTATATCATTTGATAGAACTAAGGCTTGAATTGAATAGATGTTGAATTCATAGTTGCTTTGTGGGCAACGTTGTGGCTGCTGTGTCTTTAAATGTCTGACTATATCTGCTTTTCTTGCCATTTCTGATTTGAATGTGTATGTTGCAAATTCGTTATATTGATCAATTCTGATGTGAATTGATGAGTTTAGCCCTGCTTTTAGAAATTATGATTCAAAATATGCCATTGTGAATTTTCAAAATAAATATCCAAAGTACATTCAGAGCTAAGATTTGTTTGCTCCTATGTAAGACTTCATTTTAGAATTAGGTAACTATGGGAAAAAATAATGAATATAGACAATTTAAATCAAATGAAACTGCTCTTTTGCTGACATTGCATATTGTAGATTGGCTTGACACACAGGGTGGAGTATGCACCCAGTCTGCAGTTCTCTATTGTTGGGCTCAATATTAATACCCACAGAGCTTGTTGAAAAAGTGAGGTACATTTCATGTGTGAAATACTTCTGAAAGGTCACAGACCACAGCTGATTCATAATAAAAACAGGTAGAGGAGAAAAATATTATAGAAGTTCTATCTTATTCCATTCTTAAGTCTAATTCTTTGTTTCACTGACATTAAGGAGAGTAGATAATAAACTGCCTGTCTCAGAACATTTTCCCCTCTGCCTATAGTGTGTAACTTTCAGCACAACACTTAAAGTATTTGTGTATGAGTTTGTGAGAATCTGAAGAACAACATATCTGGCAAGAGACAGAAGAACTTGGTCTCAGCTATGTGAATTTTCTCAGGATTGCTGAGCCATTACTCAAGTATGAGGGGGCAGTTGTTATATCAGACTTCTAATGAATTAATGTGTTCACTTTCCTCAGAATTTGTCCAAAATTTGGACATGAATTAAGAAGCAATTTTATTTCTGAATAAGAGAGTCTGCATAGTATTTTAAAGTAATTTTAAAAGAGGATACTTTGCATTCACTTCTTCAGTTAATTCTTAGTAATTTTCTGCAAACTCTGCCTTCACACATAGTGCAAATTCTGCATTAGACTGCTGCATCCCTGTGTGGAGGGCCATTAACATCTGCTCTTAAATAACATGATTGGAGATGTAGACCACCAGCTAAATACCCATCAGGTAAGCACAGAGCTTGTATTTTCTCAAACTAATGAAATTAATGTGGGCATTTGATTTTTGCTTTTCCCTTCAAGTTTTGTCTTTGCAGTGATTGCATGAAAATTCTTAAACCTTTTTTGCCGAAGTTGTAGACTTGGGGTAGTAAACTCCAGAGTAATGTATGGCCAACTTGATTAAGACTCTCTTTTAAATCTCTCTGTAATAGTAACAGCCATGGGAAAATTCCTGAGCACAGGAATACTGGATAACTGAAATACCAGGACCAGTAATTTTGTCTTTGGGCTGTAGTAAACAGGATATATGATACAATTCTGTGCTACAGTATCCTTAGCTATTTAGCCAAAACATCCACCAAAGCAGCATTTGATGTTTGGATAATACTTCATCGGGTTACAAATGGATAGGACAGCTAAATATATGCTAAAGACCAATTATAACAGATAAATTCAATTTCCGTATGGTACCAAATAGCTTAGTAAATTAATCTTGTATGTGTTTATCTGTCACCATGAAAATGTTACTAGTCCCTAGAAAATGCCACTATCTCAAAAGTTACTATTCAAAAAAAAAAAAAAGTGTAAACAATTTTCTTCCTTAAATTTAAACTAAAAGAAAGGAAATCTCTCTACTTCCCCTTTCAGACCATATCACCTGAAATAGGTCTTCAGGTTTTTTTGTTAATTAAAGTTATTAACAGCTTTAGAAACTGTTAGTTGATATGGTCAAACGATGTAATTATTACAATGCTGGAATGTTGTGGTCTGGCATTTGTTGGGTGCTGATTGACGTGATCATGTGTTTGTGTAGATACCATTCCCTACAGAACAGTAAATACTTCAGGTGCAGAGTTCATTAAATGATCTGGTAACTGAACCTCAACAGTATTTAGAGAGTATGTAGAAGTAAAGTAGCTATAAAATGTGCATGGCTGTTCGCTATACTTTCCTGGGGTATTTTCAGTATCCTGTCTCCCGATGATTAGCTGAATATTTATGATGCTCACCAGGGTTGCTCACCTGAATGCATCCAGGTTTCCAGGTCACAGCTTGCCCCTACTTAAAGCACCTTATTATTATAATTAACATTCCTTGACCTTCAAATTCTAAGCTGAATGTGTAGGTCTGGCAGTAAGCAAAGGTGTTTAGTATATTTTGAGATATAATGCACCTAGAAGCCCCTGAAAGTATAGTCAGAATGGGGTACTAGCAAAGGTAATTTTATGAGAAAGGCAGCAGAGTCCAGGCCTCATGTATGATGCTGTAGTTTTTTCATGAGTACTGGGATACAAGACCTACCAGCGATAAGTGTGCAATGGAGTTTGTGCTCAACAACTGCAAACTTTTCATTGCAATTCTTCATTCTCATTAGGTCTTTCAATAAATTTGGCACTCTCCTATCACTAGACCTTTTTTTTATTCATGCTCTTCAGGGAACACAGGGAAGGAATAGATTATTTTGTATATGTGTGAGGAAGACAGACACCCTTCTTTTTAAAAACTGTAAAACTTAAAGCTTGTGGAGTAGGAGTATACCATGAAAAAACTATTTTCTGCTCGAGAGAGGAGACGACTCTTAATTGTGGAGATGTAATAATATTTTTATTGAAGTCCTATATCTGAGAAGGAACAAGCCTAGGCACCAGGGGGCTGACTGGTTGAAAAGCAGCTCTGCAATGGAGTGGACCTTGGTGTCCTGATAGATGGCAGGCTGACAGCCAGCAATGCACCCCGGGGCAAAGATGGCCAACAGCAGCCTGGGCTGTGTTAGAAAGACTCCTGCCAGCAACTCAAGGGTGGTGATTCTTCCCCTCTACTCAGCCTAGTGAGGGCACATCTGGAGTGCTGTGTCCAGTTCTAGGCTTGCCAATACAAGAAAGATACAGACTTGTCTTATTAGACTGGAGCAAGTCTAGCAAGAACTAGAAGATGATTGAGGGACTGTCTGCAAGGACTGTTTAGCCTGGGGAACAGAAGCTTGGGGGATCTCAAAAAGGTATAAAAATACCTGATGGGAGCGAAAACATGAGGGAAGCAGACTCTTCTCAGTGGTGTCCCATGATAAAAGTGACAATGGGTGAAAGGAAACACCTTTCCACTGTATGTGTGGTCAAACACTGGAATAAGTTGCCTGGAGGGATTGTGGAGTCCCTGACCTTGTTTATATTTGAAACTCGGCTGGACACATCCCTGAGCAACCTGCTCTAGCTGACTCTGCTTGAGCAGTGGGTTGGACTAGAGGCTCTCAGGCAGTCCCTTCCAACCTAAATGATTCTGTGAACACAAATAGAAGCAATAATTAGGCTGAGCTCTGGGAGAGAATCTTTGGGTTAAAATGATGTAGAGATTCATGATAGAATAGGTCAGAATGTATCTCTGAACAATCTATTTAGTGTCTCTTTCACTTTGTATACAGTTACTTTAGTAGTCAGTCATTTCTTTTATCCTTCATCCCTTATGTCTTTGCTGCATTCTGATTTTTGTGCCAGGAGGCAAAAAAAACCTGGTATGAAAAATTAGTGCTAGAACTGAACTCCTGCAGTTCAAGAAGGGAAAAAATAGTAAATGGGGGAAGGGGAAGAATGTCTGGCACAGCTATTCCCAAGAGCTTTTGCTCACCTTGAGCAGAGCTAATAAATATGACAGGAGCATTAAAGTGTTATTCATCTTTTGGTTTTAATGTAAGGTTAAATGTATCTAAATGCAAATGTTTTTATCCAAAGACTTTTATGTTTCAGGATAATTCACTGAACTGTGAATTACAGAAGGTTTTTAGACTCTGGATCTTAGGCAAAATGCAGAAAATCTTCTGATATCTGTTACAGAGGTTTTCATCTGTACATCTTGAATTGTTTTGTCAAGGAAAGAAAAAAATGGGGGTAAATGAGAGCAGGCAGAAATTCAAAGAACTTGCCCATATTCCCAGGGTACATGAATTGTAGAGCCAAACCCAGAAAACTGATTTCTGAACTCCAGTGTGGCTCATTCTATTTGATGAAAAGGTTTTCCTTTCTTCTTTACATGCTTTGTTCTGAAGTAAACACGAATTGCCTCTGCCCTCACATCCTTTGCTCTCAGAGCTAATATTTCTCCTAGTATTCAGCCTCTCAAATGTAAAGGACAATTTTGTTTCTGTACTTTCAGTGTTGGGGACCAAGCACCTTCTTGCTAATACAATTTAGGGATTAATGTTCCTAGCTTTTCTGTGGTAGAGAGGTAGAAAAAAGTAGTGTGCTGGAGCTGGAATAATGATGAATATTTAACCTCTTTGCAATTTTGAAATCTATCTCACTTACTTAGGGAGTTAAATGAGCCTTTACTAAATTATTTTATTTATCCTTTGACCAGTTTTTAATATTTGAAGGTCTTCTTTAATATAAATGGAAGAAAAATTCAAAATAAGTCAATCAGAATAATAATTAAAAATGCATTTAGAAAATGTTGTCAAAACAGTTGGGCTTTTATGATTTGTTTAAGGTGCTTTTCCCCCTAAGCCATTTGATGAAATTAAATTGAAAAATGCCACAGTGTTGCTAAATATCACCTGCAGTGGGGGGGTTATTTTCTTTTTTATTTTAAGCTCATGAAAAACAAATTCACACAATTCTATTTAACTTGCTGGAAAGATACTTGGAGGACTGGGTACTTCAGAGAACATGAGTTCTTCTTCTTTGCCTATTCTCTTGCTGTAAATTTTTGACTTCTGCAAAGTGATTGTGAAAACAAGCACTTTAGTTTATCTGTGAAGGTGGACAGAATCAGGGACTCTTTTTTTAAAAAATGTTATTTACCCCCTTTTTGCCTTTTGGAGCAGGACATGCTTGGCTCTGCCTTGCCCCTTCAGTGATCTAATTCTTTCTACAATCCATCTTTTTCTCGGAAGAACAAGAATGTTGACGCCAGTCTGTGACAGTTATACACCACAAACACAGTCAATTGCTGTGGAGAGTGGAAGTGTCAGTAGCAGTAACATTTTTAATTTCTATTTTTTTGTACTGAGTGAAGAAACTTGCAGGGATTGTGCATCTGATGCTTGGGAGTCCTGTTCAGAGCAAGCTGGCAGGTTTCCCCTTTTGCTCTGCAGGTTATATAAGCCTCCTGTTCCTCTTGCAGAGGATAGCAACAGTGTTGATTTACTGCTCCAACTATCTGGGTGTGATTTATGACAAGAAACATACCCCACAGTGTTCAAGGTGGGTTTTGATATCCTAGGCCAGACAAAATAAGTGGAACCCATGCAGGGGTAGAACATTCCACTGAATACTCTAAGTACTCATCCAAAATCTGATCCTAGCACTCATTCAGAACTGGAAGACTGCAAACAGATATGAAAATCCAGCATAATATCAGACTGCTGCCTTTATGAAAAACAAAAAAACAGACAAAAAAGCCCCATCAAAACCCTAAAAACAAAACACAGAAAAGAAAGTTTTATGCCTTTTTCTGCATTTTCCTCTTGTGCCCACTCTGTCCTTGATGCAGTCTTTGTGTGTTCCTATGGCAGGTTGTATTCCCTGCTTTTGCTTTCACCTTAGCTGTGCATTCCCAGCTTTCTTCCCTTCATTGTCATATCTCTGGCTAAAAGGTGCTGAACATCCTAATTTGTCCTTAGAACTATCCCACCTCTTCCCTCCCTCCCACCACCTTCTCATCATATTTCAGCTCGGATCCTGAAAGGCTGGCCAAAAGGAAGGGGCAGAGTGGAGGCTAGAACAAGAGGATGATATAAGGAAATATTTTTTCTTTTGCTTTCTGGCAGAAATCCCATTTTATGCTGCATAGTTATGTAGAACTACAGCCCAAGATCCTGGTTCTTTACCAGGGGAAGCTACATCATGGAAGAGTGGTAACATTACTATTGTAGTACAAGATTGAGATATACATTGCCTGATTCTGGGAATAACATGCATTAACTAATATAGAGTTGGAGAATCTGGGACTCCTTGTGTTTGTTACACATGGGCTATTTCTCCCCAGTTGACTCCAAGATGAAATGATGGTTAAGGAACTGTCTTGCACGTTAGAGAAAGCAAATTTTAGCGCAGAAGCAGGATGTTTCAAACTGCCTTTAGCCAATCTGTCTAGAAAGGCAAATCTTACTAGAGCTGCTACCTGAGCTTTCTTATTTCTTCTCTTTTTCTCTCCCATATTTTCATTCAAAACCTTATTAATCATTAGCCTTCATGTGCCAAGACAGTACATCAGGATCTGTGGGATAATGTTTTGCCTCATCATTTTTATTTTTAAGGCTGATGCTGACAAGGTACAGGTATGGGATTAGAAAAGGGAAGTATGTGTATGTTCAAAACTAAACATATGTTTAGTCTTTATAACCTTGTCTTGGAATGTGCTCAAACTCTCCCATGGTTTTAAGTAGATCATGAGTGAAATTACCAACTACCTCATCCAAAATTGGAGTGGAGGAAGAAGTTTGCATAAGTCCCTCAAAAATACTTGTGTATCTTTTTCCTTTTCATTTGAGCTATCCGAAGTGTTACAATGTATTTTTTCTCTGTAACAATTTGTGAGAGGTAGTTGAAAAGCAAAAAATTGGTGGATTTTTTTAATGGATTTTTCAGGTGTTGCTATTTACTCAGTGATTGTCTTTCTACTGACAGGTTGCTGGCAACATTTTCTTTCCCCAGCTGCCTGTCCAAGCCAGGGCTCTTCCCTTGATGCAACTTTTGGTCTATCTGATACCTAATACTAGCCCCTAAAAGTACTATCAATGTTTTCTAATTGTGCCCAAAACTTCTTCTAGAATAGTAATACTGAAATTGCATTTTTGTGTGTGTGTGTGACAGGAATCATAAAATTAAACGTATTATGATCTAATGAGAAAATTCAGTTAAAAGACTTCTGAAAGCCTGTATTGACAACTTTAATGTAAAATCTGTGGTCTTACATCCTTACAGTAAATGTTAGATCTGTTTATGTTACCAATTCAGGATGATAGGTCTTAGGACATAGGAAAAATGAGATTCCTAAAGAAATACCATGCCATGGCAGCACAATCAAAATCTAGTATTAAAGAGTTTAATGTATCTGGATACTGGGGCAATGTGATGTTCCCCATCAGCTCATACATTAAAAAAAATCCTAAGAGTAAAACCTTCCAGATGGCATGAGAAATGTTTTCATAGCCATGGCTATGTATTTAAGAAAAAAATGTAGTTCATTTAACTGCAGTATTGAATTACTAGTACATTCAAATAATACTAGAAATCATGCCATGGAGACAGAAAATAAAAAAGAATGTCACAGGGGCCAAAGAGAATTATTTATTATTGTTGATCACCAAACAGGTATGAACAAGTTTTTCATGCTTTGGAAACTCAGCAGAGAGAGGCAAACGGAGGGAGTAGTTATGTAAGAGTATTTAGCAGCACTTTCAGTTTCCAGAGACAAAATTAGAAGTGCCAGACTGTTCAAAATTTGCCTCTGCTTGTCAACTTTCTATGAGGACCACATTTCAGAGGGTCATTTTAATCAAAATGAAAGACACATCCTATTAGGACAGCTTTGCTGACAAATTATTAAGATGAATTACTAGCATACACTTGTCCCAGATGCCTTGTTGATGTCAGTTTGTAGGAGGCATGGGAGGACTTACAGTATATGCTTTGCTCTTTAAAAGCAATTTACAATCAAAGTTAACAATTCTAAGTGAGAAGAGCTTAATCCTAGAGCTGTCACTTGGCGTTATTTTCAGATTCCTGACACATCTACATTAAAACAGCTTATATGTAAAAGTTAATAGGGTCTAGAAGGGAAGAATATTTCATTATGTAAAACAATCAACTGTTTTTGTTAGAACAACCACATTTTCTCTCTGCAGAAGAGGCAGTGGCATAAAAAAATAGAACTTCTAAGTTGGCTCCATTTATAAGCTTTTTTAACACTGATCAAAATAGTTCTGAGTGACTATTTTTTCCTGGACAACAGCTGGCGGACCTTTGGTCTGCCTACGTAGGCTTTGATGTTTAGTGGCTCTGCCTACTGTTTTTCTCCCTCTCACTCCCTCAATTCAAATTTATGTTGACTTTTTTTCACTGAAGGCAGTGAATATTATATTGTAATTAACTGAGGAAGCTGGAATATTTGACAGGTATTTAATGACAAGTTGCCACTTTCAAATATGATTGGTATGCTGCCATGTCTGAGAAAAAATCTTACTGTGTCTCCATTTAGGAACAAGAAATCAAAGGCTGTTGATTTTGCCTTGCAAAAGTTTCAAGAGTTTTAACCATTTCACTCTCCCCTAACACATACCTTCAGACTTATTCACTAGACTAGCTGTGAGCCAGTATTAGAAACCCCAACTTTAGAGAAAGACTTCTGATTGGTACATATGTCTCTCTAAATAATCCAGAACAAGAGTCAGTATTTCAGAACATACCAATTCTCTTCCATTTTAAAATTGGCCATGTGAAACTTTTCCTCTTGGAGAACTCAGGAAAATGAAAGGTTTGTACTATCCAAACAGAGTTGCTAAAAGTACATATGATGATAAGAGGGTAAGCACTTTAAAAAAGAAAAAGAAATGAAACAGATTAATTTCTAGGTGTATGTGAAGGAAAGAGATTCTGTGTAGGAGGTATGCTAATACAGTACTATCATCTTTATCCTTCATTTTGCATGAGATGTCTTTTTGCAGTAGTATCCCATGGTTTGTCTCTTAACTTGTTGGGAATACTATTGCATCCCATACTATTAATTCTTGCTCTTTCCCTTCAAAGCAGGGCATGAAGGCAGTCTGTGAGAGCACAACTCCCAGGGACATTGTGGTGCTACTTGTGCCTGGGCTGGAACAGGGGTCTTATGGCTCACTGTGGTCATGACTAGTTCTATGGAGCTGTGTTTGCAGATCATGAATCAAGGGAAGCACTTGATAGATGGACCCTCCCTTGGAGCATTCTGCTTGCATCTTTCATCCTTTTGCATGAAGTTGCAGTACGTGTCTTTCTGATTTCTAAATAAGAAAATTGGTCTGTCAGGAACTGCTCAGTTGTTTCTGATAACTCCAACCCTATGCTAATCATAACTCTGGCACGGTGTTTCTCCATCTGTGTGGAAGAAAAGAGCATGGGAGGAGGGGGTGGTGGTGGTGGTGATGATACACTAGTGCTACAACATTCACCATAAGCAAGATTTTGTTGACATACCATAACATGTTGTGATTAATTAGTCCTCTCAGTGGTACAGTGTGCTTAGTGTATCCTGATGCAAGAAATAAACCGAATGTCAGGTGTTTATCCTGCCTTTCCCTACTGTGGTACCTGAGAATTCTCTGGCCCTGTTATGGCTGTGCTGTCTGTATCTTTGCTAGATTTGTAGCACATTTATTTTTTACAGGGGGCAAACCTCTGCCTTCCGTAGAGATGCACTGGGGATCATGCTTCTTCATACAGAAGCTTTTAGCTTCTGTTTTGTTGCCTGTTTTCCTTCACAGTGGAGTCTCTAATTTTTGTTGCTGCATTGATGATTGCCTTTGGAGAAACTGAAGTCCAATAGGAGATAGTAGAAAGAAACAAAAAGGGTAATAAATTCTGTTCCATTGCCTTATTTCATGGCAAACAGAACCTGACTCTCTTTGATGCCCTCTTCACTGAGGCTCAACTCAAGTTACAGTTACAGTGAAAACAAAGTGTACCTTGGACAAAGGAAATTGTGGAGAAAGCAATCAGTGTGGCTAAAGAGTGATGCTTATACTGCATTTCTGATGGAATGGAACACAGAGACCAAACATTCGATGATGATGTGAAAGGCTATGTATGAAGTGCTATTACTGTCACAATGCTGACTGAATGCATGTTGAAATTACCTTTACAGGAATAGCAACAAATGATCTCTGTATCTTTCCCTCCTACTCATCCAAAGCTCTCAAGGCTGCATTCCTAATCAACAAAAAGCACACATCCCACACCCATGCCAAGAGGAATAACCTGAGCATACAAGATCTGCTTTGAGTTAAATGTTAAAGTCACGTACCCTATATTGTCATGTTATTAGAATTGAAAAGATAATGATAAATTCAATTCTAATTCTCTACATCTACCCTTAAGTCCTGTTACTCGAATTCCAGTGCTACAAACAAAATTCTCATTAAGTGCTAATGATTATAATCATGCAACTCTTTATAGCATATTGTTGTCAATAATTACATACACACATTCTTAGGTTGGAATCTTTCTTTATTAAAAATACATTCCCTTTTAGGAGCTTCAGTCACTTGAATGTGGAGTGAAAGTAAATTAGGCTGTTGCAGGCATTGCAGCTATAGTTACTACTTCTTCCATTATTGCAAGTTATTATAAGCTTGTATGATTGAAACTGCCATAGATAAGCATGCAATAATATTTTCACTGTCACCATGATCACTGACTGAGATAAGAACTTGATGTTCTATTTTTGTTCAGGAGAGAGAAAAACAAGGAGGGGAAAATGGGGGGTAAAGGGCTTCAAGTCTTGCAATGATATGCAAGAAAAAAAAATTTCCAAGCCTAAAGCAGGCCCACACATACGTCAATGATGACACACAGTGCTGAGAGGATTTAGTGTTAAAGGGACGTCTGTTAATTTTATTTGCAAGAAGGAAGAGAAAGCATGCACATTCAAGATACTTGTTGTATCATTTTTAAATCAAGGCCATCTTTTTCTCAGTGGTAAACGTGAAATGTTTTTAAAGGCCAGACTTAGCATAAAATCTATTGGTTGCTATGGAGACCACTTACCACACAGGACTGCACTCTGTGTTCGACTCTGTGATTTTCTCTATTCAAAGGTTTGGCATTGTCAAAAAACAAATTAGTTTTTCAGTTGTTTATCGCAAAGTTCATTATTAGAAAGGTAATAAATAATATGGTATTTTATTCGTGTGTAGATAGGTGCCATGTGTGAATTAACTAGAGCACTATTCCTTAAATTTGCCATTTTAAAATAATTATAGCAAAATTCGCTATTGTTAGGAAATAAAACAGATTTTGATCGTTCTATATAAATGAATATGAAGCAAAGCAGGTAGTTGGAAGTCTGATCCCAACAAAATTACATGGTAATAAGGCTTTTCACACCTACACAGCACTTAGTAACAAAGCACTGAAAGAGGAAAGAAAGATTAAGCTCTGTTAGAGTAAAACTTTATAGCTGAGGTGCGTTACCTCTCTCTTTATGAAAGGAAAGGTGGGTTCAGGACCCAGTGCTCACTGAATTATTCATGCCGTCTTTTGCATCTCAGATCTTTAGGGTTGAAGCTTGTAAGGATTGTTATTAGCACAAGCACAGATCTAACTAGGTACAGTAGTTCAGTGAAAACCTGTTCAGCTGCTTTTCCTGAAGTGTTTGTCTAATTACAGCAAATGCTTTCTGCCAAACTGCCTAGCACACCCACCTCAAAAAGAATGCATCCAGGCAGGATGTGCAAAGTGTTTCCTCTGGAGTGTATTTGAAAATGAGGCTAGTCAACACCCAAGACCTGGGTGAGAGAGACAATTAATAGAAGTATCACAGGAAGCCTTTTATATTACCTTAAGATATTTCAAAAACAAATTGGTGTCAGCAAGTTCTTTCTCACTTCTTTTCTTTTTTTTTTCTTCTTTAATAACATTTTAGTCTAATTTCTAGTTACTTGAGGAATATATGAGTATGTTCCTTTCAGCACTTGAGATTTGCTTCTGTCTCCTCCTTAGGGCATTCTGTATCCTATTAAGCCAAACTCAGAGCTGCTGCAAGAGGTGCACCTTCACTGACTTCAGAGAAATGCTGGTGCTGCTTTTGGTGTGTGGTCTCACTCCCATTTTAGGCCAATGATAGGACTCTTCACACAGCACAGTAACAGCAGGTCTCAGCTCAAAGGTTTCTGTGTGGAATTCTTGTGTTAAACTATTCATTTGACTTATATGTAATGGGTAGATTCTTGTGCAGTGTAGATTTTATTTAGTGATTTTGTAGGACCATTAGATAAATGAAAAGATATGTGAGGCATGGTGGTTTATGATGGTCATTTCTAGAAATTCTGCATCTGTAGGTAATGCAGTAAAGTTTGCTTAATTGCAAATCTAATTTGTTGCCAAATATTTGTGTGCATATGAGTTACTTGGATCTTACTTTCTTAGTCAAATCACTCTTCTACTAAATACCAACTGTACAGTGTCAAGCTCTGATAATTAACATGTTGCAAACATGCAATTAAGACAAATCAGATTGAAACACATAAGAAAAATGAAAGTATAATTCAATTCCAGCTATTGTGAAGTCTCTTCAAGAATTATTATGCAGTTGGCCTCCTCCTGTGCAGTTCTATGTTTTAGCAGAGCGTGTACTGTTTCGCACTGCATGCAAAATAACTAAAAAAGAAATGAGTCTTTAAAAAGGAATGCTCCAGTTTAAACAAGCCAGTGGGGGCTACTTAGGCAAAACTAACTGGTGACACTATGTTTATACTGATAGACAATACTATCTGACTCCCAAATGGTGCAGAAAAAGCATGTTTAAAAAGCATATACTGAAAGTGTCCTATAATTATTTATAGTAGAAAACTACTTCTTCCTCATAGAATAAGCTTTTAATTTTTTCTTTGTAGTCTGGTTTTAGCCTGAGCTCTCCAGCTTAACATCTTGCCTGTGTTTTTCCTTTGGTTGACTCTGGCTCCTTCAGAGAACTTAGTAGGGACCTGGTTTTCCTTCTGTGTTCTGCCAGAGTTCATTAGGGTGCCACAGACTGTTAATAAAGCAGAATTTTTTGCCTACCACATAGAACAGAATAATATTGTCTTTAATAAAAAGTAAATGTACTAGGAAGCCATCCCTATCTGCTTTACCTCTCCTCCTCTGCTTCTCCAGCAACATGACAAGGGGCAGAGTACTAGACAAGCCATTGTGTCTAGAACTAGTTTTTCAAGTGAATGAAGCACTCCTTAAAGGCACTCTGTAGAATATGAAAGAAGTAATCCCTACACTCAGACCATTCAAGATTCCTGTACAAAATTACTAACCTAATAACATGACCTGAGTCAGATATAAAGTGGATTTTTTCCCATTTTTTGAATAGTATCAAAACTTTTACAGGAATATTCATGAATAGGAATCCTCTTGCTGCATTATGCAGTTCTCAGTTTCTCTGCTTAAACTGGTATCTTTCTGAAAAAAATTGTGGGCTTGGTTTAATACCAGTAACTACACTCCAGGTTCTGCAGAGCATCTATGTTGTTGACAACACAGCGAGTGACATCTTGGTGAGAGGCAAGGTTGATAATTTCAGTACTTACCAAAATGAAAATCAGTGCATAGTTCAATTTGGAAGTTTCACTTGGGTTTTGCTGTGTCTACACATGCTCATAAATCTTACCGAAGCTGAAATTTTTACTGAAAAGAAATAAAGCAAAAATTTTATGGCTTGACATCATGTTTATAGTGCATCCTATTTATAATTAATCATCCCTTCTTCTGAAGAAGATGCATTCTGAAAAAGCATTAATGAAAACTGTGATACCATTTTTAGACTGGAACTTAACTGTCTCTAATAGGTAGCTCAGTGCAGTAGTCAGTAATGGGATTTGTACTGGATTCAGTTTGCAACAGATATCAAGAGCAGTGTCTGTATTCAAGAAGAAGTGATGGCTTTTCAGTTAAAAGCTAAACCATCCCAGATCACATTCCTCATTTAAAGTTCAGTAATCTGAGTTAAAATCAGGGGACATGCCGTGTACGTGAGTTAAAGGTATTTACAGAAAACAGCCCTCAAGTAATGACCTAAGATGCAATCAGAAAGAATGAGTCTGCTAAGTTTTGTTCTGTTATTATGGACTTCAATAATTTTATATAGAAAAAACCAGCACTGATATTTCTCAAAGGTTGAGAAATGGGACAGGTAAAATTACTTAAGGATTTATTTGAAGGACAAGTAATATATGAACCCAAATACCTGAATTGTCTAGCCCAGACTCTTTACAAAAAGTTAATTTTCATCCCAGACCTCCCGGGTAAGGAAATTTTTTTAAATGCTTTAGGTATCAAAAGAGTTGCATAAGCAAAAAGGTCTCCCTTTGTACAGTGGCCTCTGATTCTGTAGAAAAAAGTACTAATTTAATATATTGAACATCCAAATCAAAACTGAAGTAGTTAGTGTTCTGAGGAGCAATGGGATACTGAGGTAGGGATCCACTGTCTTCTGTTTTTCTAGTTTCAAGATGCAGTGATTTCTAGATAGCTACAATTCATTTAATAAAGGGGGAAAAGCAAATGTATATAATCAAAACAATTTATTGTAAAATGAAAACAGAAGTAAAACTTTATCAAGTGCACTCAAGAGGGACAGGGCAAATTTACTGGATTCTGTGAGCTGTAATTGTTGAAATTGATTTGCTTCACTTCACATCAAGAACAATTGCTTATCATTGATTTGGATTCATACAGTCTCTGACCTCACAATGTCAAAAGACTGAAGATGGATTTGGTTAGATTTACTTCTACCACCAGGGGCACGTAAAGAACAGACTAAGGGAGTATTGAATGTATATTAAAATATTTATATTAAAAATTTACATAAATCTACATTTAAACCATGACCAGTCAAGAAACAGACTATGTTGTAAAGGACTGGTGTTTGGATGCACTGTACTGAGCTTTGTGCACTAGACCCTCAAAGACAGAGCAGTGTGTGCATACTGTCCAAATGCTAGAACACTGTACAGTACAAGCATGTCTTCTGTCTATTTAAGGTTGAAGATTTTTTCGTTTATATGTCTTGGATTCCTTTTCCTGTCAAATGACAGTACTTATTTTAGTCATTATCAGATTTCTAAGTAGCTCACAGATAAGAATAATTTTTCCCTAACTGAGAAATGTGTAGGTTTATAGGCTCTGTTTTGTGTCATTGAAAAATCATTTCAATTTTCTAATGAATATGAAAATTAAAAGATGGATTATTTCAGGAAGATATGTTACTATTGTTGGCAACATCTATTGCCTTCTTTGTGCCAATGCATTTGTAAGTTTAATACTGTGTGTGACCTTGAAACTTGCAGAAGAATACAGTCTGCAGTAGAGAAGAACTGACTCTAGCATGCACTGGTTGGCATCAAAGTAAATAGTATTTACTTGCTTGAAATACTTCTAAAAGAATAAAAGTAACATGAATTTTTCCCCGTGACTGACAAGAGGTTCTCCCTTCCCTTCTCCTTATGTCCTTCTTTGGTTTTGGGACAGTTCTCTGTCCACTGAAATAAGTGCTACTTTCCAGAAATCAAAACACGCTGAATAATTCCTCAGTTGAGGCACAGCCTGCTGATTTGTAATGCTGTCTCTTCATACTCATTTCAAATGACTGTTAAAACAGAGCACTGAACACCCACATCTCTGCTGTATTCCTTCAGCAGTGCTTAACAAACCGGTTCCCCAGAATTCACTGTTCCCTTCACTGAAGGGTTGCTGCTCCAGTGTGCACAAAGTCAGTGCTGTGCCACTGCAACAGCAATATTCACCTCAGCAAAATCTGTTTATAACTGAGAGTATTATACTATCAAATCACAACTAGCCAACTCTGCTTGTAAAAGTTGTCATCATTTTTTTCTACAACAGAGAACAACACAGAGCAAGGCTCTGCATATGAATGTGCATATGTACATGGTATTGCACTTCTCTCAATTTAAAAATGAATTTGACGGGGGAGGAATATTTCCTCCCAATGGTATTTTTGCTCTCTTAGAAACTGTATCTAAACTACCATGCCAAAATCCTCCTTAATTATACAGATGAAGCCTAGCAAATACTGTACCTTCCTGTAATGTGCCTAAAGGAAGACTGAGTGATGATGATTTCATTGTCTCAGTAGATGTAATGGTACATCTAGACCTTAAAATAGCAGCAAATCCAGTTCTAGAAGGAGATGGTAACAGTAACTGTAATCAATGTACTGCTGTATAAAAATGCGTATTTGAGTTATGAGAACTTCGAACTAATTCCTGTGTGTGTAAGTGTAGGTACAACTTGTAGCCCATAGTTGTGGGGTTTTTTTATCACCCAGATCATCTGTCTGGATGTAGATTCCATATTCTGCCACACAATAACCACTTTCTCTTAAAGCTCATGGGGCTGGGGAAGGGAAAAGCAGGCTCAATATGCAAGAAGATTTAGCCTCTGCAAAAATGTTGTATTCTACTAGACAGTGTAATTAATGAAAGGATTTAGAAGAAAGAGCCTACGGAGCTCTTTAAAGAACAAAAAGGGGATGTTTATCTGCATTATGTCCCATGCTGCAGTTCACATTTTCAGCTGGCTTAGTGTCAATAGTAGCTTATGATTCTGTTAGCTTTACACAGAGAGAAAGCATACCTAGATGATAGATGTCACTTGTGGATTTTTCTTTGTCTTTTTTCCCATGCACTCAGTCTGCAGTGTATTAGTAGGTTATTTTCCTATAATAATTCAAGATGTCTGGCAAATGTACCAAGGTAGTTGGTTTATATTCAATTTACAAACAGTTCTGAGTAGTTTAGTATTCTTATGGCTTCTGCTTATGGCATTGAATTGAGGTGAACAAGTGGATGGCAATAACTCTATGAAAGAAAAGAAATTGCATGTTTTTAATGACTGAGAGACAGTGGAATACATAAGACTGGTAACTCCAAGAACAGCAGATCATACTCTCCTGTCATGGAATGGTGTAATTTCAAGAAATGGGTTTTAAAGGGGAGGTATTTGATATTTTGTGCTTTAGCAGATTGGTCTTTCCTATGGATACCTGAACTAAGGAGATCAGCTTCATAAACATTGATACAAGTGGACTTTTCTCTGTTCACCCTTCCATATAATGCCTGTCTGCCAGAGTTTTTCTTGAGCAGAGAAACCCAAAATTAAATTATGCCAATGTCCACATGCCAGTCATGTTTCGATACAGACAGATAACTTGTGAAAGATCAGAGAAGAGTTTGTGTCCTGTAGGTGCTGCACCAAGCAACATAACAGTGTGTTGCTTTACTAGTCTAGGCCTGCTCAGTCTCTTGGGCTGATAGAATTATGGAGTCTTCAGCTGCTGATCATCATAGCAACAAGAATGATTGTACAATAGTGACATAAAGGAGGAGTGCTTGGAAAATACCTCCAAATTGAAGTTTCTAGTTCTGATTATATGTTCTTCAGTGTGATTTTTAACAGTCTCTCTTCATATATTTCAGCACAATTGTGAGAATGTTCTAGTTGCAAGGAGTTCTGCAAAGGATTAAACAAAAATAAAAATCTTCACTGGGGGGCCTAGGGGCTTGCTTCAAAGTACAAATCACTTTGTCCTTTTGTGGGTATGCCTGTTACATTCCTTGTCTGAGTTCTGGGGACTTGAACTTATTCCTGTAAGTAATTTGTGCTCTCTACTGAATGTACTTCTCATGGAGTGAGCTGATCAACTTAAGGTAGGCCTTTGTATATAATTTTGGTTTTGTCTTTATGTACACAGTCTGTAAAGAACACAGCTGGGCAACTACTGTGTACTTTGCCAGCATGCATTAAGAATGTTGGAGCCTCTCTTCAGTTGTGATGATGTTTCTCAGATTTTAGCTTCTCGCAGCAATGACTGGCTACATATGGAGATGTAGCAGTCTGTTTTGTAATGCTGACTTGAAATTGTAACTGTAATGCAGACCACACACAGTTTCCCATAAGAAAAATAAATAAAACATCTTTCTTCCTTTCCAGGCACTGTTAAAAAAAAAAAAATCAATGTAACTCTCTGTAAAGTTATAAGGTCCATTAAAGACAGCAGCTTTGTTTGAATTAGCAAGAGTGTATCTTCATTAGTTCTGCTGTGTTTTGTTCTCAGGTATGACTTTGTTTTCCATCTGAGAGGAGTCCTAAACTTAAACATAAGTTTATTATGGTTTGTTAGTATTTTAGGTGTTTATATTCATATCGCAGAACTCAAAACAGAGTGTGATGTATATCTACTGAGTAGCTGCAAAGATCTGCTTCAAGTCCAAGAGTTTGTTTAAGCTCAGTGAACAGGAAGCCCCTTTTTCCCTATATCTTTTCCCTGGTTGTTGTTTTGCTCCATATTCAAGCACCAAGTCTGAGACAACACTACGGAGAGCATCCAGAGAAATTTGAAAGAGCAGCTTTTCCCTCTCTGGAGCTCTGACCCCAGCTGTGGTTTGTGGACTGCTGTTTTGCCTTTATTGGCCCTTTTGATGCCACCTTAAGGTGAGAACAAACACAGGAGCAGTAGGCTACTATGACAGTGGGTTTTGAGGTGCTTTTTCATCATGGATACGGAGCCTGAAGCCATGGCACAACACACAAACACTTGGAGTGTCCTCACCTCCATTTTTGCAAACTCATGTAGATTTTTACATCCTAAGTAGCCACGTCAGCAGGAGATGGTCTCTGTTCAGTGTCTTAATGAAAATATTGACATGATTTATAGGCCATTTTACCAGTCACTGCACAGGGGTGGAGTGTGTCTGTATCAGAGGGAACTTAACAATGAAACAGATTTTCCTCTTAAGAAACTGTGTTTAAGTAGACTATACAATGGCTTTTCTGATTCATCACTTTGAATAATACTTTCAAAACCCTGCTTTTAAAAGTATCCTTATTATTAATGCCTTCTGAAAACTTTATTGGGCATGGGAGCTGACAAAAGAAGCAAGGAACCTCACTGATGTGTCTTTTCCCCAAAATGTAAGTTAAGTTTTGTGTGTCATTAGTTCTCTTACCATGAGCTGTGAATGACTGTGGGATGGTGGACAGCATTTCTAGGTGAGCCTTTTAGGTTTCACTGTAAATTTTGACATTGTCTGATGTAGAGAACAACATAGAGACTCTGATGATAAAGATATATTAATCCTCTTAAAAGTGGTTGAAGCTCAGATGACTTCCTATTTAACTTGCTTAGGCCTTGAAAATGGTAAAATCTTACAAATTCCTGGAGTCCAGGAATCAGTTTGACCAGTCTGTCATGATAGAAACTGGTTTACTTGTGTATTGAGCCTTCCCTGAGCCCTTTCCAACGTGTGTTGTAGGAAAGGAGCTGAACTGTCACCTGGTGTGTGTATACCTCAAATGAATGCAGAATCTCAGTTCAGTATGAGGGAGCTTTAACATTTTCCTGTTGTATCTTCTTGCTAACATTGTTTTCCCCCTCTTTTTTAATGATAATCCCTAGTTTCTAATGTCCCCACTGCATAGATTCACAGGTATGTTTGTGGATTTACTTTAGTTTCCATGCTGAATGAGATTGAATCTTCCTGGACTGTAGCCAAAAGACACCTGCAAAGATTTTACTCTCTGATCTGCTTAGTCCCTCTGTTGTTGTGACAGTTTGTCTCCTATGGTATCCAGATTTTTTCACTTGTGATGATAAAGAGCTTCAGCTCCAACTCAGCTTCCAGCTGGTTCCTCTTGTCAGGTTCATAACATAGGCAATGCACTTAACCCAGCTATTCAACTATTATACTTGAAAACAGTTTTGCTGAATGAAATAACAGCAATGCTTCAACCCTCAATTAGGCCACTATGTTGTAATGTTTCTGCTGATTATGCTGGTTCCTGGCAGGCTGTCTTGGGCCAACCTCACTGTGTCTTTTTTCTTTTATATTAAATCTAGGACATAGTGTGGTGTCGAGGACGGCTCATTATATTTGGGCTTTGTCAGGTTTAAGATGTCTCTGTCTTGGTGGTTACAGAGAAATGTGACCAGGGAGAAGCATGTGGAGTTGGGTAGCAATCCCCATAGTTAAATAAGGCAGACGGCAGCTGCTGGTCTAGGGTTTTGTGTCATGGCTGATGCGTTTTTTCAGCATCTGCTATCGAGTCTGGCTTAATCATTGGACCAGATCATGTGTTTGAAATGGTAAACTGGAGCTTTCAGCAACTTGATCCATGTAAACGATAAAGTTCATGCCTGGGTTTTGTTGTGAAACTTGCCCCTTTATTGTCTGGCTTTCTTCTTGGATGTTGCTAACTGGAAAAATTGTTTCTGTCAGCGATTATCTTGGCATTTATGAGATGTAGGGATAGGGCCTCGGTGTAATGGGAGATGCTGTTTATTATTGTACAGAGTCTGATATTCTGCTAAGTGCTTGAACAGACTAGTTGTATCCATGTTCATTTTCTCAAAGGGAATGGGATGATATGTGGGATTAGAAGGATTCAGGGATATTTCCTAAGCCAGCCACTGGCAACTGATGCTGTACAGGGAGAAACTCTATATATTCTTGTAAAATACTATACTGTTGAAATAACAGGGGCTTGTTTAATGTCCTGGCCTTGGCAATGTAAATGCTGTAGTATTTCACATGTTCTTGCGATTTCTAGGATTTGAAGAAGAACTGTCTTTTGGATCCTTTTTTGACTGTCAGCAAGAATCCAAAGCTAAAGACTTGCTCATTCCTCTTTACTGTTCTGAAATTTCTCCTGGAAGGTCCTAGTAGATGGATACTCTGTGATAGGACCTCCTTTTCTTCATTCTACCTGAGACCTTATCTCTGCTATCAGCAGGTTTAAAAGCTTGTCCCTGGCAATTATGTCACTGGCTTCACAGCCTGTTATGACTGGGGAGGTTTTTCCTCTTGTATTTATCCACAGAATCCACACGGGATCAGAGGAAAATATTGCATTGGGAGGGACCTCTGAAAGCTTCTAATCATGAAACCACTCTACAAATAATGATATTAAATATACAAGCCAGAGAAGGACATGTGGGCACCCCTTATGATAACAGTAAATGTTAAAGGCAAAATAAAATAACCCCTGTGTGTATGCATACACATCTGCATGTGTAATCATCTAAACTGCTCCTCTCCAAGGTGAGAAATTCTGATGATCAAACAGGTTTTCCCTTACCCACGTTTTTGCTGCTTGCACAGCACTGGTTATAATTAGTCCCTTATGCAAA
>JAWWLV010000144.1:29098363-29108437 GCA_035041135.1 Platyrinchus mystaceus
ATCTAGCCCCTTCCCTGCAGGGCTGCCCCTGGCCTGCCAACCCCAGCCAGTGCCTTGAGCTTCCTGGGCTTCCTGACCCCTCCAGCTGGCAGGGGCCTTCTGAATGTTAGGGAGTATGGTGACCTATGTCAGAAGTCCCTCTGAAGGGCTGGGACTTTCCATCATGCCATCAGCTCCCTCCAAGTTGGTGTTACCTGAGAACCTCCTTGAGGGTAGGTTCTTTTGTCCTGTTGATCAAGTTGTTGCTCAACTGTTAAGCAGTGCAGCCCCAAAAGTGACTCATGAAGAGCACCACTTCTGTCTGCCAGTCAGTAGGACTTTGCACTGTTGGTCAATAGCCTTTGAGCCCAATGGTCCAGACAGCTTTTCAGCCACCTTGGGCACTTCCCTGACTGTCATTAGTCCATGGAATTTCTTGCAGTGTTTCCTCTAATATCTTTAGTGGGTACCACCTTTTTCTCTATAGTGTTTAGATTTAGTGCTTTATTAACATGGGATTTCTGGGAAGGACTTTCTGATACGCTGGATTCTATTTAGACCAGAAGCCTGATTATGGGCTCCCGTTGCTAATAAGATGATTATGATAAATTGTTCTCCTTTACTCTGAACCCACTCTTGCAATTCCGATGGTAGGTCAAAGCAAATAAAAATGTTTATTTAGGGAACTCAAAATAGCACAATTGTAAAGCTTGGAGAGATGACTAAACAGAAAAGAAATTAAGATTATGACTCTATTTGACTTACATTAGCACCCCAATTTCCTTTTACAGCACAGAGCTATTTATTAAATCCATTTGGACTTACTGTTCCTTAATGATAATCTAAGAGCATTTTTTGCCATTCTCCTAGGTTATGTTCCCTCGTTTTGGAAATCCATATATCCTTTTGGCATTAGCCAGGTACAGCTACCTGTCTACAGGTAAACAGGATCAGTTTACTGTTATACTAGCTTAAGGCTAAAACCCTCATGCAGGAGTGAGGTATAATGCATGAAGTATACCTTGCACTGTTTCCCCGACTGCAGGTCTGGTCATGAATTCATGAAGGGCTCTGAGTGCAGATTTATTTTATAAGAACATGGTTGAGCAGGATCCAGTTGTTTCTGAGGAGCAGCTGCCACTGTGGTGGACCTGGCCTTTGTGTAATGCCTCACTCCATTCTGACCCTTCTGTCTCCTGTGTGGGAGAAGCTGGCAGGGCAAGTGTCAGTGAACCTTTAGTGAGACCTTTACTTTTCCTGGATAGATTCTGAGATGTCCCCTGCCACAGTACTTCTGTTGGTATTTTGCAGTTTGAGAGGCTTTGAATGATGAGTTTGCCCAGTGACAACTCTCAGTACAGTCCATCATGTATATACATAATTCTGTGTAAAGCATTTCAGCTGAGGAAAATTTTTTCATCTCTGGAACTGTTGCAGAGTTCTACTTTGTTGTTGTTGTTTGTTTGACCTGTTTTAAAAGGAAAATCTGCAGGGAGAATCTTGCTTGATGACTAATTATTTGTTTGCTAATAATCTTTTAATTTTCTTTCATCAGTTAATTCCCTCACGGTTAAAATTTCAAAGCTTCATCTGCTAGGATCTTCTAGAAACCCCACTATCTCTTAATTACCGTTTATCTTCAAATCCCTACAAAACAGCTGTAAACCTAACTTCTATTGAATGTCCTGGTGTTTTGGGGCTTTTTTTGAGTTAAGGCATATGTATTGATAGTTACTCCTAGTTCTACTTATGATTTGAAAAGTTAGCTTCAAATCTCACATGAAATTTACTCTCACAGTTAACTGCAGAGACAAAATAACTTACTGTAACTTCAGTAGGATATGATTTAAGGTCTTTTGAGGCCAAAGTAACAATTTCCCTTGCACGCTTCTTCAAATCATGAATAAAGTTGCTTATTTCTGATAGATTTGATGTTTTATGGGGAGTGGAACCTTTCATGCTGGCGTGACTTTGCTAACAATGTGGTGTTTTGTCTGTTATTTTCTCATTTACATCTTTATTAAATAGCCTATGAAATTACTTAATTACATGCCATGAATTCCAGTAGTTGCATATCATGCAGGGTCATCACTTGTAGGCAGAGCTTTTCTCTAGGGAAGTCTAAAGATACTTTCAAAGAAACCCAGCCAAAACCAGGGCTTTTTTTGTGTGCTAGGTTAGTTTAGGTTGTTGTTGCTGTCTCAAGATAACATACCCAGATGCACATTCATATTGTAGAAAGCTTTCTTAGTTCCAGTTTATTGCTGTATATGGACTTAATTTTCTTCAATCACTGTCTCATCATTCCTATACTGATCTATACAGAGTAGAGAGTAATGCGTCTCTTTTAGGAGTTCAGGCATTAATACAGGTGATTCTATCAGAATTAATAAAGAGTGACCTGGCTAAGTCCAGGAGATTCAGAAAAACCAGCTCTCCTTCAAAGGAAATGTTAATTTCATTTTAATCTGATTTGGTTTTATCACTTTTTTGGTTTTGTTCTCATTTAAAATTTTTTAGAAATAAACCTCTCTCCAAGGACAGCTCCCTCCAAGCAAGGTTTTGCTACTACTACTTTCTTAGCAATTTTTTAAAAAAATCTATATAAGCTTTTATACCTTATTCATCATCATAGTTTCTCTGAATGCTTTCCAGAGGATGCAAAGTGATGTGCATAACATCTGACACATGCAGTTTGTTGTCTTTCTGAGTGTCTTCCCAGAAGGAAAATTGTAAGTGCAGTAGTGTCTTTACTTTTGAAGGAGTTTGGGGATAGGAGACAAGTTTGTTTAACCTTTGATTGAAATTTCTGCTACCTTTCTGACCCTTCAGCAATTCTTCCTGAACTAGGGAGTGGGTGGCTGCTACTTTTGCTGTTAATCCTAGCAGTGGCACAGGGCAATAGCATTTCAGCATTTATTCATGTTCCTTTAAGGAGCCTTAAATGACAACTGACTTCTCTGTTAACTGAGGAACAGTAAATGAAACAAGTAATGACAAGAATGCAGCTTTCTCATATTAAATAGTTCACCTTAAGGTACCTACTGTTTATATGAGCTCATAGTTTCTACTGTTTTTATAGTCACATTGTATGACTGATGCAACACCTGACTTATTTCCATTGTGTATGCAGGGTATATAGTCCCAGGGCAGGAACACCGTGGCTCAGGTGAGCCACTGGCAGGACAAACCTCATATGCAGACATGTTTCACTTGCATTGCTCACACTTTTTGGTAGCAAAGATAGTTTATCTGACCAATATTGAGCCCATGCATTCTAAATGTTTTCTTGTCATTCTAAGATTAAGTCATTGTTTTCAGTAATGGTCTGTCTAGATGCAGGGAGCTGTATCTTTTAGCATGATGAATACTCAGCTGTACCTGTTCTGGAATGGCAATGGCATTTCTTGTTGATGATAATAACCTCTCTCTCCCTTCCCACAAAAAACTGTGACCAATATCTTGGACAACCTTTCAGAAAGGTAGGAACAAAAATAAGACCCAGACAAAGCAAAGGTTAACAAGTAATTTCTTATTCTGTTTTTAGATTTTCTTTGGTGTTTATGTACATGCTAACTTTAAAACCTGTTAATATTCTTACATAGAGCTTGAATACTTTTGTCTTTCTCACTTTTACTTTTTTACTCTAAGCCTCTGATATTCGTTACTCTATTGTTTGGTGCAGAGCCAGGCTTCGGAGTCCAAGAAGGCCATTTTGCAAACTATTAAAGTAAGAATTAATCTAGCTTTTGTAAAGCCATATGCATTTCCCTGCTTTTCATTTTGTTTCCAAATTTAGCCTTGCAAATGGAGCATTGGGACTGTAATTGCTGAGATTTCTTCCCTCGCACCTACACCAAAGGTTGAAGATGAATCACTGTCTTTCCTGGATTAGTTTGGGGGCTGGCAAGCCTAGTGATTCAAAGGGAAGTCTTCATAGACATTATCAGTATTTTTAAAGCCCTGCTGACACAGGTCTGTGTTGTTTTCTAGAAAGTTGAGCTGCTTAACTGGTCTCTGAATTATGACAGCTGACCAGGAGTTATGGCCTAACTAGAACTACTGATCATGGGGTGGAGTCTGGAAGTGAAAAGGAGAAGAGGGAGGATGAACCCTATAAACAAGAAGAAATTGTGCTTTCTATAAGGGGAGATGCTGCATGGGAATCAGGGATTAGAGACCATATAGGAAACATGGAGTTTTAAAGGCAGGGGAAAGGAGGCATTTATGGAGAGCAAGAAGGTGGTCATAGGATGGCAGTATTAGTCAGAAAAGAGAAGAAGGAATAGTTTGCACAATAAGGAGGAAAACAGACAGAACAGTCTCAGGTATAGTTCACATGTCATGTTGAACTGTGGGAATAGGTTAAATGCCCAATCTGACTTCCAATTTTTAATTTACTAGAGAAAGCATATTGCAATTAATTCCTGCTGTAAGCATGAAAATGCTTTTGTAGTTGTAGCAGTGTATGTATGGATCTGGGTTTATTTTGTTTTTGTTTAATCTCATTAATATTCTAGGAAGGGCATTCTGGTGTCATACTTCTTACATATGAAACTCCCTGCAATCTTTAAAGGTGTCTTCTATCATGAGATGCTCTAGAAGACTTGAGGGACTGAGTAGATAGTAAATGTTTACTTGTATTGATGGATTATGTCTTGCTTTTTAAAGAATGAGAAAGTAGTTTGGGCCCCAACACATCCTCAGTGGACTTATTTTGCATACCCTCTTTTGTGAAAGGTCCTAATTTATTCATCTAATGATTTAATTTTATATCCTTTCTATTAAAGCTATTCTCCAAGTGATGCAGTCTACTGGATTATGGGATTGAGAGTGCTGAATAGAATTTGGGGAAGAATTTCTTGATTTAAAGCTGATAATCAGGTAAGCTCCAACAAAATAGTCCTAAGTGTCTCTTCTTAGTACTGTATGCTTATCACTTACCTGGCCCTATGCATGTAGAGCTCTTCTCAAAACAGGCATTTTTTTCTTTAAGGTTTTCATCTGACACTGATTTGTACCAAGTAATACCTTACTGACAATTGATATCATACAGAAGGTTGACAGACTGGGTTTTAAATTGAGATAAGAACAAGAAGAGATTGCAGAAAAGAAAGAAGAACTATTAGGAAAAAAAAGAGGCAAGAATTAGAAGTTAAGATCACACAGTCATTTGGGATTTCAGTCACCTTGAGTTACAAAATGTTCTTTTATTCATACTGTTTTAATTGGAGTGTTAAACAGTGTAACAAGAACAGTTCATGCATAAGTCTTTTTAAAGAAATGAATTTTGAAAGACCATGTAATGACAGAGCTTGTAGTGAGAATGCAAAAGAAATTTTATTAATATGGGACTAGGCAAGGTATAGTGATACACATAAGTTGCCTTCTAACTGTTTAGACAGTGGATTTCCTTTTTTTTTTCTATCTTTTAACCATCGTGTATTATGAGTCCTTCTTAGACATCACCATTCAGCTTTCTATGTGCAATTTCAGACTTTGGTTCCTGGTTCCATCTGTGCTGGTTTCCTACCATCAAAAAATGTTTCTAGATCAGTTAGTTCATTTCTGCTATTTGTATTTGTACCCTAATGGATGTGAGTATGCAACTCATGTATGTTACTGTCACTTAGCATTGAAAGGACTTAACACATCAGCCTTGAGGCTAGAAATTCTTCTATATGACAGCAGTTGAGGGATTCACTGCTCATTTTGTCACTGTGCTATATGCCAGCAATGCTAACATAATCCACCTGGATGGTTTCTAAAGGAATGCTGTTTCTTGCCTGTCGATACAATTTACAAGTTAAATCTGTATTTCAAACAAACAAATTTAAATCTTGTGCATATTATATCCACCTCTTTAATACTTTATCCTTCCTTTCTGGATTCTGGCTTCATGTTTATGAATTGCAGGTCTTCCTAATGCTTCCACAGACTGATCTCCACTTGAAAAGCTCTGTTCTCCACCTGTCTCTTGTGTTTTCACAGTTGGCATACTTGGATCGTTGCTTGCTTCTTATTTGCTTAATTTTGAGGTTCTGAAATATTTCTGATTGTTTATCTTAGGGGAGTTGATGCCAACCCATTTTATAATGTCACTGCAGGTAAGTTTTTGCAAAGGGAAGGGCTTGTGTTTCCCATGGCGAATGAGCTCTGATTTCTGTAGCCAAGGGAGTTGTGCAGTTGAAGACTTTATTGAGTGTCCTATCCCCAACCCAATTAGCTCTACCTTACATTTAGATGGGTCCAGCAGCCTATGTATCATGACACCTAAATACATATGCTGTTTTACCTACAAACCCCAAACACAAAGCAACCATGCAAAAGTTCATCTGAGCAGACCAGAGAACTCCATTTAGAGCATGGTTAGACACTGGCAGATTAATCCCTGGTGTAACCTCACTGACACAGATGGAGTTGCAACACAAGTTAATTTAGGTACATTTTGCTTCCTCTTAAAATCAATATGAGGAGAGAAAAGAGGCCACAAAGAGCTTCACAAATAGTTATGTTCAAAAAAAAGATCTACAGAACTAAGGAAGCAGGGAGATAAGGCAATGGGGTATTACGTAAGAATATTAACTCTTCACCTTTTCTTTGCACTGGGATTATTTTACAAGTATGGCCTTCAAAAATCTGACTCCTATTAACATTTTTATAATTTTCCTTTTTTCTGGCCAAGACACAGGGTCTTTGACCATCTGTAATTTTATGCTACCATGTACAGTTAACATTTAAAAATACCTAGTTGTTTAATGATGACTAGTGTGTATTCTCAGCTACCATGCTTTTAGCAAGAACAAGATATGTAAGGGCAAAACATATAGAACATTTTACAAGAGCTTGGGTTAATGGACATGATTCCATTGAGGACTTTTTTTTGTTTTCTTAAATAATACTTTAATAATCTGAAAATAAGACTATAAGTGCAGCTTCTACTACTTCGAGTGATCAAATGAAGCGTTTTTTTCTTAAGATGCCTACCCTGGTACTAGTGAAGAAAGGAACTTTAATAAGGCAAGAAAGATTTCTCTATGTTTTCATCAGCTGACTTGCAGTAACTGGGAGTCTGATAGTAACTGAAGGATACTCATGAGATGTAGAAACTGACATACTACTTCAGGTCTTTGACCTTGAGAGTGACTCAATTTATCTGCTTCCAAGAATGTGCAAGGAACTTGCTACTGCCTGATAGTATCACCTGTTGTCCAGATGCTTTTCATCAGTCCTTAGAGAATCTAGTGGACAGGGGCACAAAAAATAAGCAATAGAGAGAAGCAGACCATAAATGAAATAAACTGGCCACACACCAGCATAATCCTGTACTGCTGGTGAGTTCCCACCACTGAAATCACCTTATGCGAGTTTCCTACCTTACTTCCTTAAAGAACCTTTGGCAGTTACTGGGGTTGATGGAAGTGAAAAACTCTAGTAAATGTGTTAGGACACATTTTATATTGAAACTTGG
The DNA here is from genome assembly GCA_035041135.1 of Platyrinchus mystaceus. Taxonomy (NCBI): domain Eukaryota; kingdom Metazoa; phylum Chordata; class Aves; order Passeriformes; family Tyrannidae; genus Platyrinchus; species Platyrinchus mystaceus. The sequence continues at coordinate 29,105,814 of JAWWLV010000144.1, forward strand.
GCAACTGTTAGAGAATGAATGACATAGGTGTCCATGGAATACAAAGGTAAGGGAAAAAGCTGGATGTGGTATGGGGTAAGATTGGTTAAAAGAGGTCAGAACTGGGAGAGTAAGGATGATACATTCATTTAGTCTTCCAGTTTAGCTCAGAAGAGAATGCTGTCCATGTTAAATAAGCTGTTGAAAAGAAACACTCCATGTTAGATAAACAATAATCAAAATTAAAGAAATGTTTGCCAGTAATATGTAAAGACAGACTGTTAAGAAGAGCTTATTTGGACATAATATTCTAAATTTTTTTTCAATTTGTTTGTGGATTCCACAGCTGCTGTCATCCTCAGAATTACCTACAAAGTGAGCAAGCAGGCTAGCTCACTTTTTCAGCAAAACCAGAGCAACTATTGTAAGTATATGGCTGTAATCTGACATATAAAAGTCATGCCATTTAAAAATGAGAACAGTTTTTAATGATGAAATGAGAAAGGGTTGTGGGGTGGAAGGTCAGGGTGGAAAGATCAATCCCCTGAATGTTTATATCTTGTCCTTAATGCCCAGTGAGATGCCCAGATCTCTTTTCTTGATGCAAAGCAGTAGCTGTTTTGCAAATCAAATACTAAATAATAGTTTGTCCTTTCTGCTAAGAGTAGAATTGGTCATTATTACTACACCCTGACTTTAATACAGCTTTTTTGTCCTAGTAAAAGTTTCAACAAATATGTTACATATTCTTGTGCTGGATAAATTGGTGGAGGACTTGAGTTCTGTAACAGTGTTATAAATTGTCCAACTTACTCTGATAAACATTTTCTTTCCACACACAAGAGTAACAGAGTGATTTCCATCTGTTTAAGCTAGTCTAAGTTCACATGTCCATGAGAGATGATGGTGGGTTTTGGCTCCCCTACTTGTGCTGGTAATAGCAAGTGGATTTTTTTAATAGGTTGGAGTTGGATGTATTTTATTTCTCCCCCCTTCAGAGCTGGTCTTCAGTTAGGTCAGTTCAGTTTTGGAATCCGGATGATGGCATGCCCAAGTAACCATACTGTTGTCAGAGATAGGGAAACAGTGGGATCATGTAGGCAGGGAAAGTAAAGGCTCATCTTTTCAGCAACAGCACTACTGTAGTTAATTTTTAACCAATTTTCATGCTGTATATTAAAATATGCCAAAACAGATACATTTCTGCCTAATGCAAACGTATGGAGACAGGAGTACCATTATTTTCATATCTGTTATAAACTTTACTGCATATGGACCAGACCTTAGCTGACATTTCATTAATTTGTACAGTTGTTACATATATTGTACATCCGTGAGGCATGGTTAGAAAAAATCCATTTATTTTACATATTTCAAGACATTAAAATAAATACACCATATTCTGTACTAAAATGACTATCTGAAGTGACATCAATGCTTTTTGTTCTGTCTATGAGTACATAATGAATTTTTAGAAACTTGAGGTTTTTACAGAGAATATAGTGTGTGGGGAGTTGTAAGACAGTTTCATCTGAAGATTTCGTAATCTAGGGTTTATTCTTGCACCAAAGCCCAAGGAAGGAATTAATTTTGTCTAACTTTCAGTAGTCCCTTTTATTGCTTCCCTGCAATAAATATCATTCTCCTTTGTAAATGGATTTGAGACAGATTTCAAGTTCCAAGACATTTGATAAAATATTTACTAGTACATGATTAAAATTAGTATAATTATTCTGGGCAAAATCCTCCAAACTGTTGGAAAAGCAAGACTTGGAGACAATTCATAGAATTACAGAGTCAGCCAGGTTGGAAAAGACCTCTGAGATCATCGAGTCCAACCTATGGCCCAACACGACCCTGTCAACTAGACCATGGCACTCAGTGCCACATCCAGTCTCTTCTTAAATACCTCCAGGGACAGTGACTCCACCACCTCCCTGGGCAGCCCATTCCAATGTCTGCTCACTCTCTCTGTAAAGAATTTCTTCCTAATATCTAACCTAAACCTCCCCTGGCACAGCTTAAGAACTACCCTCTTGTCCTACTGCTGGTTGCCTGGGAGAAGAGACCGACCCCCACCTCACTCCAACCTTCTTTCAGGTAGTTGTAGAGGGTGATGAGGTCTCCCCTGAGCCTTCTTTTCTCCAGGCTAAACAACCCCAGCTCCATCAGCCTCTCCTCATGAGACTTGTGCTCCAGTCCCTTCACCAGACTTGTTGCCCTTCTTTGGACTCTCTCCAGCCCCTCAGTGTCCTTCCTAAACTGAGGGGTCCAGAACTGGACACAGTACTCCAAGTGCGGCCTAACTCGTGCTGAGTACAGGGGCAGAATTACTGCCCTGGTCCTGCTGGCCACACTATTTTTGATACAGGCCAGGATGCCACTGGCCTTCTTGGCCAGCTGGGCACACTGCTGCCTCATGTTTAGTTGGCTGTTGACCAGCACCCCCTGGTGCTTTCCTGTTGGGCTCATTTTCCAGCCACTCTTCCCCAAGCCTGCAGCACTGCATGGGGTTGTTGTGACTCAAGTGCCGGACCTGGAACTTGGCCTGGTTGAACCTCATACCACTGGCCTTAGCCCATAGATCCAGCCTGTCCAGATCCCTCTGAAGAGCCTTCCTACCCTCCAACAGATCAATATTTCCA
>JAWWLV010000144.1:29115592-29131765 GCA_035041135.1 Platyrinchus mystaceus
TAAAATATGAGAATATACGAATATGTATGCGTCTGGATATAAATTCCCACTAATTTTTATGATCACCTCTGACATGTAAAGAATATGCGGTGTGAACATATAGATGGTCTTTCTTCCAAAGGAAGTCCCCGTTTGTTACTGTTAGTAAGCAGGTTGCATCCATGCTGAAGGAGCAGATGCAGACAATCAGGATACTGGAGATGATGCTTCCCCCTGGGTTGCTACAATGAACTCTTGGTGCTTTGATTTAAAGCACTGAAAATCTCCAAAGAAATGTGTCAGGACACCGGAGGATTCTTTTCCATTTGCAGTACAATGGAGAAAATATTCTCAGGCTCTCCAGAGAGATAAATATGAGATTGCAATACATTAATTGTGTTTAAAATGAAAGTGTGTTGAAAGCGCTCTATTGAATATTAAGCAGATCCTATTATAATATACCTCAGATCAGAGCATAGGATTTTCCCTTAATACTTTGCAAGCTACTGCTTATCTTAACTACAGAAGATACTCTATACTAAGGCTTATTTTGGCTATAGATTCAAGGGTCCTGAGTCTAATATGGCCTGTAGGATGACTGAGCTGCAGTAGTACATGCTGAATGATTCATTGAGCAGTGTTCACATCATCTTCAAAGAAAAATACTTTTCCTTTCTGCTCAGTGAACAGAAGGAGCTGCTGTGAATATGATTATTGACAAGAGGCTAAAGGAATCAAATGGGTAATGTGTAAAGGGAAGAGAAAACACATCCATTATATTCATGCATTAGGTAAAAAGTAATATTACTGTAATACTTTTCCAAATAAGAATGATTTCCATTAATGTATATTTCATATCCAGATTGAGCCCTAGTTATTTTTTTAATTCATAGACAGTATAGGATGTGTATACAGAAAATATATACAGCAATATACAACCAAGTCAGGAACACAGGAAAGCCAAATGCCAGAAATGGACTCTTCAAATTTATGTATCATGTAGCAATCAAATGAAGCATGTTTCAAATAATTAAATATATATGATTTTAATGAACCATTATGATGCATGATATGCTAATGTAGGGTTTAAATCCAAAGCTTCAGGTTTAGATTTACAACTCATGTTATTTTGTGTTGATGCAGTTACTATCAGATTGCAACTAGTATTGCTTTCCCTGGCAGTCACAGCAGTAAATCATTATTCTGTGTGAAAAGTCATAATGAAGAGCCAGCCATACAGCACCACAGCAGGGACATGTATTCTGCATGTAGTGTATACAAGCATATGGATTTGGGAACTAGAAAATCAAGTAACTGAGTTTTGAGCCTGCCATGTTAGCATCAGTGGAGGGGGAGCTGTATCATTTAAATGGAATGTAGAAAAAACCTGAATTCCTTAATAAGATCTTCAGCATATCTAAAACTGTGTGTTTCATGTGTTTGAATTGGGCCAAATTTGGGCACATTTTAATGGGACCAGAAAATACACAAATTGTTTTCAGGATTGCTAAATGTCAAGGTCCTCTTCTGCCTATATTTCCAGAAAGACTGAGTCACTGACATGACTGATGCTGCAGGCTTGAACATTCCAGGGTAGGTTCATTAGGCCAGGAGCTCCTGCTTGCCAAATAGAAGAGAGCTGATATCATTACATCAATTACAAATAATATCAAATATCAATTTTTCAATAAAGTTTGTGTTGAGTTTTGATTCTTATCCATAGTAGCTCCTTTTCTTCTACTGAGTGGAGATGGGAAAGCTGCAACTTGTATGACTCTCAGCACTACCACCAGCACTAAAATGTACCAGGCCTTTATCCAGGAATCAGGGCAGTTCAGTGTTTCAAGGTTCTGTAACTCTTTTTTTTCTAGATTAGGCTTTCACAGCATAGCTGGCTATTATTCTCTAACCTTCTCTTAGACACGCTAATTTTCACCCTTTATATCAAGCCTTAGTGACCCACTCTGTAGAATATTTATACAGTCTTTATACAGTCTTCCAGTTATTATGCCTGAAGCCAGCAAAGTCAAATGATATATATTTCAGGTAGGCATCTAATCAGAGTGATTTGTAGGCACTCTGAGAGTAACCGAAGTCCAACTGGTGCCCCAGTGATAAAAGCCCACTGATTAATCCCAAGGCTACGATTTGCCATTTGTGCAGAATAAATAAAACATGATCCATTTCATGGTCAACTGCTGGATAATACTTGCTTGTTAAATTCTCTCACAAAAATGAGAGAGAGAGAGAGAGAAAGAGAACTTGCTAGGGTAGAATCCCAGACCTTTTTTCCCCAACTAAGGTTGTTAATGGGTAGGTCTGGTGTCCCAGAAATGTTTTCTAATGAGTATGTGATTTAATATAGTAGATGCTGGTGGATTGATTTAATTTTTTTCTAATCGGTTTAGACAGGATTATATATCCATCCATAAATAGCTTTAAATGCATGATAAGCATATCAAAGGCCTGGCTGGCAAAGAGAAAGCAATCTTTCAGGGAGGCCCAAAAACTAAGAGACTCGAAATATGACCTGCTGCACAAGCTACTGCTTTGTGTCTATGAATGTTTGACTGCTATGGGGCCTTCTTTTTTCTTCTTGAGAGGTCTTTTGCCAAAGGAGAAGCAAAATATTTATTCAGATATGATTTAAATTCCTATCTTCTCTCTTGCTAGTTTGTTTATAACCTCATTGTGTTATAAATAGGGCTAAAAAATTGGCTCTTAGGAATAGATGATTTTCTTACATAGTCCCCCTTGCATTGCACAATTTAACTGTAGTCCTTTGGCCTCAGAATCAGAAGTGATTTTCTCTACTATAACCACTCAAGAAAGAGGATAATTTGATTAGGTAATTGGAGAAAGAGACTAGTTTGCATAATTTTTTCTACTGTGCCTGAACTATACATGAAACTTTTTATATGGATATAAAAGAACAGGACAGTACTTACTGCATCCTGCGTGAGAAATATATTATTGAGGAGAAACAGTCCATTAATTTGTGTTGGGTTTTTATATGCAAACAGTATTTTGCAGAATCTAGTTTGCTGGTAGGCTGCCTTCATGGTTCAGTGAGAGCTGACATCCTGAATCCAGGATGCTGGTGAGAGATTACAGAGCTCTCTCAGGATACCTTTACAGTCAAATATAAGATTTTTCATTGCAAAGATAGCTGGCTTTCCATGAACAGTAGGAGAAGGCAAAAGAACAAAAAGGACTTCTGTGCTTGGCAACCACATGACTGGATGATATGAAAGGCAATGTTATGTTTGGAGGAAAGAGTGCAGAAATGGCATGCCATTTTATGGCTTGAAGCTAGAGTAAGGCTCTTTTAAAGAAGACAGGTAGTTATTTCCCCTGCCAGACAGAGCTGCTGATGGACATCACTGGCCATTGGAACTCTTTAACTGGTGACTGCAAGCCATGACTGGGTGTGCCACAAAGAAAGAAATGAGAAATAGAAAATAATATTTTTCCACTAAATGATTTAGTAGAAAGGTAGGTGGAGAAAACAAATCAAAATACCATTATTCTAAGAACTGTAAGCAAACAGGCTTTACTTTTAGTGTACTCTGGATTTTCTGTTTCTGTTATTCTAAGTAGTGCTGTGTTTGAGAAATAGAGGTCTGTAACAATCAGTTATGTTTGACACTCCAGCTAAGTGTTGTAGCATGAGAGAATTGCGTATTTAAGTGCCAAGAGCAGGTAGGGTTTTTCCTCTTGGATTTCTGGCATGTATTTTAGCTAGTTTTATTCTGCAATTTTATTAAGGGCACAAAGGTTTTGAATCAGTCCTTTTTTTCCTGCCAACAGCACGCAACAGAAGAGTCACAAAGACACACAGCTTGATCTGGAAGGAGTCGTTCTTAATTCTGAAGAGACATTTACTAATGCAAGCATCTCCAGAAGACATGAGCACCTTAGCCTCTAAATCAGCCAAAGGGAGTTCCAGATGCACAGGTTGAAACCAAAAACTAAAAGACCTGAATCAATTTTCATGTCTGAAAAGGTTTGCCTTCTGTGTGCCAGGGAAGACTATAGGATCAAGTTAGAACTGTAGGAACCTTTTGTCTCTCCAATTTTTCTCTCTGCTCCATAGTTAGAACAGCGGGTAACACATCATTCAGAGCTAGCAGCACTGATGCTAATGATGGTGTGTCATTTTAGAGGAAAGTAGTGCTTTGTTGACAGCATAGATTTTTGCTTTATGGTTTGGGTATGTTATGTGCAGCAAGATGTATTTACTGATGTCAGCCATTAAGGTGTTACGAGAGCTTTACATAGGTTTGTGACAGCTGCCAAAATTTGTTGTCAGACTCATACCCACATTTTATCTTTCTTAAGAGTGGTTCAGTCCAGTCTTTTAGAGATCTTTACATACTTTTGTAACACCATGTTAATACTTCTCAGCTAGGAATTTTTGAAAATTAAAAGCCCTGACCTTTTCCCATTCCACACATCTATACATTCAGCAGTTCTTTTTTCCATACAAAGAAGAATATTATGAAAAAAAAAAAAAGATTTCAGGGGCTTTCATTTTGGTCATTAAAAAGATGAGTCTGATTTTTCAGTTGATTCTTGAGGCTGCTTGGCCACCTGTACACCAAATTGCTGTTGCTGAAACAAATTTTATTGAATACAAATTCTTTGCTGTGTCCTACAACACAGTGTTAGTAGCACATAGCCTCGCTGAAAAACCAGCCTGTCTGTATGAGTTTGGCAAGCATTAGTATCTTCTTTCTGCTTTTCCAGTTGGCTACCAATATTGTGTTTCTTGCAATGGAAGCTGTTCCTCTTCTAATGAGCACTATTGTTGCAGTCTTTCCAGGATTTCCTTCTAGTGAGCTTAATGCCACTGAACTGTCGAAGAGTGACCAGTCTACTGTTGCAGAAGTAGCAAACACGATTTATTAAGAAAGAAAAAAGCACTTTACCTTTTCCTAAGGTCCTTCCTATTGGCACACACAAACGAAACTCTCCATTTAAAGAGGATTGAGAAAATGTGTGCTTTAGCAATGATATTGAACTTGGCATTAATGTTGTTGGTGGAAAGAACCTCTGAATCTGTCAGAATATCTTCCTTTTTAGTTTGTCTATTTGGGCCTCTTGTGTAAATGTTTGTTGACTCCCATGTTAGAATATGTTAGGTTTTTTTAAGGTTTATTGTCTCTATTGTTAGCAGCAGTAAACAAACCACTAGAAAGACAAAACAATGCAGCTAAGCAATTGAGCTTTACAGAATGGCACAGTTAACCCATGGTAATTCTGAATTACTAATTTAATTTGCAAAAATTAGGTAACTGTATTAGTTTGGTAACTAATTGGCAACTACTTCTGTTCAGCATCCCCAAATACATTTTCCTACCTTCTAGTGACAAGATTTTGAATGCTTTACTTCACTTTCCCTTTTCCCTCCTCTCATATACTTCTGCAATGATATTGAACGTGGTATTAATGTTTTTAGTGAGAAGAACCTTTGGATCTGTAGAAACATTTTGCTTTTTTGTTTGTCCATGAAAATATCTTTCTGAATAGCTATTAGCAGGGAAAATGAACCTTTTTAAGTCACTAATCGCACATTCTCTTAAATCTTTTGTAAGGACAAAATCAGACCCAGAAAGAATTCTGATTTCTTACTAAATGTAATATCTGCTATGTGAAACTACTGATTTACTTGTGTTTTCATTTTTTTTTTCTGAGCTGCACATCTCCATCTATGACTGCTCTGTGTGCTTGAAACATGGATTTGCTTTGTCTGGTTTGTACTAACAATGGAAGATGCTTTAGGAAGACTTGTATTTTTGAGTTTGCCACCAACTGATTAAGGAACCATCTGTTCCTGATATGGAGTGTTTCTCCCTAGATGACCAATTGTGTGAAAAGACATTTTGAGGTAGCTGGGAAGGAGCATCCTGCTCACTCAGCTGGAACTGAAACATCACTGTTGGCATTCTTGAAGAGCGCACAGACACCTGCCACGTGAGCTCTGCTCACACTTCTATCGCATGCAGTCCTCTTGCGGAAACATGAAGTGATGCTACTTCTGGGAGCTCAGACCTTCAGATCTTCAGTCTTTATTCTTCTTAGGAACTCTGCTATCCGGTAGGTAAATGGTGGGGTGCTACTTGAAATCAGATACAGTATAAATGCACATGTTAGAAAAACACTTGAAGGAATAAGATGTGCACTGGAGGGTTTTGTCATGGTGATGTGTCTAGTTATATGTTCACTTCTTAACTGCTACTCCCTTTTATAGGATCACAAACTCTATGCTTAATGAGCCATGGCTTCAGATAAGCTATTGATACTGCTAGGATAAGAAAGTCCCTGGCTTCCAGAGTTTGCATTGTAATGCATCCATAATGTAGATACACATGTAGACAGTGCACATCAAAGAAGAACAAGGGCAGGTAAACAGTACATCTTTTTAATAACCAGCTTTTTTCTGAAAGTGCAAAAACTGGATTTTCTATTTTGTATGAAGTTTTATGTCTTTAAAATCTGCCTTGTCTCAAAGCAAAAATAAGAACGAAGACTGGGTAGGAAAAAAAATCTTTGAAATGCTTTCCTCAAACAGTGTCATTATGGAGAAACTAGGTTAATATGAAATCAAATGTAATTTAAATTTTAAATTTGATTTTATTTTGAGTAACTGTTTTGAAAACAGAACTGTTTGCAGCATAATCTGCATATTTTTCCAAATTTGAGTACTACTGTATAAAGTTGAAACTTCTACGAACAAGCATTTTCTAGGGGGAAAAAACCCAGCAACACTATACAAATTCTCAGTTGTGAATTTTTGAAAAGCCCTAGTTTTATCCAAGAGATATGCTCTCTAGTAACTTGTTCTTGGCCTCCACTAAGGGCTGATTGCAAAATGTCAGCATGAGGAGGTCTGGAATCCCCAGAGCAGCCAGTGGTAAGAACACACATAAATCACATGGCTCCTAGACTGGAGGGGAGAAGATACGGTATCCCTTGAATTACAAATGAGAAATATTAGCTAGCTTAAATAAATGACATCCTAGTTTCTTCCTGTCGATATAATGGAGCAGTCAGGGACAAAAGGAAAGGTTACTCACAGGAAGGTAGAATTTTCTGAAGATTTGCATTAATTCATTGTTATGTTTAAGACTTCCAGCTTGGACTTTTTTCCAAGAGACACCTTTTATCTTTTCAAGCTCCTCTAGTCTATGCGATAATTTATTTTTTAACACAAGTAGTTGGCCTTTAACTCTTGACAGAAATCAGATGAATTTGGTAAGCTGATTTAGAATTTGCGCTTTTGGATCCTTCAATTTTATAATTCTCCCAAACTCTACCTGTGTGTGTTCTAATGTCTCCTCTTATCTACTTGAATGATCCTCTCCAGTGCTGCTTCATGCAAGCCACAGCACAGCCAAACTCCTCTTAGAGATTGAAAGAGTGACAGCACATATTTTCAAGGTACACTAAATAAGAAATGTGCAATTTAAGTAAAGCATTCACACATTTGAATGAAAGACTGAAACTGTTGAAACTGCAGCTGCTGGCAGGAAATTGGTGTACCAGTTGCTATTTACCTAGCAGAAATTAGTTCTCTGTGATCGGTTTTATTAAACTGGATGGAAAAAGTAAGCATTCCCTCAAGAGGGTTAAAAAAAATGTTCCCTTCAAAGTTAAGAATTAAACGTGCTTCTTCCCCATGTCATTGCTATTTTCTCATCATGTCCCTTGTTGTTTTTTTTCCTGAAAAAATACCACTATAAAGTAGACTAATAAGCTTTCCTAGTTGACATTTAACTCCATCCAGAGCTTCCCCTTGCACTTTGGGATCAGTGAGTCAGTGACAGAAGCTGCACAAGCTTCAGACCGAACATTCTTCTATGGGGCACAGGCGCCTTTCATTTGCTGAGTGCACAAGCCAGACACCCTGCAGTACAGAGTGAAGTTATGTTTGAATCAAAAGGTTGTTTTCTATTCCAAACAGGTAACTTTTTCATAAATCAGACTAGTCCCTAGGGAATCTCACTGTCATGGAGAGGTTCAATTGGTTTCACACTCAAATGCTTCAGGGTTGCTTGTTCTGTCAGTTTTCCCTACTGAAGGGCTATAAATTATTATTGGTTATTAATATAGCACAGCAGTATGCAAGATGCACCACACTTGTTAACTTTGCCACGTAAGTCTGTCTCTCAAAGTATTTGAAGCCTCTTTCTAGAAGGGAGAAGATCTGCATGTGTCAGATACTTTGAACTAGAGAGGATAAAAGAAGCTCTTAAATTTAAGGCTAGGATAAGGTTTTTAGGAGAGAGTTTTCTAGTAGCACAGATCTGGTGTATAGTTCAAAGTAAGGGCAACCACTCCCCTTCCTATTAAGCAATCAAAGACAGGGGACTGGAGCCACAGTTTTGCTCAATGGGATCCATGGTCACAGCTCTTGCTAATTCTGCGCAGGCTCTCATACACATGAGGGTAGATATGTGATACTTAAATGATAAAAAGTGCTTCATATTACTATGAAAGACCAGAGTGGATCTATGTTAAGGCCAAGATTTCTCTAAATGGGAGATGTTACAGGGTCTGATGTTTTTGTAGAGTGAAGGCTCTTCAGTAGTTCACTAAACCAGCTTTATCTTACCTATTTTTCTAGTAAAAGGTAAAGCAGATGGATTGCGGGTTTTTGTCTAGCTATAGTAAATCTATCTGGAACTAATAACTTGTATTTTTCAAGTCTGTGTGCCTAAAATTAAACACCTGCATCCACATCAGTCACTGCAGGCACTGTAAGGAAAGAATAGGTCTTGCTTTTCAGAGCAGTTAATTCAGTGATGGGACATGCAATACCAAGGTAACAATTACTGGCAGATGGAAGCACTCAGCACTTAGAAAATTCAGGATTCTAGGCAAATTTTCAACAGGCTTGTTTAAATGTTTGGGCCACTGTGTTTTTTTCTAATGAAGATTTTCTTCCTTTTCCTCTTTTTAATTTCTCTACACACTTATTTTAGGGATATTTCCTTCCTTTCAGTCTCTTTTTTAGTTATCATGAATCCAGCTTATTGTTAGTAAATCACAGGAGAAGAGAATAATGGCTGGATGGGATACTGAGAGATTGCCTAGCCTATCAGTTCTTCTTGGTGAGGAGCAGTGATACTAAAGCCAAGATATGCAACAGAGCACAAAGTAAAAGGCTGTTCCTGCCTTGTTAACTTGGGCTGCGTACCCATGACTGTACTTTCAGAAGAAGGCAGTACTACCAGGAGATAACAAAGGGATGCAGTCTGAAAGAAAACCAAACTGAAGCAGCAGCGTATCGTTTGCGTACCTCAGAGGTAGGAGGCCTCAGCATCAACTCTTACTTTCTTTTTTTCTTTTTTGCTCCTAGCTTTAAGACCCTGCTGGGAGAAGGTACCTTCAGGACACAGGGAGACTGGGTCTACAGGTTGGACATGAGGATGAGGATGCATGAACACAGAAAGAAGGTACACATAATGGAGACAAGTGGAGCAGGGGATAAGGAGTGATAACGCAGGCAGAGCACACTGGCAAGGAGCTGATGTTGGTTTCACCAGTATGTTTCCCATGAAAGGCTGGAAATGGTTGGATTTTTTTCTCTCTGCTCTCTAACGGCTTCAGCTTTATCTCAGTATTCCTGAAAGGCATTTGTCTATGGAAATAGCATGGTACTATATGCATCTGAGGACAGTTTAAGCAACCTATTCCTTACTTTACTATCTTGAGTATTCATAAAGTTTTCTCAGATATGCCTGTCTGTCCACAGCAGGACATATTTTTTCAAAAAAGCAGGGGAATTTGCTAGAAAAATGCTGAGATTGGCATTTTAGGAACATCTTAGTGTGTGGTAGTCAGCTACCTGCAAATGAAATTGAGGATAAGGCCTATTAGATTAGGGGTGATAAAAAGTGCTGCAGGCTTGCTTTCATTCATTCCAAGACACAAAGAACATGAAACCAAGAACAACTTCTAGTGCACAGCAGCAGAACAAAAGCATCTAGAGAGTGCACAAAGCAGACATCCTCCCTAACAATTTCCTCTACTCCTTAAAGGATCAGAGATCCAGCTCAAAGAAATTTTGCTTAAAGGTAGCATCCTCGCCTGTTGAATTTCTCCTGGCTCTGCTGTGGAGAACGATCTTGACCAGGTCCATGGGCAAGGTGGGACTGTATAAGAACAGAAAAAAATGCAGCAGTTTTGAACAGCAGCTGCAACCTTATAGACTCCAGGCAGATATGCCTTAGGTGAAAAGAAACAAATATTGGAAACCAGAGTTGTGCCATCAGCATGTTACTGGTCCCTTATATTTGGGAAGAGTTGTCAATTCATATCTGTGATGGACTGTGGAAAAGAACATTAAATATAGTCAGGCACCTCAGATGCTGAGCCCTTTATGATTTACAAACAGACCTGAGGCTTAGTGCAGGAATAGGAGAGGAAGTGGATGATATAGATACGTATGCCTATCATACAAGGTTTGAAAGCAAACAAGATGAATATTGTACTTGTAATTCAAAGGGTGCAAGGGAAGGTCTCAGAACAGACACCTGGTGAGAAGCTTCCCAGCAGTGTTGGGCAGGAAACGCTTAGCCACCCACAGGATTCTCTGGAAAATGAAAAGGAAGTTGTCTCCTAAAGAGTAACGCATTGCATAAACTATTTCATGTGCTTACTAACACCATGAATCAGGAGCATGGAGACCCCTTAGCAAAGGGTAGGATCCAGATTGTAGGATCCAGAGACAGAGCTGTTGCTTTTGAGGTATTAGTTCTGTTCCTTGTTTTGCTGCAAGTACTTTGTGAAACTCAATTTTTTTTCTATTGGCTTCCCTATCCATAATCCAAAGATTAATAGTATTCTATGGGTTAGAGAAATTTGCAGATACTAGTGATTTAAACTGCTTAGCTATCTGTAGGTTGCATGTGATCTAGAAGCAGAACATTTTGTTCTGCAAAGCCTGAGAAATTTCGTTCTGGGGAACAAGCTTCTTACCCTGCTGTAATATGTAAAGTATATGAAAAAGGATGTTGTTTTCTAAGTAGTACTCTCTAAAAGTTGTCAATCAGGTGAGACAGTGGAGGAATTGGATTTGACCAATCTTTTAAAAAGTGTTTGAGTGATATAAATTAGATTTGGAAAATTACTAATTCTCATCTAAATTAAATAAACTTCCTAGTACTGCCAGGAGCATTAAAGCTGTGATACTCCTCTATCCAATCAAAAGCAGATAAAAAAATGTTTAAGTACCATCTTCATAAATAACAACAATGGAAGATTAAGTTTTCTTTAGTTTTATTCTTTTGGGCTGTAGAGGATACATGTGTATCTATGTTGACTGTGTGTCTGAATTGGCAGACAACATATTAGAGCCTGGTTTCTTTGCCAATCAGTGCTTAAATATAGTGTTTCCTACAACAAAACAACAGTAAAACTATGTGTTTAATAAAAACCCCAACAACACAAAACCCTCAACCCCCCCCCATTTGTACTAAGTGATTGGAACCGCCCTTAGTATTCTTAAGTCTTTAAAAACAAATCCAAAGTTAAGGGCACTGTTTTTCCCTGCAGCATGCAGTCTTAGACTGCACTGTTTGCTTTGATTGCTTTGCAAGACTGAAGTGGCAAAAGGTAGACTTGTAGATCAAGCATGAACTCAAGATCAGGCTATTGAGGTTTTTATTCTTTGTATTATACAAATCATGTGGTAGTGTTGACTCATCTTCCTCCCTGTGGGCGACCTCTTCTCTTCTCACCCCAATTAGAGAGGAAAGGGGAGCATAAGAATAAATATATCCATGTGGTAAAACACTTCTCAAAAGCACTTAGTTGACAGGTGCTGTAGCAACACATTAGAATAAGGTGGGTTTTTTTCACTTGTTTACAATTTTAATGACTAGTGCTTACTTGGTTTTATCTGCATTGGTCCAGTCAGAGAATAAAGGCAAAGTGTGCACACTAACACGGAGTGGTTGGTTCATGGCTGCTGTTTGAGATCAGGATTCTTTCCTCATTCCCATATTACTGCTCCCTGGTTGAGTTCCCTGTTCCCAAACCAACATAACAGATACAGATACCTAGTTTGCTCAGCTTCCTTGTCATTTAGCATTTTCACCAATCTGAAGCACAAATAACAATTTTATTCCCACGAGTAAATAAATGCTAAGTCAGTGTCCAGTGATGTCTCTGAAACCTCAAGATGTCTCAGAGCATGACTGATAGGTGTGATTAAATGGCACCCGTAAGACTGTTGTTGGAGAAGAATGATTAAGCCTAAATTATCTGAAAGACTTTGACTCAGGATATAAACAATGCAAGAGCAATTGAGAGACCCTGAATCACAAACTGTGACATGATATATCCTGGAGTTCAATAAGCTAATGGTGCTATTAATGACTAAGCTAAAGCAAGCAGAGGTTTTGTTTGCTTCTCATTTCATGTCTTCCACCCTCAGTCTCTGCAGGTGGCTAAACATACAAAAGTACTTGGGAATTGGGGGGGGGGGGGGGAAATACATAAGAGAAGAAAGTAGGAAAAGAAAAGTAAAGGGATTTATGTTTTTGTTTACATCTGAAATTTTGCCTGATGTCCCTAGGGTAATGGTATTCACAGTGAGGGAGAGAGGGAGGGAGGAAGGCTCACAAGCTCTTTCAGGGAAGGGGACAAAGAATAAGGGGCAGATAAGAAAACAAAAAGCAGAATGTAAAATACTGCCAAGGGAAAGAGGATTTTTTCTTTCTTTCTTCTTTTTTTTTTTTCCCCAGACAGGAAAAGACAAAAAGAAGAGATGTGGGATGGGGGGAGGAAAGAAGAGATGTCCAAATAGTTGTCAGGATTCTTTATTATCTCTCCCAGAAATGCTCTGAGCAGTACTGACAGTAGTGCACACAGAGGTTCCTATAGGGGGAAAATAAGCCAGTTGGTGGGTTGTTTACAAATTGTTCTCCTGAATAATATATAAGAAAAAATCTTACTTGAAATTTTCACATTTTATTGATCAAAAGTAGGTAATTCTCCCTCCCTTTTAGTATATGATGATGACAGTAGAAGCTGAATAGCATGCTCCCTTGGGAAAACAAAGTTATTTCACAATAAATAAACTGAAATTTCAGTGACAGACCTGACAGTGTTTTTATCTTATTTTCGTCATATCTGAAAGAGAGGGGAAGAAGTGGAGTTAAGTCTCTCTTATTGTTTTCCTTAAATTAAATAAAAGGAGTAGGAAGGGAGTGGGAAAGAAGAGCCCACTACTGAAAAACTAAGTTATCCTTCCAGTCATTTCTATGGCAAATGAAAGTGCTTCTCAAGGATAAGTATCCTAATGAAACCTTATGCAGTGGTCATGGGGAATTGCTGCCAGAACCCATAGAGAAGTGAGAACAAAGGACTGAATATTAATGGAAAATGTCATTAAGTATTTCAATGTAACAAGCAGGTTTTTTTCCTGTAGTGACACTACAGGAAAGTAGTGACAAGCAGTTCATCTTAACTCAATGTCCTTTAAATCATGGCAAAACTTAATACTAAAGGGAGAAGGATGCTCACTCAGCTCTTAATGAAAAATGTTAGTAGCCAGGTCCTTCTGTTTGCCTTCAAGTTGCCTATTAGTGTGTAAAAATGTTGGCTATGCATGAAGTATGAGGAGATATTCATAATGTGGAGCTGTCTCTTTTTATTAGTATTTAAATAAAGATAAAACTACCCTGCATGACCACATGCAAACAAAACGAACAGTGAGAGAGAGGATCTTAGTTCTTCCTCACATTCGATTTACCTGATTAGAAGCTGACTAGATATCAAACCCGTGAAGTACTCTCTAAAATTAAAACTCTTAATGGCTTCATTAATACTGTGAACTGACATGAAACTTCAGGCAGAGGGCTTTAGTGTATCTTGGCACCTAAAGAGAAGCTCTCTGGAGAGCAGAGAAGCAGGGAGAGCTTGCCTCAGAACTGCTGTTGCCTCTGCTGTACTTGGTGTCATGATATAGCAGGATATTATTGTCTTTACACATTGGGAGTATGGGAGATTGCCCCCTTCAGTGGTGGAAAACAGGGCTTTACTTTGCACACCCTTTTCAGAATTGCTGCATGTAAGTGATGGCAACAGCTTAAGTTCATTGACCGCTGTCTGCACGAGTTGTTTGGCTGCCACAGTTTGTTTGCATAATTGGTGTTGGAAGCCTCATCCTCAATAAAGCAGTCACTCCTGCAGTGAGTGGTGGTCGTTTGCTTTTTTGCCTAAGCTATACAAAACTGGGATCTCTTTTAATATGTCTGTATATGCAGTAGGCTGTGCCTTAATCCAAACTGGCTTCTGAGGAACTATAACAAGAGCCAAATAAAATCTGAGTGCTGATAGTCTTATCGATAGCTGGTCAGAATCACCAACCTGCAGTAGTGCTACTCTGGGCATCTCTGCAGAGGAAGATCAAAAGGAAGTTGAATATTCAAGGTAGATCGCACTAAGTTGTAAGAGTCAAAAAAAAAAGGCTGCTTCCAAGGTTCAGGGTGCTTCTTAGGAAATGATGTTTTTAATTATGATGTCGATGTTGTGATAGCCACTGGAAAATCAAATCAGTACACAGGATATTTGTAAATCTCCATGGTTTATAAAGAAGATATACAAAATAAAGGAACTCCACTGGGATGAAACTATGCTGGGTCAGCCAAAATCCAGCAGGCTTGAGAGCCAACCATATCCTCTGCCTTGTGATTTTCCTTTCAAGTGCTTTCAAGTTGGGCATTGAGGAATTGATCTGGGGTGTCAGCTGCATCAAGACGGAGAGCGTCAACATGCTTCAAACACAGCACACATGCAGGGTAACAGAGTCTAGAAAACAAGAAAAAGGCACAGAATTCAAACTGAAATTTGAACTGGCGAATGCCCAAATCTGGTGTTGTTTCTTCAGCGTGAGAAGCACTGACTGTACAATGAGTTCGTTGCAGGCATTCACTATTAGCATAGCACCCTGTGAATGCCACATTGCATTTGTTACTAGCTAAGTATAAAATCACCTGGGGTCAGATGGGTTGTAGGCATGTCTTTCTGTTCTCAGGTAAACAGTGCTCTGTTAGGCCAGTATCCTCATACTGGCAAAGTCCCCTCATGTACTGTAAGTAGTTTTAATTATGTCTCCTGCTGTCTTTAATTGTCTGATTTACTACCACTGACAAGTAAGCAGGTTTTTATATATATATATATAGTTGTCATTTGATTGAGTACTCTGAGTGCAGTGTCTGTGTTTGTGTGTGTATTTACAGCAGCTAAGTATGTATAGGCCTGCCAGATCTCTGTGCCTAGCAACAGAGATTTTTGGGAAGAGATTTTTTTCCACGATAGGAAGGACCAAGTTAAGGACTATGTTAAGTAAGTCCAACGTTTAAAATCCATCAGATAAGATAGATTGCATCTAAGGATGCTGATGAAGCTGGCACATGTAATTGTAAAGTTGAGTTCTTATCTTGAGAGGTGGCAATCAGGGGAGGTTTCTGTTGAATGGAAAGAATGAAATACTTCACCCATTTTCAGAAAAAGACATCAGGCAAACTACAGGTAGGACAGTATTATGTCCCCTAAACCCTGAAAATTATGGAGCAAATTCTTATAGACACTATTTGCAGGCATGTGAAGTATAAGAAGGGGGCTGGGAACAATGCAGATTTGGAAGAGCAAACTGTAGGTGATCAATATGAATGCCTTCCGTGTTGAAAAGATCATCTGTTAATGAGGGAAGAGCAGCGGATTTATTTAAGCAAGGCTTTCAACACTGTCTTTTGATTTATCACATAGTCAACTGGAGGAAAGATGGACTATAGAATTACAAAATGGTCAAAAAAATGGATGAGTTATCAGGCTTAAAATGCCAGTGGTACTAATGTACTTTGGCTGCTGGCTCACTATACGTGGTGCTCCTCGTGAGTCACTTTTGGGGCTGGCATTGCTTAATATCTGCAGCTACAACCTGATCAACAGCACAGAAGAACCTACCCTAAGGATGTTGTCAGGTAACACCAATTTAGAGGGAGCTGATGGCATGATGGAAAGTCCCAGCCCTTCAGAGGGACTTCTGACACAGGTCCCTCCCTGTCATTCAAAAGTCCCCTGCCAGCTGGAGGGGTGACCTGTCAGGAAGCCCAGGAAGCTCAAGGCACTGGCTGGGGTTGGCAGGCCAGGGGCAGCCCTGCAGGGAAGGGGCTAGAT
>JAWWLV010000144.1:29133194-29144301 GCA_035041135.1 Platyrinchus mystaceus
GGTTATTTTATTTTGCCTTTAACATTTACTGTTATCATAAGGGGTGCCCACATGTCCTTCTCTGGCTTGTATATTTATTATCATTATTTGCAGAGTGGTCCAGTTTTCAAGCATTTGTTAACTTTAAAACTTTTTCAGTGAAACGTAGTTAGATGCAGTGATGTTGCAGTATTTTTATTCCTTTTCATTCTTGGGCCTGAATCTTTCCAACCCTTTCATCATGCTCACTCCCATTTCCCTGATTTGTTGTTGAAAATTTTGCTAAAAGCACTGTTTATTTCTATAACCCGTAACAGAGTTTGCCATTTCTCTTGTGGTTAAGTGTGAGGAAAAAAAAAAAAGAGGTTGTATAAATGTAATTCCATTTAAAAAAGAAAAGCAAATGCACCAGCATGTTGTAATGAGAGCTATTAAAATAATTAGTCCCTATCCTAGGATGATTGCAAAAGGAAATAAGTAAAGAAAATGAAACATGTAACAACTGTATTATAAAATGAACAACCAGCATAAAAATTAAATGATTCAAAAGTTTAAACCAGAATGAGAGTTGCAGAATAGTGTAGGAGGAAATGTAATTGTGCTTATTTCATGGCAGTTTACTTGAACTAAATGTCCCTGAAATGTGCCTGAGACATGCGGGTAGAGGTTGTACTTTTCAAAAATGTATCACCATATTTGATTTCAGGACAGAGACTGGGTCAAACTTTGCCTAAGGCAATCACAGCAGCTTTAACAATCAAGTACTTAGGGGAATGGGATAAAATGTCTACATCCTTGCTTTGATTTGATCTCACTCTATTTTATTATTGCCTGCTGGATGGGTCTGTGTTAATTCATGCTGTAGAGTCCAGTGCTGCCCCGCACTGTGAGAAGGAAGATGGGTAATGCAGGCTCGCCCCCAGTGCCAGCAGTTTCTTCAGCCTCACGGGTCTTGCCAAGCACCATTTCACGCTGGTGCTTCTGGAGAGCCTTCTTATGTTGTGTGTTTCTCCTTGTATAATTTTCATACTCTTGCCTTAAAACAGTAGCAAATAAGAAAGATATTGTTCTGTTGATGCTGCTGACTCAATATTACCAGTATCAGAGATGTCAGTTTCTGATAGTGTGTTGTGTGATAACTGCCATAGGTTTCAATATGAATATTGTAATGTAGAAGCTCTAATTGTGGTTTACATGTGCTGAGAAAACATTCCTTGTAATGCTGTGTGAAGTTTCCGAGAATATAACCATCAGATGGGTATCTTGTAATTTGAAACATTAGCTATTTAAATATAAATATTATTACTATTTATAATACCATATAAAACAATTACTTTAGAATTAATTCTTATTTCATCTGATGCTGCAGAAGCCTCTGTTCAAGGGCCATCTTTGCACTATCGACCTGTAAAAGGGAATGAGGTGTTCTCGGGCTGTAATCAGTGGGTCAAAGCAAGCTAGACCAACCTGTGGCCCAGGAGGTCCATCTGTGACCACATCTCCCCCAAAAACTGTATTTGTGCACAGTATTATGTTCAGTATTTAGCAAGAGAATTAAAACAGTCCCTTTGGAAAACTCTCTATGTCTAAATTTCCCAACAAAGTTTTTGGGAAAAAGGATGAGGCTGAAAGGTATTTTAGGAATCACAAATCAAAATTATTAAAGAGCTGAAACCCAAATCTAGAAGGAGATTTGTATGGAGCTCTTACCCTGATTTTTAAAGGAAAAGGAAAAGAGTGCTTAGGTTAATTTTAGGAAAGACATGCTATTAAGAACAATGTTTTCTGTGACTTAATCTAGCACCACCACATGCTATAAATAATGGTTCTTAAATATTTTATTCCTGAATATAGAAAGATTATATTCACACAATAATACTTATAGCTGTGTAGACTTGCCCTGCTTATTCAAGGTTGTCTTTGAAGTTTTAGAAAGCACCAATGAGTGTGCTTCAATAATTTTTTTTTTAAAACCAGCTGCAGCGGGTTTAATCGGACCTAAACCTTCTTTGAGTCAATTGGAGGCTATAAAACTGAACATGCTGGACAAGTTACAGCAGAGTTAAGGCCTGTTCTTTCAGCTGTTTCAGGGTGTGGTGTCTGGGGAGGGGGAGAGTGTCTATGTACATGCTTACACAGACTGGATAAAGTATCCCTAGAGCGTAGGAGGCTGGCAGTCATCTTGTATCTACTTGTCTATGTGACCTTGCTCCCAGGGAAATCTGCTTCTGGGGATGCTCTGTTTAGCAAGGTATACTAGACACCAAAGGGACAGGCAACAAGAGCTCAGCAGTGGGCTGTTGTTGAGTTGGGTTGCAAATAGTGCTCTGTGAATTAGTCCAAAGATTTTCAAGTGTCACAAAAGGCAAATGCTCATTGGTTGCCTAGAAACCCAGATAATCTGACTTGGATCATGATTTTTAAAATAAAATAAGTAGTCCTATTTATTTGAATTGATATGTTTCTTTCAAAGGGCTGTACTTTTCCTATTATTTACATTCAGCTTAATCCTGTGGCAAAATCAACTCTAGGGGAGGTAGCTACAACCACACTGACATTTACATTTCATTTGTTTATACTGGATCTGAGTTTATGTCTATGCATTTTACCAGTGGCTGCCAGAGATGAGAATAGCTTCAGGAAAGAGTCTGCACATTGATGAAAGAGTGGGTTATGTGCTTTTCATAACTGTATTCCTGACTCATTATTCACAGCACAAAGAATTCTCTTGTGGCTTTCCACTTTTTATGTGGTTAGTGTACCACTCCCACCTTCCAAAAGTCTCAGCCACTCAAACACATAATTTTCTAAAGTATAGGCTGTAAAATTAAAGGTTACATTTCAGTTTCACAAGTGAACCAAGTTACCTGGCAGTTTTAGAAGAATGCACATGTGCATAATAGTTCGGAAATTAGACATAGAAAAACCCACCTTAAAACCACCTAACAATAAAGTTCACTTTAAACCCACTTACCAATAGAGAATTCAGAAGCTGATACTCTAATCTGCAACTCCACTCACTGTCCTGCAGCGCATATTTTACTGTATATAAGATCAACCAGCATCCTAAGTGGGCCACCAAGCTAGGGTAGTAGAAGCCTGAAGTGAATATAATCAGCCTGTTAAAATTTTGGGTTTCTTGACCTTTGTACCTCTTACACTTTTTTCAGTGAATGTTTAATTTGTGAGTAGCCAGGGAATGCTAAACCAAAACCTTTCATTTGCCAAGATTATTTTTTCTTGCAGTACTCTATAGAATGTTTATTATCCCTGTTGCCTTGTAAGTTGGATGCCTTACAGTTTTGATTTTCACATTCCCATGAGTTAGAGAAATAACTTTTATGCTCATTTTATGGCTGAAGGTTCTGAAGGTTCAAGATGCTAAGCACAGTTACCTTCTAGGGTAGCTAGCTTTCAGCCTTCAGTAAATTATACTGGAAAAAACATGTAGGCTCAAGGAACTGCGCCTGAGAATTCTTTACTGCTGGTACAAGAAGAGCTCTGTTTTACTCATTTCTCAGTAAATATGCACAGGGGATGTGTGAAAGGAATGGCACCCTACATCGGGATGTGGCCCTTAATGAGGATCTTGAGTGCGGTCCAATGTTCTGGTGACACAACTGGTGCCCACAGCAACTCTGCAGAGTGCCTCCCAGAGCACCCTGCCGTGGTGAAGCTCTCGTTGCAAGCAGCATGATAGAGAGGGCAGTCTCATTCCCAGGGAAAGGGTGGGTGACTGGGAAGCTACAAAACTGTAAGAGCTGTTCTGATGTTTGGGCTGATCCCATACATGATTTGTGGGATTTGTTAATGTCTGGGTACTGTTAAGTTTTTTCTGAATGGTACGAAGTGCAAAGCTGATGGTGCACTATTGCTAAAATGTTGAAGGCTATTCATAGGTATTAAGATTGAATCTGCTGTGTCATTTTAATAGAACCTATGTACTTTTTCCCTGATATATTAATAGTTTATCATAAACATATAAATGAAATAATTCAATATACACAGCAGAAGTACTTTTAAGAGCAGCTTACTAAATGGAGAAACTTTGAGATCTGAGTCCAACCAGTAAATCAGCAAGGCTACTTTAAAGATCTCTTCAAAGTGCTGTTTTCCAGGTTGTGAAATTGGTCCTGTTTTGCTGCAGAGGTGATGGAAGCGTATCAGTGAGGAGCTTGTGATTGTCTGGAAAAGGGCAAGTACTGGTTTAAGCACTTTAAGGCCATTTGCACATCAAGACTCTTCATGTGGCTTGTTAACTGGACCATATTGGATGTAAAGTAGAATTACATGGGATCAAAACAAACAATCTGTAACCTGCCATGATCACCATTCTGCTTCCACTTTTATTGCAAGCTAAAAATGCTCATGGTGGTTTTCTTTCACGGTTGTGTTGTGAACATATACTGTGGTACCTGAGCAAGGTGTTTGTGAGCAGATCACAATTCAGATCTGGGTTTTATTGGCAGCATAACAAGACAGTGGTGTCAGAACTGCTGTGCTTGTGTCCCTCTACAGTGAAGAGAAGAGAGCACTTCTTGCCCAAGGACAGCCACCAGTTGTGTGTCAGACTGAAATGCTGTTGGCAGTGATCCAGGCACATGCCCATTGTGGACCATGTGTGATCTACAGGATATGAGCTGAAGTGTAGTAACCACCCTTGCTATTTCAGTAGACATAAGAGGTTGTGACAGTTCCAGATTGTCCTGAAATCCAGACTTGACTGCTTTCCATACTGACAGCACGACTAAAGGAACTGCAACTCCGTCTGGAGTCTGCCTTCCTAAGCGGACTAAGCCTTGTATGCTCAAGGGGAGTACAGTGGGCTAATGTATGCTGGAAGTCTAAAGCTGCCTGAACAAAGTAGGCTGTGGAAACTGTGATAACAAGCACATTTATTTAAATAAAATGGAGATATAACCAACAGATGTTACTGGCAGTTTTGTAATGCACTCTTTCCTTTTCTTCTGATTTCAGGGGTATGGTTCAAAATTATGAGGGTTGAGTTTCATGAAGGCTATGTGGCCACAATTTGTCCCATAGTCTTTCCTCATTCAGTGTCCTTACCACTGATTCTCTTGATGTCACTGTGCTACAGCTGACAAGACTAAATTTCAGTGGTGCCCTTAAGTTTTACTCATTTTTTTTTTGTGAGGAAAAGTTAAAAAGAATCTTTTTGAAGGGTAAAAATGCTATATCAATGAAGAAATAATAAATATATATCCAGATGGGAGCTATGTATACAAAAATCTTGATGTGTCTGTAAATTTCTTTTTGCCTGTAGGGCTTTATTTATTTTAATAAGAGACCAAAGTAGGAAAATAAGTGGTGGTAGAAGCAAAATTTTAATCCATAAAAATATATTTTGAAGATTGATTTCTGGGCAGTGAATAAATATTTCCAATTTAAGGTGGATTAAATTAAATTATGAATTATAATTGCCTTCAAAATAATGTTTAAAATGGAAGCATCCATTGATCTTTTATGCACAGAACAAGATATTATGCATCTTATATATACACAATGTAATAAATGTGTTACATTCATCAAGTTGTAGGATGTTTAATATCTGAAAACAGTTGTTATATTTAACATTAATGGGTACTAGGACTGTTGCCTAGACTTATTTGTAATATAGCAGGCAGATAAATTGTTATATATACGCATAGTTCCATATTTAAAATCTATTTTATAGTCCTTAAAGTATGTATTGATTCTTAAAATTTCATTGCCAATAATGAAAAACAGATATAGAATGTTTACTGAAAAAAAAAAAGAAACCCAACACAAAAACAAACAAACAGAAAAACAACAACAAAAGAAACCCCTTAGCTCTTATGGTTCTGTGTCCTTGCATTTGGAAGATCTTTATAAAGACAAAGAAGGGAGTTACTGTAATTTGTATTTATGGTCTTCTCTAACATACCATATATTGTTTCCTGATGACTATAATGAACTGGTGTTTTTCTATGGGTACCCTTCAGTAATAATCTGAGAAAAGGTATATATTACATTCAAGCTGCATAAAAAGGGATGTTTCTGTGAAGGTCTCTCAATGAAGCTCACTGGTTCTATCATTTATTCACTCACCCATTTTTTCCCTTTGATTTCCCTTGATTATTTAGAAAAAAAGATGTAGTTTTGGTACTCCATACTGGTGTTACTCAGCTGATTTGGCTTCTACCTAGGAAGTCAGTTAACAGATGTTTTAGCTAGATTTCCAATTTGGTCATTATAATTTGGTTTGGATGAAGCTGTAAATACAGAACTACATAAGGTGTGTATATAGAAACTGTCAACTAATGTAAATCATCATAGCTAAAGTCAACAGAACCATGCCACTTGTACTAGCTGAAGAACTGGACCCTGAATTCTGTAATAAAATTATTAAAAAGTCACTTTACCTGGTCTTGTACTAATATTGTAAAAATGTAAAAAATGTTTCAGGTTTCTACTGCCATTTCTTTCTATCTGTTTGTCTCTCATAGCCTTAGAGTATTAAATTGCAGAATGAATGTCACAGTGGCCCAATTTAACTTCAGAACAAGGAAATATTTTGAATTCTGGAACTGCTCTTGGTCATGTGAGACAGTTGCAACAAGTAATATCTCTTTAACATTTCAGTGTGTGTCCTCTTCACAGCTGTTGTAAGGTACCAAATACATTGCATCTAGGCTCTGCCACCTGTTGTAGGCAATTTAGAATAGAGTAAGTTAATGGAGGTACAAAAACATGTTTTGCCTTCTTTCAGTGATATTAACTGCATTTCATTTAGCAGCCACTTAAACAGTCTTTCCTTCACGTCACTGTTTTGTGAGATAAACCTGTTTTTGTAGCAGTGAGAGTCGGTTAGTAAAATGAAAAGTTGTAGTTCCTTTTCCTGGAGTCCTCTGTCCCTTTTTCTTTCTCAGTTGCCATAGGCCCAGCCCCAGCTGAATCTCTTTGTTTCTAAACTAAAACTGACCTTTGAGCATCCAACTACCATCCCTAGTTTTGTGTCCACAAGCACTGTTTTCTGGGAATGGGAGGGAAAAGGGCACTGATGACTCTCGTTTTATTCAGCTCTTCTCAGATAGGTGCAAGACAAATAGATCTGTGTCAAACAGAGAAAGTATGTGAGAATTGCTGACCTGTGAGTAGTAACACTCATCTGAAACAGAAAATCCTATCCTTTGTATTCTTACAATTCTTGAAGGACTTCTGAGTTCTGGCCAGTGTTTTCAGAGTCCAGAATGTCTTATCTTCTCTTTGCAGAGTCTGTTAATTACCCCTGTATATGTCCAACCCTTTGTGGTACAGACTTTCTTTTAAACCAATTTACATATTTTTCTTACTTTTTCTGCAATTTTCTGGGTTCTGACTCTTGAGAGTGCTGGTCACTAGTAGTCAGTACATAAAGCTCTGTCTTGTTAGAATAAGGCCATTTCAGCTGGTGGCCCAACTTTGCGCTCTCTACCATGGTCAAGTTTTCTCCCACAAAGTAGTTCTAATCCATACTGGCTTGCTGAGTATCAAAGTACAAAATATATTTAGAGCATCACATAGAAGCTGTAAATTGATGGGCAGATTAGTAGACTGTCCCAGTACCCCTAACCTTTTGTCACTGAAGCTTTTGTAGCCTGAAAATCACCTCCAGCTCTTCCTTTTTCCTGTCCTTGCCATCTCGATTGGTTCTGAATCTTAATGTGTCTCCAGATCACTACCATGAGAATTGGGCTTTTTCATGCTGCTCAGAGAACTGCAACTTTTGTTCAAGCCCTTCTCTTTACTCACCTTGATTAATGAAATCCTATTTTTTCTGACCTCCTTTATTTCTTTGTCATAGTTATGTGAACTACAGAAAACACAGCTGCTTCCCTCACAGTTGGATGTGGTGGTGATGGCAGTTAGAAAAATATTTTATTTTCTTCTTACCTATCTGTCTTATATGCAGAAAGAAAATATATTGTTTATCAGCTCATCCCTTAAGTTGCAGGAGACAGGGCAGGAAGACCAAGGACACTAAAGTTTTCCCCTTCTCACTCTTTCCAGCTCCCCTTTCATTCTCATTGTATGTTACCCACCTTTGAGTCTGAGTTGTAGCTGTGACACTAAGTTCTAACCTATAAAAGGCAGTCTAGACTTAGAAATTGCTTGTAAGTCATGCCAGTGTGTTAACTTTGTGAATTACAGGTGCTTGAGTGAGAGCCTGGATTAACTGTATGGTGAATGCATGCTTACTGACTCCCAAAATGGAACAGTCATTCCTTCTTACTAACAGAAGTACTGTGGCCTTCCAGGACCCATATGGTTTTTTGTTGCCTGTTCATCCTGTCACTGAGTGCAAAGGATTGTGGTGAGTTTGAGGTGAGATTTACCAACCTAATTTAGGGAGACACCAGATACGCACGAGGTGACAACAATTTTAGTATCTACCCAGTCAGTCTGGATTTGAACTTAAAACCCACAAAAGAAAATCTCATTTGGTTGTATTTTCCCTTTTAAGAGCTAATATAATTTCAGGAAGTGAGAGGCTTTCTTTATTTGAAAGCTAAATTTAGTAATTTGAGGTTTGACCTTTCTGCAGTTTATACCTACAAAATCTTTTATATGGTGAGCTTAAAAAAATTCTAATTGTTGGTTTGGGTGACTTTTCTTCCTCAAAGTTATCATCAGTGTCCTAGCTGATTCTTAAGGGAACAACCTGAATTAGGCAAAATGCTGCAACTCTAAATGCTAAAAAGACTAAAAATCAATCACTGGTGCCAAATCTAAGTCAAAGAATAAATAGCTCTACTTTATATGAATACTTCCATAATCATTCATCATTTTCACACTGCTTTGTACTCCAGATGAAGTTGAGCTGCATTCAAATTTTTAATGAAAAATAGTTGGTACAGAAAATGTGAAATTTCTTAAAACCCATCTCTCTAGATTGGATTGTGTTCCATTTCTTTTTTTCCCCCAACAAAGAGAAAAACCTGTCTGTGTTCATGCACTACACAATAGTGTTACTGTTGACATGTACGTAGTCTTGTAATTCATGGGATGTATGTGTGGGAACTTTTCCTGCGGGGTCTGATTTATAAAGGTGGCTTGATATTACTTCCTGTACTTTGGACATCTCTGCACTTAGCAGATTAATATACTTAGGATCTTAATAACTACTGAATAGTGTAATTCATTTCTTGACAATGAATCCTTTCCTTCTTGGCCTATGGATGACTGTCAGGCCTCGTTCTTGAGGACACCAGTGTAACCACGTAGAACTGACCATCTGGTAAATGTTATTTTTCTATGAGTTTTGTGAATCAGCTGCAGAGCACATGATACAGACTCACATATCACAGTTAGGACTTCTGCTGTAGAAGCTTATCATACTGTGGTGCCTGGCATAGCAGAGAGTGTATATGAGCGCACTGTACTCAATGTACATATAAGCGAGTAGGAATACAGGATCAGCCGGCAGCATCTGGGCAACTGAATCCTCTCTTTCTTGCTGTGGCAGACAACCATACAGT
Organism: Platyrinchus mystaceus; assembly: GCA_035041135.1. Taxonomy (NCBI): domain Eukaryota; kingdom Metazoa; phylum Chordata; class Aves; order Passeriformes; family Tyrannidae; genus Platyrinchus; species Platyrinchus mystaceus. Next base: position 29,142,674 of record JAWWLV010000144.1, read on the forward strand.
AGATACTAACTAGTTCAGAAGGATACATAAATCATCCTGTAACACCAGACACCATAATTCTCAACACTTGACAGAAATTTAAGATTGTAGTAAAAGTTTAAAAGCTGCACCTGTATTGTGCCACATGCAGAAAACAAGAGAGTGGGGGATATTTCTAGTCTTCTAGGTCTGTGCATTAGCAAAATATTTATAAAATTAACTTCTGTGTGATCCCAAGAAGCTGATCATGCTCTAAATTACTGTTAGGACAAATAAAACCCCTCTGATCCCTGCTAATCTGACTTGGAGAACAGATGTCCTCCTGATCCTAAATCTGATGAATAGCTTAATCCTTTGTGTGTGAGCAGGACACTGTTCATGTGAGAATTTTACATCACTAGAAACACAGCTGTAGTCTGTTTGCATCCTGGTTTTTGTGTCATCCCATTTACAGAAGCAAATGATAGACTAAGGAAAGAAAAGAAAATTCCTTCTTGGTACACTCAAGTTAGAGTTCTGAAACATCTGCAAGTGTAGTGGAGACACCCAGCAGTCCTGTTGGCTCTCAAAACTTTTTGCATATGTCTGAGGACTAGCAAGTCCTATTCCCTAGAAATCACACTGCAGAATTAATTTTCTGGTTTTAGGAGTTCTCTTAATTTAATTTACAGTGCTTTCTGTAAGTTGGTCTTGCTTCCCACATTTCTTGCTCCCATGACCACATTTACAAGGCTTTTGCAGAATTTTATTCTTGAATAAGTAAAACTCTTCTACTTTCTAGTCCAGATTTGGTTTTGACCAATTTATTGCAACAGATGAATCTGGCAGAACAAATGCCAAGAACTTTTGAGCTGAGATCCTAGGAGACCAAAATAACCCTGGATCTTTTTCCATAAGTACTGGCATCCAAGCTAAATGATTAGTTCAAATACATAAAATTTTACAAAATCTAAGGTCAGTATAATAGCAAAACACCTGAAATTTTGAGTGGGAAGATTTTGAATGCAAAGCAAAAGAGAGGGCTCATGGATCTGGTGTACATGTTCTCCCAGCTCTCAGCAAGTGCTGAGTTTCAGTAGTCTCTTTCATCTCACTGTTTTTTCCACAATGTTATGTCATGGCTATTTTATATGGTATCCTTAGACAATATCTGCTAGCAAATGCACTTACTTTCTCCTCAAGTGTTTTTAACAATTTCTAATGTGCTTATTAGTATTTCTCATTGTTGTAATAGCTTCTTTTAACCCTAAAATTGTCCACTGATTTTAATTAAGCCCATGAGTCTAGATAAATTTGACAATTTATTTCTTTTAAATGCAGCCTTATTGCCAAACAGGGTTTCCCTGCAGCCCTCACAGCTGGAGGAAACTGTTTTGGGTGTTTACCATGAACAGCATTCAGGTACTTTTCTTCAACAGGCAAGGCGTTTAACGATAATTGAAATAAACTAATTTTAAATGACCCGCTAGTGAAAAACAAATACAAACTAAACCAGGTCTAAATAAAACCGTGTTCTTTGGTGTAACTGCTTTTAAAAAGAACCCTGATAATTAATCAAGGCCTGTTGCACAAAAAAAAAATATAAACTATACAGGTCTATATGATCTGTAATTGCCACACTTGGAAAGAGTCTTCTACAATTTGGAATT
>JAWWLV010000144.1:29144401-29281259 GCA_035041135.1 Platyrinchus mystaceus
AAAAAAAATATAAACTATACAGGTCTATATGATCTGTAATTGCCACACTTGGAAAGAGTCTTCTACAATTTGGAATTTTCTTTTTCACACAGAATAAATATTATATCTCATGACCCAAATCCTTTATGTTTTCTGTAGAATACTTGAAGTGAAACAATGCATCTTTTACCACTAAAACCAGAATTAATGGGTCCCTAAAGGATTTATTTTAAGTCAGATGCATTTGTCATTCTATATTGATAATCTTTGCACTTCATTATCATATTCAACTCACCATTTATATGCAGATGACACAATCATTTATGGTAATAGATTATACTAGAAGAAAGCTTAATATTATCTTCAAGCTGATTTAAATGAGCTTTAAGATCATCTGGCACAATCTAAATTACTATTAAATATTAATGAAACAAAGATCATATTATTTGGCTCAAAACAGAAGTTGGGTAAACTGAACAACTGGCAATCAATGCGACCTTGGAGACAGTTAGCAAATGTCAGTTGTGAAGAATATGGATACATCATTTTTCATCGTATGACTAAACTATTGATTAGAAGCTGTGAAGATTTGAAAGTAAGCCAAGAACTTTATTTGGGCTCAGAAAATTTGTTGACTTAAGGGAAAAGAGAAGATTTGTTTTCTTGAATTTTCAGTTTGTATTATGTATTTTGGGTTTTACTGATTGCTGCCTAATGTTGTTAGGAAAGATAAAGCATTTTTAACTTGGTTATCTAGGCAAATTTGCTTTGAATTATACATTTCATAAAAATCACTGTCTGTCATTTTAGCAACAGTTGGCAAAAAATAGAAAACTGTCAACATTTCATTGGTATGTTATCCTTCTACTTTCTCCCTCCTCCTGTCTTTTATCTTCAGATAAGTTACAGTCTTAAGGCTTCCACACTTTCTGAAATAGAAAAATTAATAAGAAAACTAGGATCTCAACTTCTTCATCTGGAACCATACAGCTGTGATTTTGATAAAGCAAGTCAGGAGGTTCAGCTAGATGCTTTGTTTGTATGTGTTTATTTTTACATAGGTCTGATCCTGTGGTGTCCTGAGCGTGTTCTAGCAGATGCAGATGAATTCAATAGCAGTTTTTGTCAATTCACAAGATGATAGATAAGGTCTTAGTACTTTCTGAGAGATGTTCTCATTCTTAGAGATTGAAGTTGATAATCCCATAGTAAAAATGAAAAAAACCATGGCCTCTGTATTGTTCAGTGTACTAAAAATGAAGAGGACCTCCTGCATTTAAGCACTGGCAATCCGTGTCCTTTTTTGTGTAGCAAAATGTGTCACACTAATACATCTATTGTCCCAGAAATGCCAGCTCTTTTGACATTGTAATGAATCCCATGGTATGAGATATTGCTAGTTGTTAACCTCTTTCTGTGTTAGACATAATCAAGAGCAATGTGGATATGTTTTCTGTTCAGGGCATCAACTGTTTCCTCTTAGTATTTTGCTGGGCTGTGCTGTTTCAAGATGAGCATGGTTTCCTTTGAGTGTTTGCACTTAGGATAGAGGTCACAGACATTTTTTTGACCCTCATTTGGATCTTTGCTCCTCTCTTGCTAAAGAGCTTCCACATAGAGTCAAGAGTGTCTGGAGACCTACTCTGAGAGCAAGAAAATACCCGGGCAAAAGAGGTTTATGTATTTGGGAATGAGGTAGGTTTAGAGCAGCAGAGCAGCTGGGTACCTGCAGGCTAGGACATAAAGCTGAGTTAAAAAAGGATAGGGAAGGTTAAGATAATTTAATGGATCTGGGAAAGACATTGTGGGAAAATTTGTATAAGTAGGAGGCAGAAGAATCTAGATGAGTGGAGGGATAGATACCCTCTGGAAGCACAGGAATAAGGGGTAAAGAGGAAAAACAGAGGAAGAGAAAGCAATGAAAGAAGATTAGCATTGAAGAAAATGAGGCATGGGCAAGATAAAGTTTCTTAACAAGATTACCAGAAATTCAGGTCTAAAGGAAGGATTTATTCACTGATGAGTTGTGACAGTGAATGACAAATAGGACAGTCTGATGTCCATTTCATTATGTTACCTGGTCTGGGCAGGAGCTGCTGAAATTCAGATGGAAGAAAGAGCAGGGGAGAGGGAGGAGTTTGTATCTTCCTTGCTGCGGGCATTTGAGAGAAGTTGCTGGAATCTCTGCCAGAGCAACTGCATGGAGGAGAAAATCTGTATTTAATTTATCTATTTAAAGATATTTTCTAATTCAAAGTTAGTATGTCACATGTTTCAAGTACAGGTATCTTCCCTAGGAGGGAAGAAACCAGACAGACTTCTATTATTGTTTCTAGAATTAACCTTGCAACAAATTTCAAAAGCTAATTCATCAGGTTTGATATTTGAATTTCTTGATTAGGCAACACTGTTTTCCCAATCCACCTGGGTGTGTCCTGGCAAGACATTTAAATCAATTTTCTTGTGCCTTGGTAATGCCAACTCTCTTTGAAAGAATGGGAGAATCCCAAGAAGGAGTTATGTTTTGAAAGTTGCTAAAAATCTTGTTCCACAGTGTAATCACATCAGGAGAAAGCTCTTTTGAGCTTGTGTGTGTTACCTAGTGATAATATAAGACTTCTAATGAGAAAGGTATTGTTAAGTGTGATTAAAGTTTCTGTTAGACACTTGCTCTGTAGGTAAGAACCAGCCCTGTGTTGCAGTCACGGGTGCCTGGGAATGATGCTGGAAATTTGGTAATGAGTGAGCTCTGACTTTTACTGATAGGGTTTGCCATCACCATTGCTGCCAGATGGGTATGGTAACCCTGAGATTAGCATAGCTTGTTAGATGCATGATGCTAATAATACCAAAGTTGTGGTTTTGATCCCTGCATGGGCCATTCATGCAAGAGTTGGACTCAATGATCCTTGTGACTCCCTTCCAACTCAGAATATTCTGTGATTCTTTCCAGTAGAGTGTGATGACAGTGCATTGCATCCCTGGGCTTGTTCTGCATTCCCAGAGATGCCTTTTCCTTTGATGTGTGAACCAAAGGCCCTCCTGTGGGCAGGTTTTCTCTCTCGCCCCTGTCTGAGGGCAGGAGACCATCTTGTTTTTCACTGAGGGAACTCTTTCCCTCCTGAGTCATGTTGTTTTTAAAGACATTTTCCCTCCACCTCCCAGTGAAGCCAAAGTCACCTTCAAACTACTTTTTTTTTTTTTTGTTTGAGGAACCTTCCTCCATTATAGTCCATTGCTCTATTAGCCAGTTGGCTGTGCTGTCTTACCTCACCCCTTTCCCTCTTTTCACCTTTTTACCGCCTTTCCATTATCTGTGCTTCCCTACATTCATGTATTGCTGTTTGTGTTCCAAACTTTCCTATTTTAGTAAAATGTATGCTTGACTTCCCACTTCCATAACTCTTCCCCAAACGTTGCGCTTGATTTCTTCACTGGATGTACTCTGGCCAAGGTTTCTTAAAGCATCTACTTATCACCTTAACTACCTCCAGTCCTTGTACCCGAAAAAAGCACCCTTTCCTGCATAGCCCAGCTCCTCACAGAGCAGTTGGATCCCTTCCTTGCTATGTAATTGGGAAGCCTCAGCTTTATTGGAAGGGGCAGCCTGTATCTGACTAGAGAGAGAGTGAAACCACCAGGCTGCACCCCTAAACTCAGCTTGGCTCACCATTGTGTATGAGGAGACAGTCCCTCCACTGGCAGGCTCTTGACATTTCTGTTCGGGACTGTCTCATAGTAAATGTTGAATGCTTCACATGAATCTAGAAATCAAAGGAACCTTTGAGGGAGAGGGGAAGATAGAAAGAAGGTGAGTGGGCATCTGGATAGAGTTTTACTGGGGCTCACTTGTCGGCTCAAGCCATACATTTTGACAGCACACTAGTGCTGCGTACAGCCATTTATTATGGAGAAAATGGAAACCTTTTCAGTCTGAGATGCTTAAAATAGGCTCCTAAATCGATGCTTAGACATATAAATAGAAGCAGTTTGATATTCAGCAATGCTGAGTGTTCTGTTGATGCCAGTGTGGAAGAAAATGCTTTGTGTACAAAAGTGCATTATTAGAAAATGTGGAGGTTCAAGAATTGCTATTTACAGACAACCAGTTACAAACAGAGTAATCTTTTTTTGGGTCAGCTAGGCTTGACTCCTCTTTGGCTTTCATCTTTTATGGTTTTTATTGATGATTTGATGTAAAAGTAGTGTCTGTTACTATTGGATATTTAGCCTACAAATTGAATCTAATTTTATCATGGGATTAGAATGAGAAAGTGAAGGTCTTTGCAAATTTCTTAGTATCACACTTTCTGTTGTATGCTTTGTAGAGGTGGAATGTCTGCTGCCATACCACACAGGTCCTGGGGCTGACTCCTGCTCTCACAGAAGTTATGATTCACAAGTTTTTATCATAGCAGTCCTTGCAATGCCTTCTAAAGGATGCAAGAGTACAGAGAAATGTAGGTGAAGTTATTGTAACCTTAGCCCGTGCATGCCACTATCTACATCCAGAAAGACCTTCTGTTTGGCTGGATTTGCTTTTCTCACAGTGATTCTGAGTGAACCTCACAGTAGAGCACTTGCGTCCCCCGATTTTCTTCTCTCTCCTCCCTGTCAACCTGTATGAAGATTTTCTGTAGAAATTACCCTGCTATGAAGTGTGCACACTGCTCTGAGGAAGCCCTTATATTTACAGTCACACTCCATGCAATAATGCAGGATGGTGAATGGGCCAGGATCTGGATCTAAACACTGATGAATATACTCTCAGGTGTACCTGATGTTATATGAGTTATTGACATATGTTCCTAAATACAGACCCAAAGCTTAGCCATTGAAAATTTTATGGTGTCTGGGAATGCCATAAAATGACTACTTTTTTTTCAGGTCAGTGCCACTGGAATTTCATCTATGAAATGAAGTAGAAAAATCAAGCCACTCAACAGAGGACTCTTTGCCCTGTATGAAAAACAACATAGTAAAATGGACATATTCCAAAACAGCAAGTAAAAATATAATGGGTTTTTTTAAATTTCCTTTATAAAGTGAAAGCAATCTGAGGTTGGTACTGGCAAGGATGAATCCTAAGTTGTGTCCCTCTGAAATGCATGTTTGACTCTGATTAATTTCTCTTTTAGGATCATGAAGGCTCTATTTCTATTTAGTTTTCATTTCTTCTTAGAACAGATAATTTCATACTGCAGCCTTCACTTGCATAAGTAGTTGAATCCGTGAGGTTATTTGTATTAGTATGGCCTGCAGACTAGGGTCTATATAACCAAATAATATAGAATATAACCAAATAATCATAGCTCAAAAAAATTACAATTTTCATATGCTTAACATAATCTTTTATAGAAAAATCTTCTTGTACTTTTCCTATTAATGCAGACCTTCAGTTAGATACCAATCAGTTGACTCATACTCAGAGCCTATGTTAATCTCTAGGTAAAGATTCTCATCAAATACGTCTTATTGTCTTGATCGCATATTGTAAGTTGTAAATATACTCAAATCCATGTAGTGTTAGAAATAATGGATAACAGTTCTCTCATATTTCCTTCACGTCTTTAGAAATGTTCTTACATGGTAGAGTTCTGACAATATTTTGCGTTTCATTTGGAGGGGTTTGCGTTGTTTGTTTCTTAAATGTTTAATGGCAAGGTGAAGGTAACTTTTCAGTGTTATAAAATTTGAAAAATGCAACAAGGAAATAATCTTTAAAGTTCACAGGAGAATATATAAAGAAGATATAAAGAATATAAAAGATTATAATAAGATTTATAGCCATTTTCTGAAAACATTTAAATATATTGACCTGTGTGTTAGTATAGGCCTTTTATTATTAAGTGAATACATGCTTGATTCTAATTGTTTCTTTCCTGTAAGAGTGATTTTATGAACTTGAGCTAATAATGATTAACTTACATATCATGAACAGTTGCGATTAAATTTAGGTGGAAAAAAAAGGGTAAGCATTTGTGATTAAAACAGGGCCTTAAAACAAATGATACTGACTGTATCAGTGGGTATAGAGCTAAGCCATGTTCTGTGAGTGACACCAGACAGGTTGCAGGGCAAGATCACTGGGAACTCAGACCAAATATTTACATCACCGAGCTCAGCAGGAACTGGCCAGCAGACCAATGGTCTGTATAAATAGATTATTTGAAAAACATAAATGGGACCACTGCAGGAGTGGTCAGAGAAGTCCAGATCCCTGAACTCTGCTCTTGTCTCCATATATATGTTATTGAATGTCTCAGTGCTTCTTATTTCCATTTATGAAGTGAGACTGATCTTTATTTACTTTTTCAAACACTTGGACATCCAATATTGCTTGATATTAATAAATTGTTTGCAAGCCAAGCTCTGGCAAATCTCCTCTGTGCTTCTGGCACAGGAGTCCCTGTGACAAGGAAGTGAGGTTGGGGGTGACCTGGCATACCTTTGTAGTCCAGAAGGAGCTCAGGGCTGCTTTACAGTTGATACATGTCCACCAATTCAGACAGAGTATTTAGTGCAGAGCAGCCCTGAGACAGCTGTGGGCAAGAGTGAGGGCCTTTAACACACAAGGGGCAGAGTCACTTGTGTGCCCTCCCCACTGCTGCGTGCACAGCAGGCCTGTAGGTTGGCACCTTGCCCACTGGCTCTGCTTGGGAAAAGGCGCCTCCCCAGGCTTGAAGAGGATGAAAGGTGAGAAATGTTGCCATTAAATGAAGGTGAAATGCCAGAGACTGCCAGGCAGAATCCTTTGGAAAAGGCCGTGCTGCATGCTGAGTTTGCTTGTAACAGAGTGTGCTGCAGCCCCACCATCAAAGTAAATGCCTGTCCCCCCACTCAAACTTCCTGCTCCATTGAGAAACTTTGCATAGCACCAGTGGCCAGAGATTCTGAGTGGCTAACCAAAGTTAAGATTTGTCTTTTAAACCTCATGGTTCTTAAGTGATATGTTAAGCTCTTTCTAGTGTAATGGTTTCTTAACCTTTTTTGGGCCCTGTCTAGGCTTCCTCATGCATATCACCCCATAAAACCCAGTGAGACTCTCAGGGGATTTACATCCCCTTGTACCTTGAGCAAAAGTGTGCAGAAATAATGACAGCAGGTAGTATTTCACTTCATATAGTCCCTTGCCCATCCTCAGCTATTTCATACTTCTGTCTTGGACCGTGGCTGCTGTTGAGTTTGAGCTCTCCTTTCCATTCCAGTGTTGTTTGGTGGAGGCAGAGAAACTCGAGGAGCCACAAATGCAGAACCTCTGATAAAAGGCATTATGGAAATGCAGGTGATACTGTTAATGTACTTAATTATTGGTACTGTTCAAAGTTTCACAGTGATAAATGAGTTGATTTGAATTCTATTTTCTATAAAAATAAAAACCTTCTGTAGAGCAGAAATATTAATTAAATTGAAAGTTTAATTGCTTCTGTTGGATAGCCCTATTTTCTAATTCAAAACCTGAAATAGTGACTTCAGGAAAATTCTACAATAACAGGCCAATATGATGTCAAAGGGAACATTACTTTTCCTGTCTATTGTTTAGTACTGAAGAAAAACAGCAAGAACTTGTTTACATGCAAATGTCATCTGTATAAAAAGCAGACAAATGCTCTAAAGAGAAGATATTATTACAAAGACATAATTTTACAGAGGCAGAAAAAACAGAGGAAGCATTTTGTGGTCATCAGCAGTCTCTCCATAAATCTGTACCATCAGGCATGCTGTGTGGTTGGCATGTATAGTGGTCTAAAAAAAGCCAGAGACCCTCAGCCTGGAGACTAAGAAGAAGGCGAAATGTAAGCAATGTGTCAAAGAATTTGCCGTCTGTGCTGAGCAGAAACCAGATGTTTTTGCTAGTAATTATTATTATGATAATTCATTTAAGTAGGAATAAAATAGGGCATGATTGTTTACTGCAGCATGTTTTCCCCAGACAGGCTCAGAAATGAGAAAAAAAATCTCAGAGGTTTTACTCCTGGTTAAATGAATAATTTTTTCATTTAACCAGGAATAAATATGGCAACGAAAATAGTTTTCATACATATTGCCCGGTAGCTGTGAATAGACATCAGACACTTTTTTATTTTACTAAGTCACTAGAGGCTGTTGAGGAATGTTAGGGAAGGTCACTTTGAATTTTTCTTTTTTTTTTTTTACACATTTTACTTCCTGCTGAGATGGGAGCTGAACAGTGGAAGACTGGCAAAGAAATAGGAACCATGTGCCTTGGTAAGTCTAGGTGGTTATTTTAGGTGAAAATCGTCTGTTGGGAAGGGATAGTGCAGTGTGAGCCAGGCTTCTGTTGGTTATTGCAGGACATCCATTGGATTTTGCCTTGACATCTCTTATAAAAGTTGATTTCACATGTGTTCAAAAGTTTAAAATTATTAAATCCTTCTCAGTTTCTGGTGTTTGATTAGGAACTCTTAGTAAGCAGAAAGTAATTTTTTTGCTACTCCTCACTCCACTGCATATGAGTAGCTATCAGTGAGGTTTTTTATATAGATTAGAGAACAGTGTCAAGCAAGTGGTCAGCAAATATAAATCAGGTTGATCTATAGTCTGAGAAGAAAATGAATAGTTTTCAGCTGCTATCCTTTCTGAAAGCTTTGGAAGCTTTGAGTGAGTTAAATAAGTCCTATAGAAAAATTAAAATCTAAACAGAGTCTGGAGGAGTTTAATTGAGCAAGTGCATTATTGGGAGTCTCTCTGACGTTGAGGGTTTATTTATCACCTTGAATCCAATCACTTTATAAAAAAAACCAGCGTGGGTTTCATTTACTTTGATGAGGTTTATTGCGAGATTCCAGAAAATCAATTTTACTGTAAGCCATATTAAACCCAGGGGAATATAAACACTATATGTACTACACATAACTTCTTGTTATTGCTTACTGGATCACTGGGGAAATTATATGTTTACCATGAAGAAGGGTTATGGCTACATTCCTTGTCTTGGGTAACTCCCAACCTGCCCATCGTAGTGAAATAAAACAAAATGGTAGAGTTCGGTATCAGCACTTAATTTGTCTCCATATAGCCTGAGGTATAGAAACACTCAGCAGTAGTGGCTTGATTTTCCAAAAAGCTTTAAATAACTATCGTTATATACTATCACTCTCTTCTTTTGCAAACAGATGGTAAGTGCAAGCAATACGTAGGCTGCTGCTGGTTGACCAACCCCAAGTAATTCTTGCTCCCAGAGCTTCTTGAGATACAAAGCCAGAACTCACAGGCAGTTAACTTGGAAATGGTCAAGTCTGGTCTGCTGGTTAATTTGAAGGAATTTCTACTGTGTGTTTACTCTTTCTGTCTTCCCCCCCATCTGATTTACATACTTGTTGAATTTTACATTAATTAAAAATGATAGCAAAATAATTTTGCATGAAAAGATTATGTTCCCTCTGGCACTAGCAGGTCACAAACTCATTTGGGATTGCACTCAATAGACGGTTTCCTGTTTCAGTGTTTTTTGCATACCAGTAAAATCAAACCATGTTTCAGTTATTGGGTTGGGGTTTTTTCTCCTCATCTGGCCTTATAGATTATTGTATACTAGTTATGTTGAAGCTGGCATAATGGACAAAAATTAGTGTTCTTTACATGAGGAAACTTAGATTGCAAATAAATATACAGAAGTCATTCCCCATATAAGAAGGCATCAGAATTCAAGAAAGTATCTTTCAAAATCAAATGCATGCAGCCTGTTAATGATGATTTTAATCCTTTCTTTTCCTCAGTGCTGGGCTCTGTTGTGCTGTGATAGGAAATAAGCAGCTCTCTCCATGGCTTCAGTGGCTAAAGTGGAAGAGCAGAGCAATGCATCTGTCAATCTGTCTGTCTGTCCTCAGGAGTTTCATAAGAACTAAGATGGGATATCTGAGAAGTTCTAAATGTAGTTAAATACTCGGTTTGATCTGTTTTTTGAAAGAAATGGAGAGCCTAACTCCCTTATTAACTTTTGAGACTTCTTCCTTATGATGTAATGCATGTTATTGTTTGTAGTTTTATTTACACATGGTTATGTAGTAGTGTCCTAACCGAAAAGCTCTTGATTGGGCCAAACTGCCTGTGAAATGTGTTTGGAGTAAGAGAAGAAAGAATTGAGATGTAGCCATTATTTAAAATGATAAAGACTGTTATGATTTATGGGTGGTTGTAAAAGTATTTTAACAATAAACATGGAAAACCAATGGAAAATCAATCTCCCAAAATGTTTATCTTGTAAGTCCTTCTAATACCTGTCTATCTATATATGTTTACTGAAGTGTTTCCAAGGGATTGCACATGTATAAGTTGAAAGAACAATTAACAGACTTTGATTCACAGCAACGTGGTCAATAATCTTTTTGTCTCTGTGTAAGGAAAAAAGTTACACTTTTTAATTATCTACTTCAAATAATTAATTTTTTAAAAAGCAGAACACACAAATTAAGTAAAAGAAAAACTACCACGGACCCTCATTATCTTGTTGCCACTCTTTCCCTTCCCTGTCTGCTCTATGTTGTGTTTTTAAGTGTGAGTTCTGGAAGTGTAGGCTGTTTCTTGCAATTGATTTTATTATGCAACTGAATAAAAGTGTGAAAAAAGTAAGAGTGGTTAAAAAGGAAGGAGTACCTGTTCTTATTTTGTGCTGTTCTCTTGAATGGAGTCACTTGGACTTTGGTGAAGAGTCACTGTCAGAAAGAGGCTGTGAATTTGTTGTGGGCAACACTGGATGTGGGGTTGATTTTGGAAATCCAGGGTAAAGTGTGTGGCTTTGTGTTCTGAATTGCAGAGTTCAGTTCACATGAGATTTAGCTCAAAGGGAAATTAGGCTGAAATACCAATACCTTTGAATACCCTATCCACAATATTTCTTGGATTCTTTATAGCTGTGTTTTTTCTTTGTATACAGAGCACTTGAGCAAGTAGGAAGTAGCCTAGAGCTGGTGAATACAGAAGATGCTTTCTGAACCTGGGGCTTGACTATGCTCAAATATATTTCTGAAAGCAGCATGAGGCTGGGGGAAGTCAGTATCTTCAGCAAATGAACAAAAGCTTGAGAATCTAACACCAAACATGTTAAAGATATTTTGGTGTTGATATCTATAAATACCTTTTTATTTGTAATATCTAAAGGCTAGTTTGTGTGCATGTGGGTGTTTTCATGCACCACACAAAACAGAACAGTAAAAACCCTTTAGTTTTGGTCAAGTGTTTTGTTCTTTCCTTCATTCTTTTCTTTGTATCTGTGCACCCAGGAACTAAATTATGCTTCAGTAACTAAACAAATTATGCAAAATTATACACCATGAATATTTTATATCATAGAACCCTGAAGCAAGGACTTTTAATGGCTTTATGTCTGCAGCAACCTGTGTCATACCCAGATGAATTCCACAACTGATAAGTCCCCTTCTTCCTAAAACTTTGCTCAGGTCTTTATTTTATTTTTTTCCTCTACATTTGTCAGTGCTTATTAATAGGAATGTCTCAAGGGTTTTATTGTATGTAAGAAAATGGAAGTTACTGCCATCAGCCTTCTTTTTACTACTGCATGAGGGAGGGAAGTTATTCCCCGTATAATTCTGAATTTATTTAAAATTTTATAGAATCATATAAAGCAAGTAATGTGACAAAAACAAAAGAAAGTATAAAAAAACTAACTAAGCCACATTTCATCTGATACTGGACTGCACCTACTTTGGTAAAACAGTCTTTTAATTTTTGGTACTCCAAAGTATATTTCCTTAGAAATATATTTCCACTTTTTCAGCAAAACTTTAATTACAAACCCATGTAGACTTTCGTAGGGTGGGCAGTAGCTATGGTGCACTGGAAAATGAGAGTAGTTTATAGAAAATATTTTAAATTTTTCATTAATTTACTAGTTGCAATTAGTGATCTCGTCATGCATCTGCCCCTAAAGTGGATGGCAAAACAGAAATCTTGTAATTATAACTTAAGAAGGATTCTTTGGCACTGCTTACTGGTGCCTGGGATGCAGGGCCTGTGAGTTTATGCCATAATTTTGACTACAAGTGGCACAGAAACAGGGAAGGTGGGTACATTTCAGTGTGCTCATTAATCTTCAGTGTGTTCCTATTGCTGTATATCACTGGCAAATGCTGGAGTATGCATGTAATTTTGAGGGGGTTAAGGGTTCTATTTTACTATTCATTTAATACCACTAACTTTTCAAGAGCATGACTCGCACAAAATCTCTATTAGCTCATCTAAAGAATCTCCTCCTACTCTTGAAAATAGTTGTGGGGTAGTCTACCTCTTTTCTCTCCATTTCATCCATTTCACGACTTTTGTTGATGCCAAATAGTTCAACATAAAGTGAAATCTTTCAATTACAATAAAAATATTCACTTCCACAGGTAATGCTAACAATGTATTAAAGCATATATGTTTTTATGTCATGCCTACTGCTGTAATATTTTAGTATTGATCTATTTGTCCTGTTTTACAGTTAAAATTGGATGTGCCATTACAGACAAGACAGTTTATGCCAGAGGTCCCTGTTTTGAAAGGTGTTTGAGAATTTATTTGATTTAGGTGTATATTGAAACACTTTCTTTAGCTGGAGCTGTAAAGAGTAGCTGTATGCTGTGATGTCTCTGGCTTATACCTGTTTATATGGATGTTCACTGCAGGTATGGTGTTATGCAAGTCAATTAGAAAACATTTCATGGCTGCACTACTCTTAAATTTGCTCTCTCCTTATTTTGGTAGAATTGAAAGGATTTTTGCTCAAGTGAAATTGTTACTGTCTGCTGGCCGTCATGGATAGCACTATTCCAAAATTAACCAATGTTACTAGGTAAACAATAAATAACGTATATAACTGTCTCTTACTGCCTGACAGATTGTGCACATGTATAGATTATAGAAAGAAGGAAGAACATATTTTGTTTTCATCTTACAACACTAAGTTTTCATCTTACACATAAAGTGTGTAGCTCAACAGTCCTCTCTAAAATGGTCTGATTGTGCATCTTCATTTGTGCATTTTAGTGATGTTTTGGCTTAGGTTTGACTATGCAGTGTTTCAGTGGAATGTAAAAATTAGAATTTATATTGTTCATTGTTTTTACAGCTCAGTGGAAAGTGTAAGTAACATTCATAAAATGTTAATGGCCAGATAAAATTGTAAAATATTATTGATGAATTAACCTGAGGTCCAGATCAGATGAATGCAATGTTTCCTTTTTACTACAGGATGTGAGAGTAGGCTGAGAAACACAATGATAATATTACAATCTCCTGATGATTTTATAGTATTTTACCTTTTATAATGTTTTTTACACTGAAATATGGAATGGTCACTAAGGTTGTAACTGAACCCATATACAGGATACAGGATGGGAGAAATATTACCTCTGGATCCATATAAAATGAAAATCCTGATAAAGAATAGTACTATTTAGACAGTTCTAGAGACAGGACTTTTTGAAGAGAGAAATGAAACACATTTTTAAGAGAGAACCTCTGACTTAGCCTGTATGAAAAAAAAAAGTGTAAGGATAGTGCATGTTTTTTGTTTCAGTGAGAAATATTGAATATTTACTGTACTTACTTGAAAAAGCAAATTGCAATGTCCTATCCATACCTACTTACAAATGCAGAATTTCTTTTGTATATTAAATAAACATTTCAGAGGAAGGAAAAATGTGCACAACTTTATTCAGAAGAATTTTACAACATAAAAGTGAGATTTTTAACAGCTTTTAATAAAATAGTGCCTCTATTGTTTGCTTTTTTGATGGGCTTTTTTAGTAACATTTAAGTGTGAGCCAGTTGAAATAACACACACAGCTGCAGGAAAATAATGCAAATTTTGACATTTGAGATTCAATAAATGGAAGCTTTGTTAACTTTTATACCAAAAATCTAGTATTTTGTTATAAGCAAGCTGTGGAATTAAAAAGACTATGCACAGAGTCTTAAAGTGAAGCAAGTCACGATACGTTTGGTTTTCCTGAAGCCTGAACATTTAAGTTAAATGACACTTACTTAATCTTCTGAAGAGAACCAGTACTCCTACATTTTTCAAACCCTTTTTTTTCCTGTTTTTCCCACACTATGTATTTGGTATATTAGACCTGAGATATTCAGAGGCATATAAAATGAATAGAAGTCCAACTCCCATTGGAATCCAGTGGAAGTTCAATGTATTCCTCCTTTGAAAATCCCAGCTTTACATGATGACAGTATCTTTTTTTTTTTTTAATCTTTGGCATTATTATTGATTGTAACACAAAAACTTTAACAAATACACAGTCAGGGAGTGTAACTTCGATGAGGAGGAGTTTGGGTATGTGAAGGAGGATGATTAAATGATCTGAATTAGGCTGTGAAACATATTCTGGCTGTGGGAGGACAAAATTTGGCAATAACAGGTTGGCAGAACAGAGCAATCTGAAGCTTAATTCTGACTTCTGTGTTTCAGCTTTATACCAGTGCGGGGAAAAAACTTGAAGAATGCCTGTGAGGATGAGGGAGGAATGAATACCTGCTCATGGAAGAGGATTTCAGTTTGTCACTGTCACTCACATTTTTGACCCCATTTGTGAACAGGTGGGAAGATAGGAAGGAAGATTATAATCTAGATGGACTTATTAGCAGCTATACTATAGAAGTTCTTAAGAGAGAAATTTGCTAAGATATACTTGTACTACAGTTCTAGGTATCCTAAGGGAATTGAACATCCTTTTGGATGTAGATCATTGGAACTTGCATTCACCGATAAGTTACTGAGTTCAAACCAAAATCAATGTATTCCGTGATAATTATGTATTAATGATGTGTTCCAGGGAACTCAGGTCGTCAAGTAGTTGTTCCAAGGCTCTTTATTATTGTTCTTGAGATAGCAGGATGGGTTTATTTTTAAATTATATTCTTTATGTCCATTCACATTTAAATGGCTCCAGACCACACTTGCATCAAAATAAACATTTGTATGTATTTGATAAATGTTAGATCTTTTCTTGCCTTTTGAGGTACTAATGTGTGGTTCTTTGAATTATATTTTCTAGCTCTAGGGACAGCTCTTGTGTAAAGAATCATGGTGTTTGAGATTTCCTACTGGTAGCATTTAACACTAATTCAGCATTTAAAACTGGCCAGCTTCAACATCTCAGGTTTAATATTCTTTTTATACAAGGTTTTTGTTTGTAGTGAGAAATGAAAACTACCTACAGATGTGGAATGCAGAGAAAGGTTTCCTCTTTTATCTTTTTCTTCAGAAGCTCTAATAAGGGATGGGTGAATAAAGTGTGAGGAAGCATAGCAGAGTTGGAGGCTCCCCTTGGTCAGTCAGATCTCCTTTTAGGAAACTGCTAACCCATATGATACACTTGGGATAGCTAGCACCTAAATGTGTGGAAGTATCAAGTATCTGATTTCCAGTCTTTAAAGATGGGGCAACTCATAGAAGTCTCTAGAACTATGACTCTCCTTAGGTCATCCATTTCCTATAGCAGCTTGCTATAGAAGGAAAGATCTGAGCTTAAATTCCTAGTGAAGAAATGGCAGAATAAGGTGCCTTCAGGTCATTTGGAAAGGTTTCCGACTCCCCAAATCCCACAGAAATTCAGCTTTGCTACCATGTTGAATTTGGACTGGTTTTCATCCCAGGAGGGTTGGAAAGATTGGCAGTGGCTGATAAAGGATATTTCAGAGGGAGAAAGCAGTTGTACTCTGACAGTTCTTTTAAATTTGGAATCCACTAAAAAGCTTACAACAGTAAGACTTTGCTGTCCATCACATGACATGTTGAAGGACAAGCTGTGTCCTGAAAGGTAGAAGCACTTAATTTCATTTCCTAATGTGTACATCTATTTGTAAATGGCAAAAGGATTTTGCCTTTGAGGTACAAAGCTTGTGCAGAATGTAAATTAACTTCAAACTGAAATAATTCACGGTTCTGAGCAAAAATAACATAATGGTTGTTATAACCATGTTTACGAAATGCTAAACTTTAACACACAGCAATCAGCCAAAGCAATACAGCAGTGTAAAAGACTGCACACTTAATAATTGTAAATATTACATGAGAGCAAGTTGCTTGATTAAATTTATTAGAAATGTGTTACGAGCATTTTAAGAAATAAAGCATTTATCACAAAATGATGATTTCTTCACTTACGCTCATTAGGAAATCACACATCAATTCATGCATAATTACAGGGGAATTTCTGCCACTCACTACAAATCATTACCACATTAACTAAAGTTGACTTAATTTATCTGTGATTTGGAAAAGGTGGTATCTAAATAGGAAAATTAGCTTATAGAGAGGATGAAACTACCAACATCACCACAAAGGACCTAGCCTTCTCTTATATGTTAGACAAAGATGCACCTTTTAACTCTTTTATATGTAAAGCTTGTACTTTTGAATGAGCTCTAAAGATTTTCTTTCCATGTCAGAATCCCATATTATGGATCCAGTGCCAGGTACTTAATGAATCGTTGATAGTCAAGGCACGTTTACTTGCGCCAGACGTACTCATTGTTTTTAATGATCATTGCAGTTTGAGATTGAATTGAAAGGGTTTGGGGGAGGCTGGGAGATGGGGAAGAAGCAAGTTTTGCAGCACTGGCAAGCTAGTCCCACAGCAGCAGAGCTGCCTTCTGCCAACACCCACAGTGTTTATGCTGCACTGTGTTTACATTCCCGCGGTGTTTACGGTGGACATAGCTCTCACGTGGCCTGTTGCACCTTCTTGATTTCCCAGACTTTGCATAACTTTGAGGATGGTGTCTAATTGATAGAGTCCGAGTTCATTGTGTGTCTCATCACCAGGTGTTTCTTTAACGGCTATTTTGCACGTTTTCTGTTTGTTAGTTCTCGAGTACACTTGTGAAGGGGTAACTTAGGCTGAGAATAATTACACTGTGTGTTCATCTGTCCAGGAGACACGTAGAAATGTAGTCTTTCAAAACTTTTGAAACTTCTGTACATTTAGAGAAAAATTGCTCTGTAACTTTACAGCCTTTCATTATGTGGTGCCTGACTTGGTTCAAGCATTTCCCTATTCTGTATTCAAGTGCTGTATCATTCTTACTATTGGAAAGTATTTATGTCACAGTTACTGAGTCTAATTAGAAGGTGGTTTTTGTCTTTTTTAATCTGGGGCATTTCAGTTGCACTGGCACCTTGCAGGGAACAGTGGGCTGTGTACGGAGAGGTGAAGGAAGGCAGATGAAGAAGGGATCAGAGAAGTCAGATACTTTTGAAATTGGCTTTGCTGTCAAAAATAATGTACCTGGCAATACACACTCAGTTTTGTAGTGAAGTACTGACACTTTGTTTTCAGCAGCCCTCCTGAAGGGTTTTTGTGTGTCCTTTGTTTGGGGTCTTTTGTATAAACTCGAGATCTGCAAGTTGAAAGTTATGCTCCTCCTTCCACATTAGTACCTCTCATTTATAGACTGAAGCATTGTTTCCTGTTTCTTTCTAAATTTATCTCCCTGGCAACATGTAAGCCACTTGCGATTCTTTTGCTACTAACTTTTTACTTCATTTATGGGCTCAAATAGGGACTTAAGAGCTGTTATTTTCTGAGTAAGATATAATGTTGAATTGTGCATTTTAAGTTCATGATTTTCAGTGACTTTAGTATATTTTCACACTGTTTTTCACAACCTATAGTAAGGTAAGATGTGAAGGTTGCATGAGTTGGCCGTGCCAACGAAATGGCTTGCTATTGCCAGAAAGGGTAGTTCTGCTCCCTCCTCCTTTCTTGTTCCTGTCTGACCCTATGTTGAGCTGACTCGGCATACTAAACTGACAGAGAAAGGTCCCCTTTTTCAAAAAAAAAAAAAGCTTTCTTACCAGTGTTGCAAGTTAAAAAGCGCCTTGAGAAGTCCATCTATTTCAGTGCCTTTGAATTATGATTGCCATTGTAATGGTTGATTATGCTATAAAAATAAATTTGACAATCTGAGATAGCTAATGCCATTTCCAGTTTTAAGAACTGTAATCTACATCCTTAATTTATAGGGAAATAATTATATCTCAGTACCTTGTTAATACACACATTGTCTATGCATTTAAAAACAAAGGTTAGAGAAGGGCTTCTTAATTTGTGCAGCTTTTATGCTTTTACAGAATTTTCTTTCTTTAATCTTGGAATAGTCATTTGTAACCAAATTAGGGATTTGATATACTGAATGAATTATGTTCTTAATCATATTGCACACAAAATTCATGCTATACACAGAATTCATGTTTTAAGTTTTCATTGCTACTGGAATTTCAAGTTGGTTTTGATTAATCTTGAAGTGGGCATTGCGTCCTTAGATAGGAGGCAGTATATTCGGCAAAGAATGCCAGCTTTGGCAATGGTTGAAGACGTTGTGATGATGAAAAAGAAGGGGGGGGGGGGGGGAGAAATCCAACAAACCAATCTGAGCAGCCATTCTACTGCGGTGACAGCAGCAGTTTGGTACATTGTATCAAAATGAATGGGCTTTGCATAATTGATTTCAACAGAGTAGTAGCCTGTGGTCTAAGCTGCTCCAACCCAGAACTTATTAGCCGTGCTACAAAGACGAGAGAAAACTGTGCAATCTGCTACAGGGGAGGTAGAGAATAGCATTGCTGTTAGAGTAAAAGCTTTAAAAGTAGGACAGAGCTACTAAGAGCTACCCCTTTTGTATATTTATTGGGGTTATTCTGTTCATCTCATTCAAATATAATAAAAAGCTATTTTAAAGTTTTTGTGCAATACCAAATACTGAGAATTAGAATCTTGCTACTCAGTAGGTTTTATTACCTAATTCAAGTGGCATCCCTGCACAAAGTGTAATAGCTGCGTTGTGAGATCTTTTGTAACTGGGATGCATTTTGAATAATCTCAGCAAAACTATAGATGCAAAAATGAGCAAGATGCTCTTTTGGGATCCACTTTACTTGCTTTTTGTTGCGCATTCGCACACTTGCAAATACTAGTTTTATTTAATAATGTTCTGCACTGGTGTGAATCAACAAGTGTGTTTCCTGGGGCTTCCTAAAGAGAAGAGGATTATGTGCATTACGGAAACACATATAACTATATGACAGGATGTGAAAAAACTAATAGTTGGATGTAGAATTACTGTGTTGAACAAATGAGAATATGTAATTTTAATGTCCTGTTTCCTTGTAGCATTTTACAAGTATCTTACTGCATGTTGTCTGTTTTGCTTTGCCTCTTCTGGATAGATACTTGTGAGTATATGGAGAGTCTGGATTCATGCAACAGACTCCTGAGAGTAGAGGGATATATATATTTGATAGAGGAAAAAATAGATTAACTTTTCTGACTAGAACCTAGATGGGTAGTTGCAGGTGAAGGACTGGGAAACGAGATTTGAATGAATTAATGTGTTCAATGTCAGGATTCCCAGGCTATTAGACTTCTTCTTTAGAAAACCATGACAAAGTTCTTCATTAGTGTTCGTTACGCTTCATCCAGCAATGTGAAATATTGACAGTGACTCCTTTAAACATGAGTATTCTGCATAGATCAGCATCAAGCACCTTAGTTATGCCCTTGCTCTTATAAGGAGCTAAATGGTATTAAGAAGAATATTGTACATTTATCAGTAGCGTAGTGTTTATTCTGAGAGGATCCAGAGCTGTGATTGACTGAATGAGGTTCAGTACTCTATAATTAGCAGACTTTCTAACCTATTTTTAAAAAGTTTGACTAAGGAAAGTTTGAGTGAAGAGAATTCCATGTTACTGGAAATGTTTTATTCATTTATTTTTTTATTTGCACTACTTTCACAGAATCTTCATAACCTTCACAGAACTGTAGAGGTTGCTGAAATATCCTATGTTGTTTGAACAGAGACTGCCTCAGAAAGTTAATAAAGTAAAACTTTGGTCATTTTTTTTGATCTTAGGCTATTTAAGATTGTGACATCCTCCACAACAGAAAGTTATGAACAGGTTCTTATGACCCATTCTAATGTATGTATTGATCTATAGGACCCATTTTAAAGTATCTCTTCTGTTCTGGTAAAGACACCAATTTGTTTCAGAGGTTGAATCATGATTTTTGAGATTTATGCATACATTAGTGAAGGGGAAGGATATAGGCCAGGTTGTAACAGCTTTAAAAATGTTCTGATACCGATAGTATTTGTGTGAATGTCTGACAGAGCCCATCCACAAAAAGTTGTGTGGCAGTTCAGCTTTGCCTTGCACAGTAAGTTTGACTGATGGTCAGGAGAAACCACTGTTAATAATAATAATAATAACAACAATGATAATCTGAAGAGCCTGGGGGACTGATTGGAAGCAGCAGCAGGCCTGCCAACTTTTTTTTGCTTGTTTTCAAAGAAGTCTAAAATAAACATTTTTACATTAAATTAAACACTAGTGAAATTTTGGACTACTGTAATGAGCCTTTTCAGTCAAAGAAGCCTTGTTGGTGAAGAAGCTCGCAATTCCAGTAACTCTTGATATGGAATTCTTGCTCTGTGATGTCCCAGGTGATAGAGGTAAGCATGTGACATACACAGACGGTTTCTTAAGTTGTTTTTACAACTTTTCTCTGAAGTTTGTACTGCAGAAGAGGAGACAGAAAAAATAATCAAGTTCAGTTTTGAAATGCAGATGCCATTTGTGCACTGTTTTGAGCACCATCAAATCATGCTGACATCAGTGGTGAGTCAGGAATACTCAGGATGAATTGTCACAGGAACACTGAACAAGAAGGAAAACATACCCTTGTTTAATTCCTTTATGTTTCAAGTGGCTTGCTACATTTGCCCAGATACAGATAGCTTTGCCTGCTTCATCTTGGTAAAATAGTCTTCTAAATTACCCTTTTCCAATACTTTGAAGAAACATGGGAGGAGAAATACAGTACAGAGTAGAAATTGATGGGAATCACAATCTGTGCCTTCTTGTAAAACTGGCCACTGCATCTGTTTCAAGACCTAATAGGTCAGCCTGTGTTCCCCCCACTGACATAAAACAATGGCTGAATTTCCAAGGGTGAGGTTTACAGTAGATGTAACAGCAAGAAAGTGGAAAAAGCACTTAAAAAGCTGAGTGTGTATGTTCTTATGATGAATGAAGATAGCGTAACCTGGTGCTTTCTGTTATAGGACCTCATTTTAAATTGTAAACAACTTCCCAAATTATGAGCATTTGGGGTGAATTTCTTTAAGTTAAGCACCTGCCTCTGGCTACATTATGGGAGAGTTTCAAGTAAGTTTATCCGCTTCTGAGAACGAGCTTAAAGAGTAAAGATGTTTTGCCTATCTTTGGAATAAATACATACCTGCTTTGCTTTTGAAGCTCTAGCCTGTTTCAAGCAGAGACTTGAAATTTGTCAGGGCCTCCATCAAAGTCTACATAAAACTATGTTAAGTTCTCCATTTTTGGTCAAGCCTCTGAAAATCTAAGCTAGCTCACATGACTACATGTAGAGTGGGAAAGGCTGGGTGCCGGAACCCCAGGAGAGGCCTGGGGAACTGGGGAGAGAAGGAGGGAGAGGTAGGAACTAGAAAGGGGGATGGAAGGGTGTAGGTGGAAGAGAAAGTAGGGGATAGTCTTTGCAGGAGGAAGGGGGACCAGTGACTGATGTATGGGAGAGGACTTAACAGACAGGATGGAGGCAAGCAGAGCTGAGATTGAACCAAGGGTATTAGAGATCAGGAACAAGCAAGATGGATGGAATACCAAAAACAGGGGCAAGAACTGACATGAGTGGGTGTGAATGGAAATAGAGGGAAAGAACTGGAATCATGGCCTGAGGTACAGCTTTTTTCTCAGCAAGTAGAAATTCCAGAATGAAAGAAAACCAAAACTTACTTTAATGACATCTCTCATGTGCAGGTTAAGTATTTGGTTTAATGATATATTTGTAAATGCACGGTTCTGTTAGAATGTAGGATCTTTGGGGCTCTGATTCTGCTTGATCATGATTGCTAAAATATTGTGTATGCTTTTGCACACTGATGTTTTTATTTATGGGAATAAATAATCAATTGTTACCATTTCCTAGCTGCATTACAATATTACATGTTAGCAGTTTTACTGGATCTCTCTTCTGTTCACTATTTTTGGTATTTAGGTGCGAGGCTCTTTGTGTAGACCTGCAACAGTGGGTTTTCAAAGATGTTTTTGTTTCTACTAAGCATGATAGCTGTAATGAAAAAGCTTTTTCTTCCATGACACTATCTTTGTTTTTTCCTACTCTACCCTAGTTGCAGAGAGGCTCAACACAAGGAAAATTAGTTTAACAAAGGCATATGTATATACCCAGATGAAATCTATTTCTATTCCATGGTCAGCAGCAAACTGGTCCACTAGTAATAAAGCATGCCTCTTCCGTGGGGCGAAGCTGAACTCAGAGGCAGGCTCATCTTCCTCACCAGTGCCAGCATTGCTAATTGGATAGCTGCCATGGAGAGTTGTTTGGGGAGAGGGTTTTTTGTGAGTGGGAGAGGGAAAATCATCCTGCTTGCTGAATGCAAAAGTAGACTGAGTACCCCTACCAGCTGTGTCTCCAGGATTTTATGTATTTGTTTATCTTATCAATATTTTCCTCTTATCCACAACTACCTCCCGGTAAATTCACTTTACCTTCAGCTAAGAAAGCAAGAGAGAACAAGTATTCTGCCGCAAGAGTGATCTGATAAGGATTTGCGTAAAAGCTGTGCAATTGGCATTCCTGTCTCCCCTCCCCATCTTTCCTGTGCTCCCTCATGATTTAATGTTATTTCCTTAGGCAGTAAGTGGTCTGGGACCTGGAATACTGAATTTACATCTAAACAGGCAAAAGGTGACAGTGCAAATACAGTTTATTGTGTCCCCACTTAGGCAACTCCTCTCAGTTTTCTAACTGGTTTCTTATTGACTCATTTCAGAAGGGAAAGAACCAGCGTACTTGAGTAATACCTGTGGCCTTCCATTGTCTTTGGCATGATACAAATAGAATTCTTTTCCCAGGAAATAAAATTAAATGCAACTGACATAAATTAATTTTGCTAGGAATATTGGAGGTGATATTTCCCTGCATGTTGGATGACTTTGTTCTTCAGGCTTGTTACAAATTAAAGAGAAAGATTCCTCATCATGGCTTCTGTCAGCATAACAATGAGTGTGTTAGATGCTGTAGATAGTTTTCAGCTAGAAATTTTTGGTCTCTTTGTGTACTTGTATATATTAATGGCCTATAAAAATTAATGGTTTTAGTGTGCTTACCTTGAGCTGCTTTGCTTTGAGCCACAGAGCTGGCTTAAGGCATCTGAGATGTGAAGACAAAGTTGTGATTCTCTGCTCTGAGGAGGAAGGCCAGCATGGGAAAGCCTTTCCTGCTGTAGTGAGAGGAGAAACACTGATGTGAGCAACCCTTCCTTCCCTCTCCAGGTAACTTCTGCCTACATACTCCAGCCCCTCTTGCTCAGTAAGGCAGTAGTAGTTGTCAGCATAGCTGTCTTTGCCAGAGGTGAGGTGAAATAGGAGCTGGAGTTATATATGTACTCCCAACAATAGGGTAACCTATGTAGAAGAGCTTGCTTTTTCCCATGGCAGAAACAGCCATCCAGTGGCAAAACTGCAATTATTAAGAAAAAAAGGAATTTGCTGTAAAGCAACAGCAAATCAGAATAAATGACCTGTAATATTTAGTGCAGTTTTTTTGGCTTAGTTTTGCCTGAAGTCTCTAAAGAATCAATCTAATGGAGTTCTTTAAAGTTCTTGAAGCACAGCACCAAGGCTGACAGAGTTCAAGAAACATTTGGGTGATACTCTCAGGCACAGTGTGACTCTTGGGGATGATCCTGTGCAGGTCTAAGAGTTGGACTCAATGATCTTTGTGGGTCTCTTCCAGCTCAGAATATTCTATTAAGTAGTAGTTCAAAACAGCAAGTAATTGGTGAGTGACAAAATTTCTTTTTTCCACCCAAGTCTCCCTACTAAATATTTGTTTCTGCCTGTTGTCTGTATGCTTTTTCGTCAAGTAGTAGTTGTGGGCTGACTAAACAAGACATGCTTCATAGTCTGCTAGGGATGGTGGTTTTCTTAGAAACTGAGAAAATCTCCACATAGCTGAATTGATACCTAAGGTTTGCTTCCAAATCTGTATGCAAGATCCTGATTTTTCCAGGGGTCTGAGCAGATGTTGGTCCTTAACAGTTTTGATACCCAAACCAGCTGTATGCATGTCTAAGTAGGACCTTACTAAACTTTCTGGTTAGTGGTATTACTGCTGTTTTCAGAGCATACCTTATCTGCATATGTTTCTTAGGTGTGCATATGTTGAGTTTAGGAACTGAAAGTGATTTTATAGTTGCCTCTGAATTGCACTCTTTAAGCATGGAAGCAGAAGAAGAGCGTGCAGTCCTGCTTACTTTGCATTTGGTTTCCCTAATTTAAAAGAAGAAAATCTCTGAAGAAGCTGAAGTGAGGTAGGACGAGCAATATTCTGAACTTTGCATATTCAGTTACTGGTAGGTAATTCCTCTGAGAATTTCTTGAATATATACCTACTTGTGGATCTTGAACACCAGATGCTAATTGAGATGAGTACTAATTAAACAATGACTAGCCTTCCAAACTGCCCCTCTGGAGAGATCTCAAATCCAAAGCTACACAAAGAAAGTACCATGGTGTTAATTTCCCTAACAAAAACGTTGTAAAAAGCTACCCTAAATCTCCAGTTCTAACTTCTCTATAAAATGTGGTTTATTTGAAAACAGATTTTGAATAGGAGATAATACTGAGAATTACATAGTAGTCTGTTACTGGTGCTACAAAATAATCTGCATAACTTCTGTGTTAGAGCCTTGCCTTTCCCAGACAATGATTTAACATCTTGAAATCAAGTTTATATAATCTAGTTTTCCCATATAATGGATGTGGGTCTAGAAAGAGCACTGATAAAAGCTATGCATTGATTGAAATGGAAATTCTAAACCACCTTCAGCAAAGTGTCGATATAGGATGTAAAACAGCCCGTCCCGGTGGAACACAGTAGAATGCAAGCCAGCCATTAAACTCTTTAGTTCGTCTGCTTCCTCCACAGGTTTTATGACTATTAAAAAGACCATCTTTAGGGCTAAGTGCTAAAGAGACTCTTATCCCAAATGCTATTCAATTCTGCATCTTAAATGAGGAGATTAGAGGGATGGGGACCACTTGTGATGTACTCTTCCTTCCCTTTGTCCCTAGAAATTCTACACAAATCTTTCCTAAAGTAGAAAAATCATAAAAGTGCCATGTGCTAAAGTAGTAAATTTACAGATAGTGATGGGTGCCATGTTTAAAGAAGTTATTTTTTAAGGACAGATAATACTAAAGGGATCTGTGAGAAGCTGCAATTAGCTAGTGATTGACTAAACAAAAATAGCTTCTGCCATGGTAGTTAACTAACTCTGAACAGACTGTCGCTAAATACTAGTATTTTGAGAGGACTTCCTCCTGTGTTGGGCAACCATGTTTCTGTGGCTGATGGTCTGCATTCACCAGGACCTGCTGTTGTCCAGGAGCAGGGATTCCAGAGTGCAGTCATGGGTAAAACTGAGAAGTTTCTGTTGTTGAAAACTGTAGCAGTGGCTTAAGAGTATCGTAATACCCAGTTGAAGCCAGTAGAAATCGTTGTCATTTGATTTTCCTGAGGACATATAGAAAAAGGTGAATCAGGTAGAAGCATGTGTGAATTAATTTCCCTTGCTCAGTAGGGATCCATGTTTCTGATGACCAGTTTTCTTCCCCTCACACCTGGATAAAAGCAGGTGTTGAAGGGGAACACCTGCGTGGTCTCCTTCCATAACAAGGTGAGCAGACCAGTACAGAGAGCCCATGTTTTTGCCTCATTGGCTTCTTTATTTTCCCTGGAGCAGAAAGGGAGCTGCCTTGTCAAGAAAGGTAGCTGAGGGAGTGGCATGTTCCCTTCTTTTCTTGTTCTGTCTTACAAGGAGCATTGACTGGGAAGGCATGAGCTGAGCTACGATGTTGCTGGAAAGGGAAGTTTCACTGAAGCCCCACCCATTCCCCCTATTACCTGGAGTAGCAGCACCCCAAATCTCTGGGGTGGCAGCAGCAATCCTGCCATTTCTTAGTGTGCTGAGCTGAGAGAAGACAGTCTCACAGGCAACAATGAACATGTCAGAAATATTTCAGACATATTCACAGTGACTGCACCTGTGTTGTGTCTGGTGGGATGTTCTTGTGAGCACTGGGCATTTCTGAGTTTTGCATTTGGCATCCACTTCGTCCCTGAGAGGCAGCAGAAGTTTTGGCCAAGTACAGGCAACCTACAAATCCCATCATACAACAGGAAAGTCAGAGATCTCTTAAGAGAACTCTGAAGAATATAAGTACCTGTCTGATAGTGTATATAGAATACGTGGAGCAGTGCAGAATGATGGTGCCATTTGCACAACATGTGGATGCACCTATGGAGTTGTCAAAGGACAGAATGCACCTGACTGACAGTGCTGGGGATACCAAAAGCGCTGTCCCAGATTTACCCCTTCAGACGCTCCCACTGGCAAGTAATATAGCTAGGCAACTGTTTTGGCTGCAAGGAAGCCCTCCAGGCTTTTCTACAATCCCTGCCTCCTTATCTGACTCAGCTGAATAAAAAATTATTTTTGTACCTGTGAGCTAGCATTGGCTGCTGCTAAAATTATCATAAAAGGTGCTGAAGACACAGTCTCAACACCAGCAATATATTGGGAAAGGGATGGATATGCATTTTGGTCAAAAGCTTTTTGACATTTTAGCTATGTGTTACATTAATAAGGCCCAGCAATAATTCCAGACTATTGCAGGTATGTCCTATGTCAATAATATACAGAGGACTTTTTTCTGCCCAGAAAAGGATGGCCAGGTATCTGCAAGGGGGTTTTTCTGTATCAGTTTTCTTCTGGACTGACAAGAATGTAAGAATTTTCATGCTAGGGGAAAAATAATTTGCCTGTGATTCTGTATCAAGCTAGTTTTGGACCAGACCTGTAATTGCCAGTTAGATTTTCCTTGTCAATTAACAATTTCTATGTACTGACAACATTTTTTGATTAATTCCTATGAGAGATTACAGGTGATTAATCTTGATAAGGACTTACTAACTATGCAGTGTAGCTATTTCAGGATTTGCATTTTTGGTAATATGCAGACTTACTTTTTGCCAGCATCACATCTTCTTTGGAGAGACCTATCTAGCAAGGGAGCCAGTGGTTAGTCTGATAGAAATTGTGGTAAAAGTAAAGTTGCTAATGCAAAAATTGAAGATGTTTTTGTGTAATTCTATGGACCTACTGAGTTGCTACGTACAGAGCTTGATCTTTTGCTGTCTTGCATGTTTTTTATACTAGGTAAAGATGGTAGTCTAACTGCTACCAATCAGAGTGGAAGCATTTCACACTTGGGTTTGTTCAGGTGTGAAGCAGTGCTGGAGGGAGGAGGCTCTGGAGAATATAGCCATCAAATTCAATCATTATCTCTGAAAAGAACAGACGCTACGGTCTAGAGGCGGGCAGGAGTGTGAACTGACGTGGTGCACATTCATCATAGTATTCTGCTGATACTACTTAAAATCCTTAACTTAGAGCCACACTATTCCTCAGCGCTCCTAAACAGTGTAGTGCTGCTCAAACTGTATGGTGGGGAAATGGTTTCAGGTGTAGGCAAGCATACTCATACACTCAGGTCTCACACCTGCAGGTTTTTGAGTGTAGCCTCCTATGGAGAAAAAATTAGCCTGTTCACTAATTTCAGCATAAAGTACCAAACATTACATGGCTATTAAAATCTTTGTATAGTGTAGCTTTCTGGCTGTGTTCCAGCTTTTACTGGCAAACACTTCCTTCAAAATAGCTGTCTTTTAATACACGACTTTTGCAAGAACCTGGTGATGCAAAATTTCAGTTTAAAAGAATATATGTTGTTGAATATTACACTTTGTTGCTATGTATTTTGAAAATATGCTTGATGGCCTGATTTAACTGGAAGGCTTTGGAGAGTAATCAAACAGAACAACATGTTTATTCTGATAGCTAACTACTTTGTGCCAGGAAGGACTGAATACTCTTATTTATGTTGTACAAAGTTAGATGCTGGTGCTGTGCTACTGTGCAGGCAATCATTTTGCATCCACAACAGTAGGTTGCAAAAACAGCCTTGGTGATTGAAGTTTTTATTAAAAAGAGGAGAGTTGCAATGCATTTCATGGTTTTGTCTGCGAAATCTTGCAGAGATATGCTGGAAAAGTTTGAATGACTTGTGAGTAGTGTGGCACTTCTGATAGCAATCAGAGCTTATCTATAGTGCTGCTTATATGGAGAAATTAAGCTCAAGATGTGGCACAGACTGCTTATGATACAACTAGCTGCACCTTGGCACTGTCTTTCTCACAGAGACCATTGAATCATATGGCAAATTCCCATTGGATCATTAGAGCTGTACAAAATCATAGAATCATAGAGTAACCTGAGTTGGAAGGAACTGACAAGGATCATTGAAGTCCAACTCCTGGCTCTGCACGGGACAGCCCCATGAGTTGCACCATGTGCCAGAGAGTATCATCCCAATGCTTCTTGAACTCTGGCAGGCTCAGTGCTGTGACCACTTCTCTGGGGAGCCTGGTACAATGCCCAGCCACACTCTGAGTGAAAAACCTTCTCCTAATATCCAAACCTAAACCTCATCAGACTCAGCTTCAGGCCATTCCCTTGGGTCCTGTCAGTGGTCTCCAGAGTGAAAAAACCAGTGTCTGCCCCTCTGTTTCCCCTCATGAGGAAGTTGTAGATTGCAATAAGCTCTTTCCTCGGTGTCCTCTTCTCCAGGAATTGATACAGAATATGAGCAAAATAATCATTATAGCAGAACAGGAACACGAGTTCACCTTCCTGTTTCACTGTGGTTTTCAGGATCTTTATTAAATGCAGGCTTACAATTTCAGTTGATGCCTGCCATCCTTTCTGAAAAATCAAGGCCTTGTAAATTTATCTCAAGTTAAACATCACAAATGAAGACTTTCAGATACCAATGCTTCTCTTGTTTTTCAAGGCTGGGAGAGATGGGTGTGGTCTTCCTTTACTTACAACACTATCAGATCAGTCTCTTTGGGCCTTTCCATTGATCAGAGATTTCTCATATATCAGTCCATCCTGGACAGGTCTTTTGCTTTCCCTAGTCTAATGACTCCTTTTTTCTTCCTCTCACAAGACCTCTGCCTGCCCAGAAACTTCCTTGCAGGGCAAAATTTTCAATCCTTTTGATTCTAGATAAGCAAATTGGGGAAAAAATTACCTGAAGTAATGCAGAATTGTAGAAGTTAGACAGAAGGTTTTGATTATGATGGTCTATTTTCCTGTTTGGCAGAAACCCATTCTTGAAGTGAAGTGTATCTCACAACACGGAGTGGTTTGGGAATTGCTATTTGTACTTGGTATAACTAGACACATGCAAAACTGCAACGCTACAACTGTTCTCTACTTAGCCGAGACTAATGTTATTAAAAGAAATGGTGGATAAATTAGGAAATGTACATCCTGTTGCCAGGTCAACCACATTCCTTATTTGTTAGTATCAGTGTGTGTATGAGAAGGATAATATGTAGTGAAGACAGACAAGAGCTGCAAGCTCTTCATGGCACTGTGGGAGGGAAGGGTTGTACAAAATAATGCCTTTAGCGACAGTGACCTAAACCCTTCATTCTCTTATCGCTCTGTGTACGTCAGTGAGAAAGAGGGAGAATTATTAAAAGGATCAAAAGGCAAAATTCTGTTTTCTAATTAACTGTATTTCAGTTTCCTGAGGACACACACAACGTATTTCTGTGTATTTTCTCAGATTTTGATGGTGATGAGAGACAGTGGATCAAAGATATTGCCTCACTTAAACTGCCCTCAATTTCTTTGTGTTTACAGCAGGTGATTTGCTGCCTTTCTAGGTTTTGACTTTAATCCTGTAAATGTTTTTTTTTAGGGTTTCATTACTAACCTTCTTGTGAAATCTATTTGCTATGAAAAAAAAAAAGAAAGAGAAAATAAAAGAAAGTGCAGGGGTTTTTTCTGTTTGTATCATCAAGGAAAACGTGTTGTTATGATGAAAAAATGTATTGGTCAGTCTTTCTCTTTCTAGGCTGATTACATTGGAAATGTAAAGAACAGTGGTTCGCTTGTGTGAGAAATTGTGATGCTTTAAATAGGTTTAATGTAAATCAGTTTCACCATTAAACATATAAAGTGCTTATTTGGGGAGTGTGCCCCATATCCTACTAGGACTGATTTCTCAAAAAGTCAATATGATTCTAACTCTGTTTTCTTGTTCTCCATGTGCACAAGGGCTGGGGATTCTGTGGTGGGAAAAATGTGCTCACGCTGTTTTCAGCAGGTATTTTTACAACCTATTGAGAGTTGTACAGATGGATTCCAAAGGGATTATCTTTCTGTGATTTAGGTATAATGATACAAACCAAGATAACTTTTTTTTAAAAGCAAGGCTTTTTTTGTCTGTGTTTTTTTGTTGTTGTTTTGGTTTGGGGGTTTTTGTTTTTTGTTTTTCTGCTGGGTATCCAGCAGTTCTGGTTTTCATCTGCAGAGGACTACTACATGCTCAGCATTTAAGGAAATCAGGGCACTTACTTAAGTACCTATATGCAAATGTAAGTTTGACAGGCACCCAGTTTTGAAAGTTGTGCAGTGGGGTGGTCAAGAAATTTTAGTTTGGTTTCTTGGAGCTGTAAGATGGAACAGTTGATATAAACCAGTTATTTTCTAGCTGGCAATAATTTTATGAAAAGTGACTGTTAATTTTATACTCTAGTATGTTTCCTTTTCCTTCCCTAGTTTCATAAGACATTCTCCACATGACTGTGGGGAAATCAAGCCTAAAGTACTGTTGTATCATGTGTTACAGCTGCTGCCATATAATTTTCTGTTCTATTTGCATAAGTTAGAACAGAACTGAAGTACTCTTCTTTCCAAAGAAGATTTCTGTTTTGGTGAGGAGGAAAAGAAAACCAACAACTTGCCTCATATACTTAAAATCTGCAGTTTCATCTTTACAAATACATGTTACAAAACAAAGGAAAACAATGGCTTGTGCAGAGATTGTTCAAGAGAGAACCTGGGGGAACCCAAGGTATTTTATTATTTCTGAAATGCAAATTGCAGTGAATAAGGGACATTCTTCTGCACATGAAAGCTCTGTCTTTTTTTTCTTTTACCCAGATCTGAAGGTAGCAGTGCAGTATTTTTCTTCTGTTTAGGATAAGCATGTGATTGACACGAAGTGTTCGAGTTTGTCTCTTTCTTTTATCTCATACAAGTACTGTTTTCCCTCTTTCTGTTCAGTTAAGTCATGTTGTGTATTTTATGCAACCTAGAAGAGTCTCTGTGTTCTTAATCTTGTTATCTGCTTTCTCAGCATTTATTCATTTTTCAATTGTCGAAGGAACTGGAAAGGTTAAGATACAGTAACTGGGCTCTTTGATGGCGGAATCTTTCTTTGTGAAACTGGTAGTTGAATTTTCTCCTCAATTTGCCTTTTGTTCTATACACTTCAGCTTTAGGATTATCACATATTATGTTACTTATGGGTCTTCTATTCTTCCATAGATGCACACAGCATGTTCATGGAACTGAATAAAATCATGATGTGTGTAGGCAAGATATAGCAGATATGCTAACCCATAAAATTTATGACATAATGTTATTAGTTGGAAAATATGAATAAGTTATTCAACACAGAAGGTGTCATGTTACTGATGTATCAAATTCTTTGTTTTGATAACCAGAAATGTTGTTTGGGCTTTGATTTGCTTCCCTGTGTTGTGTCACACCCTGTTATAACTTAAGAAGTTATAAAGCGTTGGGTAAAGAATGTTCCTGGTAAGACAAATTAGGTCTGCAGACTTTATGCTTTTACTAATTATTTTCATATTCTCTGTTAGACAGATACTTTTCAGGTTGGTCTTACTCTTATGCAAAATTGTCTTGATAGATGAGTAGCTCAGAGCAACATCTGTAATTTATGGATATAGAAAATGCATGCAGTCTCACTGTCTTTACAGATGTGCTTTAGGGCAAGTGAGATGTTCAGATAATAGAAAGGGGGAACATTAATAAATCTCAGTCAGGAAGACAATACTTACATCTTTGCTTTAAAATAAATTCAAAGCTGAATTCCAAATTACTTTTTTAAACATCATTGGTGCTTTTTTTCATCATACTATTGCTATTGTTAAATTGAATGCTAGATTATATGCTTGATGTGTAATTTAAAAATACAAGTAATTAGGTTGTGATACTTGTTTTCCAAGATAGAACTAGTAAATCACTCAGACCCCATAAAAATGCAGACTAGTGCTTTTGATTAGTTGTTGGAGTCATTTAAGTTTCTATCAGTGTTTGTTTCAGAATTAGAGAATCTATTATCATATATTGGGAAAATGACTGCTGCAGTATTAATAACATTATTGAAATCTGTAAGGACTGCAGAGAAAATGAACAACATAGAAATTGCTGCTTTGGAACAGAGCAGTGATCCGTACAGCCTTGTATCTTGTCTCTGACAGTAACCAATATGTGATGATTCAGAGGAAGAAATACGCGCAGCCAATTGTGTTATAGTGTACCACAGAGGGAAATTTCTTTCTGGCCCCAGATGGTGCTTGGTTTATGCCTTAAAGCATGAGGATTGATAGCCATTGTAAATTTCACCTTAGCTAGTGTAACCAAATTGGATTGCTCCTTGTTGTCCGTAACCTGCCCTTCACCTGGCCTTCAAGGGATTACAGTCCTGTCCCTTAGTGCTGGATTCATAGCTTTTACCTTTGCTGTTTTAAGCAGATGCAGTAATGCAATTCAAGGACTTGTGCCACTATTTTCCGTGGTGTCACACACTGTTGTATTTTTCATCAATAACGGGCTGGTTCAATGCTTTCAGTTAAACTGAAAATGATACTTTTGTGGGGGGCAGAGCAGTTACCACACTCACCCTGTGTCAAATCTCTGCTAGTTGTCTCCTATTCTGAACATGGGAGCCTTGGTCATGGAAATAGTTGAAGAATATGCCTAGAACTGTGGCATTAGGACTTTTGTGTCATTGCAGTGGCATAAAAGAATCAAAATTGGGTTTGGAGCATTACCACGCCCTGCAAATATTGACCTTTAGCAGCTTCTGAAGACTAGTCATTCTGTTCTTTCAATTCCTACATTCCCACACCGGAGTACAAGGTGCTGTAGAGAATTAATATTGTTCTATTGCAGTGCATACGTGACATCTAGTCGAAAACTTATGCGAGTTCCCTGGGTTCACCTGTAACAGAAGCAAGAGACCAAGTTCTTTGTAGTAAGCCTTGCTACATTTAATTTGTTGCGCACCTGTCTAATAAAACCCTGTGGCCTGAGAGGAGCTATCTGACAGTCTAGTAAAATAGTTGTTGCAGACAAAAACTGACCTCATTTTAGTCTGGCATTCATAATGCAAAATAGCACAGGCTTTTGAAACTGATGCTGCTTCACTTCAAGATCTTCTTGGGTACAAGCTATTTTGATGAATAACAGCACTGCATGTCTTACTGGTTTGTGCACTGCCTTTTAGGAAGTCCTTCCCTGTGTCAGGAGTAAGAATAATCTTGCAACAGTGCTTATGCAATTACTGTCCTTCTTGTCTTTGCCTCTGCGAGTGCAGATCGGTCTCTGACATCATGGATAATGTTAAAAAAGCAGTAAGCAGTTATCACAGGAAGCAGATTTTGCTCATCAACTTCCAAACTTGTCATTAGGTGCTGCCTTTCAGCTTTCCAAATGCATGCTCCACTGTCTTTTTGTTCCTTCTTGAGAGATAATTAAACAACTCGTGTCTCCTTGCCAAAGGACCGGTCAAAGCTAGGGAATCTGGGGTTCCTGAATGACAGTGGAACTTCATAATAATTGTGGGAGAAAAAAATCCCTTTCTCACTGAAGGAAAGAGGTCCAGATTTGTTTTATACTCCTTCAGTATTACTGATGGTGCATTTTCTAGAGGGATCATCTAGGTTTTAAATCAGCATGAAGAAATAACCCTTTTGTTGGTTGGCAAGTGGCAATGTGTCACGTGTCTCTGCACCTCAGCTGTTCGAATCCAGCAGAAATTGTCCTTGAGTTGTCAGTCTGTATGAGCTGGCACATTGCCTCCTCCTTTATTTCTACCTCCTTAATTCTACCAGCACTGCGGTAGTTGAGTACTTGATATTGTGACATTTTATCTGTTAGCGAGGAAGTCTTTGTCCTGTGAAAGAAGGGACTTGTGGTGGTGATGTGCTGCTGCCTAAGCTTTGGAAGAAAATTCTGTTGTCCTGGACTTTGACAGACAGGGTTGGTCCTTTTGGGCTTGAGTGATCACGTCCCCTCACTCCATCTTTCTATTCTCAGCTGATAAACAGTACTGTAGCCAGAGAGGCTGCTTCAAGTGAAATTCCTTCTGAAGCAACCTTTAGGTTTTCTCCTCTAATACTCCTTCTTTCTCCCAGCTCAGAGTAGTTCCGCAATGGGGCATCTCACTTGGAACCATATGGCTGTGCAGCTGCAAATCTGGATGCAGCAACCTCTGCAATCAACAACTGCAGAGGCATAATGTTAATTTGCAGCCATACTATCTGACAATGGGAAATTAGTGGGTTTTTCAGAAGATAAATGAAGGGTTTTTTATACCAGCAGATGAACTGTCATCTTAATCTAAAATCACAGATTTCCTTACATTTCTTGGTCTTCCATGTAGGTCTACAAAACAATTTTTGATAGTGCATAGGTATGATTCCAAGGCACTGCATTCAGTAGACTGTGTACTTTGGGTAAAAAAAATTCAGTTTGGTTTGGTTTGAAGATGAGATGCAGAGGCAAGACTTAAAGTCAAGAAATAAGAAAAAAAACAGCTCAGAGGTTATTGATATAGTAGACTAACATCAGAAACAAACAAGAAAACCACTTTTAAGCCTTCAATATGCAAATTGTTCACTAAGTAATTCCAACGTTTCTGTAAAGCTCTTGCTTTTTTTTCTTGCTTTGTGATACAATTTACCTTAGTCTTAACTGCCTCACATTCTTCCTCATTTTAATTACCTTTTCTTATGTTTGCTTACAAGTTTCAAAATTCAGAGATCCCCTGTTTTAAGAAGAAAGCATGTGTCTATACTGAATAATGTGGATAAGCATGAGAAGGTTAGTATGAATCCAGGACTTTCTGCAAAGTTTTGCAGTTCAGCTTTGTAGTAAGCCTCGGTACATTTTGGCTGAGTTTGTGTAACATGGATGAACAACAAAAAAGGTGTGGGGGGTTTTTGTACTCTCAGGCCACATCATGGACTGGGGGCACGTCCTGCAGTGGCAGTTTTACAGCTGGAATAAAACGTGCCTGCCCCTGCCCACCACCTGGCTGTGCCATGTTTCTTTCACTTTGGAGCAGATGGGGAGAAGCTGCCGGGTCCAGAAACACCCAGGACTGTGGGAGCTTCCAGCAGTGTTTTCAAGGGAGTAGGGAAAATCTTTAAAGCTGAGCTCCCCGTGGTAAATCCTTTCCTACTTCAGGCAAATGAAGATGAACCAAAATCTTCCTTGCTTATGCCATGCAGTATTTTGGACCCTGTTGACCTCAGCATCTGATGATGTTGCTTTTACCCAATAGACCATCTTTGTCACTCAGGCAATTCTTGTCTCTGGTGTTAGTTAGGAAGTCTCCCAAAGTTCCTGTTGACCTTCGGGTTCCGCTCTGCCACGGGACTGAGATGCTCTAAGTCAGCTGTGTGATTGCATCTTTCAGCTGTCCAAAGCAGTAGCCTCTTGGCCCACTGTTCAGCAGTGCTGCAGGAATCCCAGGGCAACAGCAGCTCCTGCTATATTTCAGAAAGCTGCCTGAGCAATACCTACATAGCTCTGCTAGCTTCAGAATAAAATGGTGGGGTGGCATAACTGCACTATTCAAGCAGGGCTTAGAAAGGGAGCCTAATGCAGCGATGCTGAGTGAGTTAATATATGTTCATGAAATGGTTTTTCAGAATGAGGTAGGGAAATTTTCTGCTAGGTAAGGGAAGAGAGCTGCTCTTTTGCATCATGTCCCAGCCAGAGCTGTGAGAAAGAAAAGAATATTCTTTCTCTCACTGATGCATATTAACCTCCCTTTGCAGAGATGGGAGTCATGCAGTGGCAATGTCTGTATGCTGCAGATTACCCAGGAGAGTGTGTATTGTGGAGGCATCAAGTTTCAACAGTGCTGGATTTTGCTTGGGATTTTTTTAATGCAGCATAACAGCCATGTTAAATCGATTTGCATGAGCCATGGAAGCTGTTCAGTGGGAAGACGGCTAACTGACCCTTCAGTCTTCTCCTGTCCCTGTGTGCATCCAGGGAATCTCAGACCTCCCGATAATCCCAGAAACACATTCACACAGTGAGATATGATTTGTGTTTGATGCACAAAATGGTGTTCATTGTAATCTTCCCTATATGTGTACTCAAGAGGCCAAACCTCATTTTTGTTTGGCTTGTCCCTGAGTGCTATTGAATGGACCTAATGTGCGAAATAAGCATGAGTGTCAATCTCTGGTTTTTTACCGCAGAAATTAATAGTACTTTCTTGAGACAGTCTCCCTCAACTGTCAAAGCCATAATTTTGCTGAGCGGGTCGGCCTGGAGCAGGTTTGGGGACTGAGCTGCTCTGCATAGGTGTGATCAGGATGTCAGGCCCAGGCAGGCTGAACTTAACACACAGTGGAATTTGCTGTCAATGTTACATGGCCTTTCAGGGAAAATGACTGACTTTTTCTTCAGTTTTCCTTCACCTTTTTTTAATCCTATGTGCCGAATACACACCTGTGTGAGTAGTTACCACCAGCCAGAAACTCCCCTTCAGGAGAAGCAAAGCAAACCCACCCATCCCCAGCACAGTCACTATGTGCTATTAGAGTCAGCCTAGATTTGATGCCAGTTGATAATAAGAGGTGCCATATGACTCCTAAGTATTTCTTGTTAATGATGAGTAGAGGAGGGACAGACATGTTAGTGCTATGTTTAGTAGCGAAATACAGACAGCACGAAGCTACTTTCTTCAGCAAAGTTAACTCATAAAAATATTTAATGCTAATGGCCAGATATATGCTAAGAATGTGATAATTTAGGAATTTGTTTGCTGTGAAATTTATAAATCTAGGCAACCCAGCTAGATAGCATTATGTGTGCCATGCTTAGTCAACTGTACTGATGGGGAAGGTCTGTTACATCTGTTCTCATTAGTGCCTTGGATTTTTTTAGGAATATGCACGGTTCGGGAAAAAAATCACTTCAGATATTATACACAAAAGTAATTTACTTCATTATCCTGGAATGCTTGTCTAAACCTAGAGAAGGTCTGCATGTCTTTCAATTTGCTACTCTGTTTTTATTTATCAGTGTCATTCCCTAAGACACGCTGCCAGTATTCCTGTGAAAATGTCCTCTCTCAGTGAAAGCATTAGCACACAGTATTCTCCCCTAAATTGCTCTTTACTGCTTTTTATTCCTGAAATGTGATAAAGTAAATAGAAGTGCAGGCTTTTCTTGCTTTTCTTGTTTTCCATGGATATTGTTATTATTTACTTTATTTATAAAGTAAGTGTAGGCCAGCACATTCACACACATACAATTGAAAGTGTCAGCTTGAGTCCCCTGCTGTTGCAGGCTATGATATATCAAGCACCACAATTAACGTAGTGACTGTTTCCTAATGGATAAGACACCTTGAACACTTTCTCCTTTTGCTCCCTGTCACTGCAGCACTGGCAGACATCATTAGTGCATAAAATGCATTTTAACCTGAGGCCTCTTTGGTGGTAGGGAGTACTGTGCATTGTATTGAGCAGCTTGTGTTGGGTTTCTTAGCTTCAGATTCTCTGACTGGCTCTTCTGCAACCAAATTGTCCTAATACCTGAGAAACCACTGCTAATTTTCAACCTAATGGCCAGTTTATACCTTTTTTATTCTTTGGTCAGCTTTTTTTCCCCCCTGTAGATAGCATCCCAGTTGTCTGTCAATCTAAACATCTCACCTTCTCTGTCCTTCTCTTGTAAGATGTGCAGTTCTGAATGGTTGTGCCAGCACTCCTCTGCCCTGTTCTGGTTTGTGAATCTGTGTCTTGAATTTTGAAGACATTATCACGTGCAGTTTTTGAAAGAAAGCCCTTATGCAATGGCATTAATACTTTTCTATCTACAGAAAATGCCTTGATTGATGCTTCCTCACATTACATTTGTCTCTTTCATAGCTGAATCTTACAGACCATTCATTCTCCACCTTCATAATTTCTTATTGATGAGCTTGCAGCTTCTTTCAGTACTTTTTGCAGTTAGCTCCCAAGTGCAGAATCACAATTTTTTTTTTTTGTTCAAGTGGGACTCTATTCATATTTCTGTTGTTCTTGTCACCAAAGAAATCCAGGTAGGTCTTGCAATCCTCCTCTTACGCTGGCAATGACACCCCACATCGCTGACTCTCATTAGCTCAGTTGTTCATGCCAAGGTTATTGAAGAAAATACTAAACTAGATTTGTCCTTGAAAAACTCCAGTAGCCAAGCTCCCTGCTGTCTGAAAGTCTTCTCCTTACTACTTCTTGTTGCTGTTTTTCCTTTGCCTACCTGTCTATTCACGAGCTTTCTAAATTGATGAATGGTTTCCACTGGAAATGCTTTCCTGAAATCCATCTGTATAAGACTGACTGAATTTCATTTGTCTTTGTCTAAATCATGGAGTACCCTTACTCCATGTCGGCCTGGAGTACTCTTTCAGTTTTAGCTCATATTGCCTTTAGGTCTATGTCACTCATTAACCTCCCTTTCAAAATTTGTTCTAAATTCTCCCGTAGTACCAAGATTAAACTTACGGGACTGTATCTATTCATATTATTTTCCTATACTTAATGCAGGCATTACATATACTGTCCTCTAGTCAATTGATATCACTTCTAACCGGATAGACTCCTATAAAAACACTTGCTACAAGACCATAGCAGACAATTATTTCTATGACATATCATTATTATGGAGCTGTGAAAATGAAAGGTGTAGTTCTGTTTAGCTTTATTTTCTGAAAGGAACTTCTACTCATGGTGAGATAAGAGAGCTCAGTTGTGTGCAATATAGGTAAGGAATTCTAGGCTGGTTTTGTTACTTAGTCTTTAGTCTTTTTAATGTATGCATTGGTTTTCATTTTGGTAGCTGCTTGCAGAAACAGATCTTCTTGGAATAAGAGTGGAAACAAAATGAATAATACAGTGGTTTCCATTAAAAAGGAGAAAAATCAACCATTGTCATTTTATATGAGAAAGGAAAATGACTTTGATATCTCACTTCTCACCAGCTGAGTTGGTAATAGCAACTGAGAAGCATTGAAATAATGTTCTTAAAGGGCTGATCTCACTTTGATGGGGATGTCTTTTCCTTGCATTTTAACAGTTCTTGAGCAGTCAGCAACTATCTTGAATGTGACCTGACATGGCAGTACATGTTCTAATCATGTTATAGTCTTTTAATAGCATAGGGAGTATGATGATAAATTATGCCAGCTATGTATTCATTCATAGATTGTGGTCAGCAGAATGTAGTCCCCATATCAACCTAATTTAATGACTTTGATGGGAAATAATTTTTTTTTTTAACTCTCTAACTTCTTTGCTTGATGATGAACTTAATGTCTTCTGAATCGAGATTAGGACAGTATTTGGACAAGACCTGTTTTCTTCTTAAGAAAAAAACTGTGAACTATCTAATAGACCCAAGTGATGGTGGGGAGCACTGCTTTACATTAATTTTTTTCATAGTGCTGGTACATTGGCATCCCATGGTATTGGGTGGGGAATTGCTGTTCAAAAACTAAAGCAGAACAGAGAACATGTTGTGCTGAGTCACTGGTAGTCTATCCGTGAAGGTGTCTAGCAATATGCTGACACGGGGAAGTTACTGCCAGATGGTCCAACTATGGACCAGAGAATATTCTTTGGTTTCACTCCATCTTGCATTTTAGTTTTCAGTTTTCTGCATATGGATTTCATGGTTGATAGAGTCTGTTTAAGAGGCAGTCAGACTTACTTCCACTTAAGTGTGCACATGAATTATATTGAGCAAAATTTGGCCCATTTTGGCTCGTCTTATTGTGCTTTATACAAATGTCCTTAAGCCAGAGAATTTCCACATCTAAAAAAATGTCCGGATCAGCATTTGCACGTTTTTCCTTTTTCAGAGCTTTGAAAAAGTGTAGGAAAAAACCCAACCCGCAATAAAATCCTAAGTATGATTATCATCTGAATTACATTGTGTGATCTACTCTGTGATAATAAACATTTCTAAAAGAAACTTATAGGCTTTGTGTAAAAAATGAATAAAAATATTATTTATTATAACTTCTCAGCCCCCAGTTTTGCAATGATGGCAAATAACAAATAGTAGAAAAATGTTTCTTGGCTTTGTTGTTTCCCAATAATGCAGCACTCATGCACATATTTAATACATTTTTGCATAGAAGAGGCAGTTTGATAAATGCATAGACCAGTATTGCAATCACACACAAAATGGACAGCTGTAGTATCGTTTCCCCATCAGTAATTCCAGGTTTACATTTGCATCAGGCACTAATGTAAATGTCTTTACATTTTCCCTTTGCTTAGATATAAGATGATTTGGGTAATGGATTCTTTATTGCACTATGCCCTGTGGCTGTGCAACTCATTTAATCTGGTACCTTACCTACTGTTTTCTTTGATAGGTAAGAAGATCATATAGTGTAGAAAGCTGTAATTTAATAAAATTTTTGAGACCTTGAAAAGGTGTTTTGCCTTCCAGGGATCTCCATCTGAGTTTAAATATTTGCATGGCTTTGCAGGTAAGTGTTGACATGGATATGTAGTTTCTCATCTGCTGGGGTATTGCACCTGAGGAAGAAAAGAATAAAAAAACTATGCAAAACATTTTTAAAATTATTTTTTAATTATTTCTAATACTCTTAAGGCAGCCCCTAAATATTCATGCTTTTATTCCCCCCTCATAGGTGACCAGCCATTATGTGTTTCTTGGCTGGATCCCATACTTCATTTATGGATGCTCACAAGTTATCTAATAGTGAGCAAAATTAAGATGAATTGCCTGTAGACCTTGTAGCCTTTGTGTAAAATTTTAAAAGACTTTAAAGTAAAAGGAAGTGTTAGCACTAAACATCCCAAAAATGTACTGTACTGTACTGTTGCACTCTGGCAAGTACCTATCAGTCCAGATAAGCTTCATGATGTGATGTTAGACTTCCCTTGCTTGTTTTGGGAGCAAAGAGCTGTCAATAGGCTTTAATTCCTTTAGGTACTATAATGTGTTGTTACAGAAATCTGCTAAGTATAACCGAGCTTTGTTGAATGTAGAGATGAACTTACCCTCCTATATTAATGTTTCTCTGCAGGTGTTTTTTCATATTAGTTATAGGAGGGACAGATTTTCTAAATGAGCTGACATAAGATCACAGATTTCATTCAGAATCAATTTTCAAGTATCCATTTAAAAAAAAAAAAAAAAAAAAGGCAACAAAAAAACCTCCCCCAAAACAAAACCAAATTCCAGGTGTACTTTCATAAAACTCAGGAGGGTTGATTCCCTATCTGCTTAACCCTTTAAAGGCAGTATGGTAAGTTCTCGTTTTCCCCAAATCCTAGGTTCTTTGGTTTTCTACCTGCTGATTGGCAGCTGAAACTTTTGCATTTCTGACTTGTGACACCTCATGAGCCTGAGTTCCTGGAGCTGCAATGCTTGCAGCTTCTTGGTGCTGCAGTTCCCACACTTCTCAGCTATAGAGTAGTCTAGGAGCACTGATTTACTTGAGAGGAAACCCTGAAAATCCTGTTTGGTAGGAAACACAGATAATTTAAATTTTTATTCCTTTAGGGAGCAAATGTACCCTAGGTAAGTTCTAAAGGTTGGTATTGTTTGTGGAGTAGAAACATGAGAATTCCTGCCCAGCTGTGCTCTGAAGTCCCTTAGACGACTTTTGGAAATCCCACGCTGAGTCTTTGGTTGCATTCAAAAAGGATGACAAGC
Source organism: Platyrinchus mystaceus (assembly GCA_035041135.1). NCBI lineage: Eukaryota > Metazoa > Chordata > Aves > Passeriformes > Tyrannidae > Platyrinchus > Platyrinchus mystaceus. The sequence continues at coordinate 29,186,411 of JAWWLV010000144.1, forward strand.
AGGGACTAGTTATTGCCAAGTTTTCTGTGGCAAGGAGAAAAATAATGTATTGATGAGTTAAATTTGAACTTTTGCTTCATTTTACCATTTGTGATCCTTATTATTGCCTACACTAAAATAATTCTCAGTTTGGCCTATTCTACAGCTATTATGTTCCATCTGTTGGAGAGACGCAAATGTAAACAGGCAGAAAAATACCATCTCAACTCCATCCATGTATTACTACCTCAAGGAAAAAATTGCCATATATAAGTATAAGAAAATTTATTAGGAAAAGTGTTTTCTATATCTGCTAATCTTAAGTGATTTCATGTCTGCTTCTCATAATACCTCCAAGTGCTTTGGAAGAAACAACAGAGTGGCAGGTGGTGTGCTGCAGAGAAGGTCCTTGTGCCTGCTGATGCATTAGCTGTATCAAATAAACTTCCACTGATTTTACTACTACTGTGGTCAAAATGATAGAAACTGCCTAAGGCCCTTTCTGTTCCTTTGGAGTAATGATAACGTTGGTGGGACCTTGCAACAGCAGAGCAATAGGGGGAAAATGATAGCCAGATAAGGTAGAAGCTGTTGCTTACTAAGTAAAATAGGGAAAGACAGCAAGTGCCTTGTATTCTGTGTTTCCAGTTTGGTAACTGCAGTAGTTCAAGTCTTGTGGCTGTGTGACTAAAATGTTAGCATCAATTAGAAGGGTGTTTTAGCTCATACACCTTCAATATTCAGCATAAAAGCTGAAGGGACAAGTTCAACATCCCTTCACTTCTACGTGCCCTTCCTTCTTTCACTGTCCTTGCTAATAAATTCTCTAATTCCCCTTCCCTCCCTCTTTAAGCACCATCTCACACCTTTGTTGTTTCTTCTATGCCTTTCTACTAAGGATATTGTATTGTCTTCCTATGGCTGTTAGTAATGCACCTTAAATCTTCTTTGAAATGTTGCTCTCCCTGTTGGAAAGCAAACTATTGACTGTGGATACAGTGCAGCTTTGTTTGAAGTGGTAATTAAATAAGAAACAGTATATTGGAAGGGAGAGTTGCCAAATGCCTAAGAAGGGAGTGGAAATTTTAATATTTCCATGATCTTCTGCCACCATTTACTTAGGAAAGTAGAAGGCATGGGAAATCTATCACTGGGCAAGAAGTTCTAAACAAAGTGTTGATTTACAGCAAAGCTCCTCTTTGCAGGCCACTACAAAAAGTAAAAATCTCAAAAGCCACTCTGTTTCCAATGAAGCTCATATTTGATTATTTATGGTTTCCAGTTTCTTTGACAGCTCATCATCAGTCCCGCCTCCACTTCACACAATTTTAAAATCCTGTTCAATAAGCAGAACAAGTATAAACATGGTTCTGTACTCCAGTTATCCTAGCCTAGGGAGAGGGGGGGAGGGAAGAAGAGGAGTGGACTAAAAAACATGGAAAGGCAAAACAGCCTGTTTTGAGGGGTGTCTTAGCAGGACAGATTACTTTTTCCTTTAAATTTGGAGTGACTTTGAAAGTCTTTAATCTCTGGTCTGTTCTGGCTAGCCCTGGGTCCTTTTCATTTTTCTCTTCCCAGCCTACATTCCCCTCCCTCCACAAGCACTGCTGACTCTGCTCCCTCCTGTTTCTCCCCTGCCTACGCGCTCAGAGTATCATTGGCTTCATGCCTTACTCAGCCAGGATAGTGTCATGAATACTGCATACTGTTCAAATGTGCATGTCTGATGTGCAACGTTCTAAAATAAATGCTTCTGTAGATAGAAACTGTGGGGGGAATATCACAAACCAGAGTCAAGAAAATTGCTGTGTTTTCTAAAGAGAGAAAACACATTGAAAATAGTCATTTGTAAATGACACATATGCCTAGTGAGTGAATCATGTGCGGTGTTCTAAAGGTCAGGGTTTATAATAAAAATCATAAAAAAAAAGGGACCCCAAGTTTATGTATTTAACCCCCATCTCTGGGGTAATTCAGCTGTATCTCAAACATTGCTACTAATGCTTGTCTAACCTTTTTAGAGAGATTTCTGTTATAAAATTAAGCAATATCCCTAAGCAGCTGGCGTTTTCTTATACCCTTGAACATAGAGGATATTTTACTTCTTCCTCTTTGCAGCAGCACTTCATATACATGTTATATATATGTTAGCTGACTTCTCAGTATCTCTCTTCCTCATTCTTTCAGTATTCACTCAAAGAGCCTTCTATCCAGACATTGCTCATTATTTTCTTATCTTTAAATTCTAAGCAATTTTTTTTTAATGTAGAATCCTAAACAGAACAAACTACTTCAGAGGAGGTTTGTTAGCTCTTAGTGCTGTAATAGTTAGGAGGTTTATTTTCGTCTCCTAACAATGTGACAGTGTTGATTGATGTTTGATTTCCAAGCCATTTTAACCCCCCAGGTTGTCTTCTGTCTCCTAGCTGGTCATTTGATATTTGTGCAGTTGATTGTTGTGACCTTCAGCTCACTGACAAGATCTGAAGTATAACACTTAGTGTTTGTCTTTACTAAGGCACATCCTTATTTATTTCAGACCACTTTTCCATTTTCTTGGGTTTGTTTGGGATTCTAATCCTGTTCTTCAGCAGTTTTTGCCCTTTGCAACTTTCTGTGGTCTGCAAGTGTAGTGTGTTACATCATCCAAGGCATTGATGAAATGACTGATCACTTTGAGTGTCAGTAAGACATTGAACTACTAATAGCTATCCTTCAAATACAGTTTTTCAACTAGGAATGTGCGTGCTTTATGTTACTCATATTCCCTTTGGTTCAAGATGAAGGTGTTGCATGAGGTAGGTCAGGGCATCATTGATAGGTTTTCTAGTAATGTCACAGGAGTTTGGATTGTTGTCATTTATGTTGACTGCTACTGATCACCTTGCTATCTTCTCCATGTCGGTAGAACAAGAAGTCTTTGTTGTTCTCTAACCTTGCCAACAACTGCAGTTAGGTGCACTGAAATCTGATTCTCTCTCTTCTTCTTTTCCCACTCTGCCTTTTTCCAGTCTTTACATATCTCTTTGTCTTCAGAAGTCCCTGAAGACTTTTCTTGGAAACTTTTCTCACCTACAGTGTTGTTGTCATTGCTTATATCAAGCTGACACTTTTTACTTCTGCTTTCTTGTAATTATTTTTTATAGGTGTCAGATATTGCACAAGAAAGTATCAACTTTTCAATTAATATATTCTTTTTAGCTACTATTACTACCCCCTTATATTTAGCAAAGCTATTCTTTGATAGCTTTTTGAGATGCAGACTGTTGTTCTTTTCTACTGTTTGTGATGTGTCTTTTCTATTTTGTTCTGGAGACTTGGGACCAGGCTCTGACCTAACCTCAGTGCCTCAGTATCTTTGGCTGTCAGGAGATGTGATCTTCCCTCAGAATAAGCCAAGAGCATTTAAACTGTCTTAAGGTAAATCATCCTAACTGTGCCCCAGGCCACATTTAGGAGGTGAAGCCATCTTTGCTTTTTGCCCTTTAAGGCAAGCTCAGCAGATATCTGGCTCATCTGGGAAATGAGCTCACTGAGTTTACATGAAATACTTCATTCACTTTTCTCCCCTTTGAATGTCATACTTCTTTACAAAGTTATCTTTCATCCCTTTTACCGCAGATTACGGGGTGAAAATCTTGCCTGACTGAAATCAGTATAAGCTTCAGTTAGGTCAGAAATTTCACCCTAGAATTTAAAATATGGTTATGTTGTGCAAACCTTAAGTAATGTGCTCATTTTGCTAAGCTCACTTGTTCTTTCTAATGACTCTTCAGTCAAAACCAAGTGGAGAATAAGGAAAGCAGTGTATATTATCTTGATTTTTGTCCAGATAAAACCAATGTTAGAAGAATTTTTATGTTTTCAGAACAGTGCCAGGTTCTCTGCAACCTATTTCATTACATGTTAAATAAATCTGGATAAGGAATGGATTTGTGTCTCAGTGAACAATCTCAGGAAATCCGAGTTGAATTGATGACTCTGACATTGGCATTACCTTCCCATGTTTTTGCTTTTCCATTGGTAAAATGAGGATAATGATACTGGTATTTCTTTAAAGCATTTGGAGATCTTTGCCTGAGAACTTCTGGCTATGTTTTGTAAGTGACACTTTCCAGAAACCTTCTCTGGCTTCCATTAAAAAAAATAAATGTGTTCAGCTTTTTGTACTGGCACTTGGAGAAGTTGATGTTGCTAGACCTGTGAGATTCTTCCAAAAATGAATCATGAGAGATGGGCTCTTCCTTTTGCAGCCCTTGGTCTTCCAGCTGAGCTACAGAAGGTTGGTATGTTTGTTTTGCAGCAGAAACATTCACTAGTATTGATGCTTGCAGGGGATGAGTACAGCAGTTGTCTTGCACTTAGAAAAGGAAGCTTGTATAGGACTCTCCTAATAGAGTGGTTGTTTTGGAGTCCCAATAGACAGCTGAGTGTCTTTTAGAATATATTGAAATTAATGAAGGGGTTAAAGGATACTGGTACTTAAAAATAGCACAGAGCTGTTCTTAGTGACACAGAATAGTGGTTGAGAAGGGAACAGCTCTGACTACATCATTACGTAAGAAATGAGGAGAAAAGAAGTCAAGCTTGCTAGAAAATCAAAAATCTTGCATCTGTAGGAGAAGAAGTAACTGAGAAACCTTATTATATTGTGGCAGTTTCTGGACTATTGGAGTGAAGATTTTCTAATTATAAGGATGGTTTTTTTGGGGGGGTATTTCTTACTTTTTGGGCTTTTTTAACGACTGAAGATCTTAAACAAGAAAAGCAGATGTTATATAATATTTAGCACTGAAACATCCCAAGGTTTCTGTGTGATTCCCTTGGCATGGAGTCAGGCAGGGATAAAGTACTTATGTTTCTATGTTTCTTAAAACGACTTTTTCAACATGCTGAATGGTTCTGGCATCTCAGGGGAACAGTCTAGGCCAGACTGACAGTGGAGTTGCATCATAGGCTGCTATCCCAATGGAATGGGAAAAAGCAGACAACTTCCATTAGAGACCACCGTTGAGATTACAGCAGCATGTCAGAAGTACTGTTTGCATTCCAAAGAGTAATTGCACATCACTAGAACATGTCCCACTTTGCTGCATGGTAGAAATAGTCAATACTGGCTTGGAAGGGAAAGGAAAGAGAATTGCATATTGCAAGTGGGAAAAGCCTGTTCTCTGTGAGACACTTCCTTGTGGAGGACTTTAAGAGCATGTGCACTTCTTTTCTCAATTATTTACAGCCTTATATGTTTTCCAAGTTTTGAATCTGAATTGCTATTCTGTTTTTTTTTCCTTTAATGCAGTTTCAAAGCCAAGGTTTTCCAAACTTTAGCTGCTTGCTTGGAGATTCCACTGCCTATCAAATTTTACTGTGAAGCAACTTTATCCAATGATCTGATTTTTCTTAATTTCTTCCTGTTATGCTTAGATATTTCTCTTTATTATAACCCACAAATTTCCTAGCTTTACATCTTCAAATATTTATAGATTTTATGTAGACCGTTCTTATGTCCTCTTCATTTCAGATCTGTTAGGATCTTTGGATGTCTGCCCTGTGAATCCTTGTTTATTTTCCCACATTAAGGTGATAGGCACTGAATGTGTGATCCATTCCTGTGCACAGCTTCTGCTTATGCCTCTGCCAGTGCAGGCTAATCTTTCATTTGCTAATTTGTTGCCAAAGAAGTTGGCAAATTCGTCTGTCACAAATACCTTTCTCAGTTCATTGCTGAAAGTTTTCTGCCCTATTCTGGTACCAAAACGCAAGTTCTCTAATTTAAACTCTTGAAACACATTAGCACAGAGAAATGATTGAAACGTTTGTTGGGTAGTGGACAGCTTTTAACATTCAAAGGTGATTGCAAAAAAAAGGACAGGTGAGAAGAGAAGATATCTGGGTAATCTCTGCACCTGAGGAAAATCTATGGCAGCCTGTGAGTGCTGTAATGAGCCTTGGGGCCGCTGGCAGTTCGCATCTTTCAGCTTCTCTGCCCTGTGCTGGAAGGCTGGACCACCATGAAGCAGCTACAAGGCGGGTAGTAGAGTGCAGGCTAATTTAAAACTGCAACTGTGTATTCCTCCCTGTCTTTGCCAAGTATTACCTGGTGGGAGCTGAGGATCTGCACTGCTGCCTCCCTGAGTGCTCTTTCTTAGGAGGGCACAGGCCTCAATTCTAAGGCATGCACCTCATGCACCCTTTCTAACTGTACAAGCACTGCTACTCTTTTTGCAGTTTGTGTTCACTTTGCTGGTTTTGCACAAGGGTGAATGGTCCTGAACAATATGAGACAATAGAGAAATATGTCCTTTTTCTTACAATCTATCTGATACATTTGCTTATGGTTTTCACGTTGTACCTTCTTTCTATATGTAGCTGAGATAGCTGCTTTCCTAAATCCTGGTGTGGGATTTGCTTTACTCTGTGGCATTCAGGTTATTTTACCAGTCTGTATTTCCTTAAAGCCTGTTCCTCAAAGCATCTTCTGGTAAGAGCAGTAGTGAGGTACAATATAGAGGGGACTTTCCAGAAAGATTGAGGGAGACTTTTTACCAAGGCCTGTAGTGACAAGACAAGGGGCGATGGTTTTAAACTAAAAGAGAATAGAATTAGATTGGATGTAAGAAAAAAATGTTTTATGATGAGAGTGGTCAGACACAGAGACAGGTTGTCCAGCAAAGTTGTGGATGTCCTTTTGTTAGAATTGTTCAAAGTCATGTTGGATGAGTCTTTGAGCTACCTGATCTAATGAAAGATGTCCCTGCCTATCACAGGAGGGTTGGACTAGGTGGTATTTAAAGGTCCCCTCCAACTCTAACCATTCTGTGATTCAGTCCTGAAAAAAAAAATTACCTGTTTGATGGGTATTTGAATGTTAAAAGTGATGTCTGTTCTTTTTTCAGCACTGTAATGTTTAATGTCCTGCTCAAGTTGTCTGAATTCAGTTCTTTTTTTCTCAGTCCAATAAGACCTGGGATAAACCTGGTTTTTTTTCTAGGTGCTAATGCTTGATTCAGCTTTATAGGTTCTCACTGCCTCTTTTGTCAGCCTAGGAGGACACTTAAGTGTTTATTGCAACTTGGGTTTCTGTCATATGCTTCTGGTTCAAGTGAATGCTTTGTGTTGTGTTTACTTAGCTAAATGAAGAAAGATTTTGATTTCAAACCATTGGACAGAGTGTATTCTGCAAACCGAACTTCTTTTTACCTTGCTGCATTACTCTCCTTGATGGCATATTGATTTACCTTACTCAGCCAAGTTGCGCCAGGCCCAGCTTTCTGCCCAATTATGTGTCTCAACATCCTGCAATTTCATATCTTAAGCAGAGTTCAGACTTGTTCCTCCATGCTGGGGTAAAGCTCTGTAACTGCAGACTCTTCCTGTGCATTGCTTTTGGGTTCATAATGAGCAAACACAGTGCAGGTATCTGGAGGCAAAAGCAGTGGGTTCCACCACAGATGCCAAACACCTCAGCAGCGTGTGTGGTTTCTGCTCCTGCAGCAGCCTCCTGCTTGCCCATGTGGCATCATGCAAATGAACAGGACTGGGCACAGTGATGGGTATGAAAGCTTACTGTAGAGGTGCTTGAGTCCTCTTCTCTGCAGAGGTGTTGTTGAGGATGTGCAGCCTAAAGTATCTTGAGCATAGGTCTCTCCAGCCATTACATTGCCTTCAGAAGGTTTCTTTCTTTATTTAACAGCAGCATGTAGATCAGTGTTCAGAGTTTGTGTTAATTGCCCAGTCATGGACAATTAAGTTAGGGCAAAATTTCAGGTCACTTTCAGAAAAGCCAGTCCAGTCTGGCCCAGTGTTATGGTGATGTTTGCTGAGGTGGTTAAGTTGGTCAGGGGATGTAGCTCCTAAGCTGACCTGACTGATTACTGTTGCCAGAGGGGTTTAACCGTCTGAATAGGGTCGGGGTGTCAGGTGAGCATGAGAATAAGTGAGACAGGAAATGTGGGAATGGAAGGAGTTGAAATGAGTTCAGCACCCCTGCTTTTCCTGACACCTTTTGAGATAGTAGTCTAACACTGTGTCTCCTGAGGTTTTAGCATCTCATCAGGATGCTTGGAGAGGCAGACCTTGCCCCTGGCCACTTGCTTCCCATGTGCTGGCAGCTAACTGACCCCCTTGAGGCAGCTGAGCTCACTAAGCCTCCAGAAAATTAACTGTTTCTAAAAATGTGAGTTCTCCAACTGTCTCAGCAGATCAGCTCAGCACTAGAGGCAGTTCCACAGGGCAGCAGGGTGTCTCTTTTAGGAGCAAGCCTTGGACTGACCGCTATCCTGTGAAACAACCACCTGTCCTAGCTCCTTCCCCTGGGTTTGGACTGGGGTTTGGTGATTGACCGATGCCTTTAGCCTGCCTCTAAACCTAAAAAAACCAAAATTCACTGACTTAACTGCACCTAGATCTCTCCTGGTGTAGAGGAAGCTCCCGTGGAGTATTGCAAAAGCTGCTTTAACATTCATGCTATCTTTTTGACAGAATAGTTACTCTACTTTTAAGAAACATCTTAATGTGCACATGGCTGTATAATTTACAAATTGCATATATCTAGCTCAGAACACCAAATTTTTTATTCAGATGCTGTGATGCATTTTGTACCACTTTGTTAGAGCATGAAATTTCAGTATGAGAAATAGCGTTATTATTCCATTTTCTGTTGCTGGAGGTTGGTCATACAAGACTGTCCTCAGCAGAAGACAACACTGTAGTTCAAACCAGTAATTCAGCTTTTATGTAGTAATAATTAAAAGAAAAAAGTTTGTATTTATTTACTGTCCAATTATCCAATTTTTTAAGATTGGCCTTCACGAGAAAATAAAATGAAGAGAAATGCAAAAGGAAAATCAGGTCATTAATGTACTCTTTGCTTCTAGCTTTCACTTCATTTGATTGTAAATTGTTTGCAGTAAAATTGCAAATTAGTAGCTTGGATAAAGCACTATAAATTCCTTCAATATCAGATTTAAATGAGGAGGAATTGGGCCTCTAACCTTCATGGAGTATAACTGTAGCTGGATGCATTCCTAGGGGCTTATTATCCATTCCTCCATATTATATGCTTGAATTCTCAATTTCTTACTGTTTGATGCACATTGGGTGGATGCTGGAAAATACCTAAGAAGATGTGAGATGGAAACTTAGGCAGTGGGATGTTCTTGCTACCAAACACGGATGTCAGAAGATGTGCCACATCCCACAGCAGGCTTCTGAATGGGAGCAGCTCTCAGAAAACCATGTTGCTTTCCAAGACTGGTGCAAAATTTTTCTGAGCTTGCAGAGAGAGAGAGAGACAAGAGTTACACTGAAAGTGAGTTTTCTATGTTTTGTAAGCAGGCAGAGCAGGTTGAAATAGCTATCCCTCCTGGAAAGGAAAAATACTGCATGAATTTCAATCAGTTGTCTCCATACTTCTTACCTAGTACAGGGAAAGTGTCCTAAAATATAGGCATGGTAAATTTTGGTTTAGTGTGAGATATTACTTCTGTCACTTCATTTATTTTATGACTAAGATAATTTCTTCGTGTTTATCACACAGCTAAAAAACCAGTTCTTCCATTCATTACCTGTGAAGCAATGTCTTTTGTTTGAGCTGTATTGCTTTTATCAAAAGCCAAAGTGATAGCAAGAATGATCTTTATGGGCAATATCCTGGATTTTTAGAGAACAGCCATGGAGAGAGAGAGAGAAATCCTTTAATCTGTTTGTCTGTTGGGTGTGTGGTGGCTGTGGCCAGCCCAGAGGGAAGAGTTGGTGGCTGGAGCTGTATCTGTGTTTGCTTCTGGTGCCCCAGTGTATGGGAAGAGGGCCCTTCTGTGACGCCGAAAATTTAAGCTCCAGTTTATGTGCCTATGACTGGATTCAGGTATTAATTAGAGAGCATAATTTGTTTGGAGAGTCAAAGACTAAAGGAACTCTTGTCTTCCTGTCAGAACAATTTTTTCTGCATTATGCTGTCTGGTAAACCAGATTGCTCAGTGGGGGTATTGTGAGGATTTTTTTGATTTTCCAAGAGCAAATCAAAATACGCTGATATTAGACCCAACATTTTTTTTCTTCTCTGGTGCACTCCTTATGTGGAAGAACTTCTGCACCCTTTACTGTCAGGTTTAGGTGCCTTTGTATGCTGTGTGGTGGTTCCTGCTGGCTGTATGGGGCACTAGTCTCGTTGTCAGCAGGGAAGGCTTCTTTACCTCAGGCATTCAAGATACAGTACTAGTCACGTGTCCTGCTTTTTGAACTTTGAAGCTCTGTCTAATTCTAACTTTTTTTTTTTTGATCCAGGGTCCTTCAGCCTGGAAAGGATAAACACTCATCTGTTGTCAGCCTTGTTCAAGCCGTGGGGAAGGATAGTAGTTGCTGTTCTGCTCTGTTTGTAAAACAACAAGCAAGAGCAAAATACTTGAATAGAATGAGCAAAAATAAAAACAAAACTGTGAGGCAAATCCTATTTATCTTTCTCGTTGAGTAAATGCAACCATACAGTCTGTGAGTATAGAATATAGTTTGGGCTGTATATTGAGTGGGAATACATTTACAAGGGGAAGAGGTTACCTACAAAAGTTAAGAGTATCATTTAGGTGAAATGAATTCAGGACATAAAAGATACGGGGGATTTAGGTTTGAGTTTTGTTGGTTTGGCCTTTCATTGTTGTGTAGGTTTTGTTTGTTTGTTTTTACTGCTTTTTGTTCTGCAAAGATGAGGATGTCTTATCTCTGACTTTGGTGCTTTGGACCCTATGTCCTTCTTAATAGTTGCTTATCCTTTTGAATGAAGTTATATTGTTTTAACACTATGCAGAAGCCAAGTCTCAGAGAAATGTTGTATGTCTCTGGGTTTTGTCAATTGGATATATTGTACCACTAGAACAGTAAAATTTCAGCAGTGGTAGGATAGTATACCTGGTATGCAGTCATATTCTACGATGGCTCTGGAGCTTTTATTGCTTATGCTGTCATTGCATATTAAGAATTAGTGAGCAATGTGCACTGGATTGTTTTAGACGTGGTTTATACATTATTCCTAACATACCCTGACAGACTGTGCTATCCCAGCTGCGCTGTGTTGGTAGGACCAGAAGCAATATCAGCCACTGTTGTTATGTTTGGAATATAGGTTCATTTATAGCCTCAAATTTTTATTTATACAGAGCTTTATAAAACAGGCATCTGTTGGAATGATCAGTTTCTGTTCAGAGGTAAATCTGTCTAGAGGTGTGTTACCGAAACTAACTTCCAAATACTGCACAAATTTAGAAAACCATGTATCAACCATGTTTCATAATGAGAAATGTTTTCAAAATTGCCTTTACACACTGGATTTCTTAAGGAGCAAGAAAACACATAATTTTGAAAGAAAATATTAACTTTTGGCAGAAAGGAGAGAATGCTTGATGAGTATTGAATTAGGCAATGCTTGTTGCTCAGTTGTTTGTGAAATTGGTGGTAGACCAGTCTGGGCTTAAGAGGGCATGATCCTATTGCTGTTGGACCATTTGAGTAATTTGTGGACTGTGGGTAGACCAACATTAGAAGCAGACATGCTTCCAATTAACATGGTGAAGCAGACAAAGAAATGAATTTTACTAAGTGTTCTATATTTGCTTCTCATCTGGCTTATGTATCTCCTGTATATCTTATGTGTATAGAGTGGTGTGAAAAAGGCTCTAGCTCGCCAACTCAGATCTTGGAATGAAGGAAGAGAGGAGAGCTGGCTTTGACAGTTCTAAGCAGAGATGTTTGCGAATGGGGAGAAATGAGGAAGACTAAAAAATGTGGAAAATAGGGACATGAATGGCAAAACATGAAAAGAAAAACATAGGGAACAGGACAAAGGAGGAAGGGAAACATAAGGAAATTGAAGTGCAGGCGTCAAAAAAAAGAGAAAACACGACAAGCAAATAGAGGAAAACATAAAGATTATTTAGTTGTCAAGTCTTTTTTTAAATACATAAAACTCTCAGTATTTCAAGATGTGCATGTATAGAAATTAATATGTAGTTTGAGCCATTTTTAATTTATGCTGTAGTCTTGAATTTTTCAAATCAAATTGGAGACCTGTGTGTTTAGTGGGGCCATATTCCATTTAACTATAGTAACAGATGGACACCTTAGTGGTATCTCACATAGAGCATTCCTTCATCTTATTGCTCCTCTGCCCTGAGTTGTCCCTATTGTGCCATATGGCCAAAAGTGATAAACAGTGAGGTCTCCAGGGCTGATTCTGCTTGTAAATGACTGCCCATGAACAGCTGAATCCAGATAGATCAGTTATCTGGTTTTGAAATCTAAAAATGTGTGTGATACTGAAGGTTGGACACAAGGAATATCGTGTTACTATGTTGTTTTGGGTGAAACTGGGGTATTTGAAGTGTGGCAGTAGAATAGTATAGAGAGCATACAGTGCATGCCTAAAGCATGTGCTAAGTCACAATAGAAACACCAACAGAAAAATGTTTCTATAAAACTTGTTTATTTAGAAAATGTGTATACTAGTTAATTGAAACATTCACTTCTGTCAACTGAGAATTGACAGGAGGAACACCAAAGCAGACAAATTGTCTGAAGGCACATTTTTGCAGCCCTGTCTAAGCTGCAGCTTTTGAGTTCTTCCTTTTTCCAAACTATAATGTGAACATTTACAATCAGCAATGAAATGTATCAGGAAACTTAAAAGCAAATGACAGTTGGAAAAGAGAGGGGAATGTAGTACTCAGACCTTCTGTATATCAGGGTAAAGGAAACATGTTTTATATTCTTTGTGCATCTGTAAAGCTGTGGTATTTTTAGAAATTCATTTCAAACTGAGGAGCTCGAAATAAAACTCCCATTTAGGAAGAGTTGTACTGCTCAGTTTACCACACTGGTATTTACAGCCATAATCTGAATCCTGTCGCTTAGAAATCATCAATCCTCTCGAAGGTGTGAGCATCTTCTCACACTGACAGATTTGAATATTTAATCTAGAGAATGAACTTGAGTTGAAATGCAACTCCTTTGGCAATGGAAACTGCCTTTGAAGTTTTTGGATCTTCTACATTCCATGTTTCCTGTTATAAATTAAAAGAACAAAGCACTCTCAAATAGTGCACTGTAAGCACCCTGCAAAACCTGCATCTCAGACATGAGGAACCAGACAGAAAGGATGTCCGGGGGCACTTCATTCATCTTCCCATCAAACAACTGCCCTAGGTAAGAGAAGTTCATGTGAGTCAGAGCTAACAGGGTTGGTCCTATCCTCAATTACAGGGCAGCCTGACTAACGGCTTCATTAAAAAGCTTACTCCTGTGCTTTGTTGATGATGATGAAATACCCCACAGTAGCCATTGTAGGACATAAAAATATGATCTCTTGGACAGAAAAGCCCCAAATTCTTGTTTCCCGCCTTTCTCTGAATTTCATACATCATTTCTGATCCAGCTTATTTAGACCTTCCATGTTTTTTCACTGTCCTGTGTCCATGATCTCTCCCAGCTTCCAGACAACAAGACTCATGATCCTACTTAAACTGTGAAGCTTCTTGGGATGTGCTTATTTTGTAGGCATGACTGAAAAACTAAGGAATTGAAATTGACTTGAAGCTTACCTAATTGCACGAGGTCTGGAACATTATTTTCAGTCTAGACTCAGGCTGGGAATCATTTTAGCAACACTGATGATGAATCTCTCACTCTGGGGTGAATGATGTCTTGTCATCTTCATGTACTAACCTTGGAGCACTCAGTGTTGGACTTGAGGTTGTGCTGTCCCCGTGCAGAAAGGGGCAAAATGTACAGTGTAGGTTCCAGCAGCAGAGAGATGCAGAAGAAAGACAAAAAGCTCAATTTATCTTTCACCAAAACTATTGCTACTACGTAAGGTCAGACAAGATCAGTTTGTCGGTAGGGATCAGGTAGTTGAAGTTGGATCTAAGTGAGGCAGATGTAAGGACAAAAGAGAGCTGGAAGATGCCTTTGGCCAAGTCTCAGTTGTCTTGTACAGTCTGTAATTTAGAACTACTGCTGGATTGGCAACTGCTGTGATTAATGATTTCTTTCATCTCTCGTTCTTGGGGAGATTTTGTCCTAGCTGAGTTATGCTTTTATAGGACTCTTATGTCCCAGCTGGGCTAGAGCAATGCAGTATCCATGGGCATAGAGCCATTGGTTCTTAGGCGACTGCAGTCACACAGAGTGCTGCAGCATTTCCCCTCAGCAGCTCGTACTCGTGGTAGCACAATGCACCATTTCTTTTCTCTGAAGTACCGCTGCAGCTGCCGGGCCAGTTGGCAATCTGAACAGGGAATAAGAGCCTGTACTGGCTGCCGACTTTTTGGTGACACCTAGTTTGTCAGACTCTCTCTCAGAAGGGATCCGGAACAGCTTTTATGTTAAAACATCTGTTGTATTTATAAACCTGCACTGATGATTGAAGAGGTGTTTGAAAAATTGTATATGCCATTTTTAGTTGAAGTTTGAAAAACTTGGTGTATATCATATAGATCATATAACTTCATGTATAATCATAAACATCATCTATCATCATAAAATGCTAAATATCATTACACAGCATGTATATCTTTGCACGGTGTGAGGGATCAAGGTTATAGATAAAATGGCAGAAGATGGTAAGAAAATAATATTCCCACTTTTATTAAAGATTTATTTGTTAGTATGGCTTGAATAGTATCTTGTAAGTAATGAACTGTTGTTTGTCAGAGTGACACAAGTAATTACTGGCAAGTTTTTCTTTTTTACTTTATTATAATTTGGTTCTTTTGCCCAGTTACAGAGTTTCATGGTTTCTTTTTCTGAATGATCCAAGTGTTGACTTACTGGTAGAAAACTTTGGCCAGACTGATTCTGAAAGATTTGTATTTCTTTTTAATTGGAATACATAAGCTGATCAGAATAACCTGTCCATAAGCAGGCTGAAAAGAGTTGAGGGCTGAAAGAGTTAAGGGCATCTGAACTTTTTTCTCTGGCAACAATTCCGAAGTGGTATCAGGCAGCTTTTGTATGAATCGGTGCTGGTTGCTGATGATGAAAGAGGAGCCAGGGGTGCTGTGGGAGAGGATTTGCTGATGGTTATACCCACACCAGCAATTAGTGCTGTGCAGTAGCAGCAGAACTGTCCTGAAGACTTAACGTCCACATGAATGTATTTTTGAGGTGTTGGACTAGTCCTGGTTTGGTCTTACATGCTCCTGCAGTGGCTTGAATGCCTGGGGTGTGCTCCTGGAGAGCTGCTCCAGATTTAGTTACACCCTGCAGGAATCCTGTTTGTGGGCTCCGAGGCACCAGTGTGTTCTGTTGGGAAAGCTGCTGATCTGAACTACAAATTGATGTACACACAGCTGTTAAATGTCTGATCCTGTCTCTCAAATAAGTAAATTGAGACAGGCTTTTGGAGAAAGTGGCAAACTAATTCTGACTCATTGTTAGCTAATACCAAGGTCCACTAAGAATTAATACCTAATAAAAGAAAATGTTAATACTGTTGACTTAGTTTCAGATATGAGAGAAAATAAGGAAGCTCTTTCTGGGGCTAAAACTAAAAGAAAAAGGGGAATCAGCATGAAAACCAGAGGGTAGGAGACATCAGAAACACGACTGCTATTATCTCTGTAGGATAGCTGCAGGTATTTTGACATAGCCTATGATGACTAAGCCACTGGATTCAAGAAGTGCCTGTGTATTGAGAACATAAAGCTGTTATAGTCTTATACTAGTATTCTTAAATGCTTTTGTTAAAAAAAACCCAAAACACTCCACCCACCTTAAAATCAAAATTTAATTACACAGAATGAAGATGCTTCCTGAGGTCTCACTTGGAGAATGTGCTGCCAAACTAAAGACCTCATACTAAGCGAACTGTGTTACGGTGAGTAAGTCAGCAAAAGGGGGGTAATAAGGAGACTGTGAAGAAAAGGTGCTCGAACAGTTTCTTACATGTGGCATGTTTACTACAGGCCTATCTTTGAAATGCTGTCACTTAAATGAAGGAATTTCTGCTTACTGAGCTGTGTTGTTCAGATAGCTCATAAGCAACTCTTACAAACCTAAACAGACTTCACAAAATTAGAAGTCCAAAGCGCTAACACAATTAACTTTGTGAAGTTGTTTTATTGAATGGAAAAAGCCTTTTTAAGTACTGTGTTGGTTTTTGTATTTAATGTGACAGTCAATCATATCTTGACTTTGCAGCCAATAATTTTTTGAACATAAATCTGTGATGAAGGAAGGTTTGTTTAACAAGTTCTAGTTATTCTGTGTTAATTTGAACATAAGATAGTGTTGGAACTACTGTCAACCAGAAAACTTCTCAATTCTGGTTACGCACATTTTCCTCCTGGTCATATTGACTGCTTGAAGTGTACTTGGACTGACTGTACACCTTGAACTGATTTGGATTTGTTAGTTTTCCTCTTCTGTCATTTCACTCTTCCGCCCCGATTTGTATTTCTGCCCTCCAGCACATTACTCATAAATCTCTCATTCTCCTGCACCATCAGGCCAGTGCCTTTGCTCTTTGAAAACATGTTGTTGCAATTTCTACAAATCACGGAAGAAAATTACATAATCTTAAAAGCTATTGCTCTGTTCCCTGCATTAAATATTCATATTTTTATCCTTCTTCTTCCATTCCCTCTCACAAGTTCTTCAGCCCACCCAGACTGACGCACCTTCTCTTATCGGGGGGCTCAGTCTTGGCCTGCATTCTCAGCAGAACAAAACAAAGTCCTGGCAATCTTTCACTGTCATTTTAGGAAAAGGATTAGCTCTTTAATTGTTTTTACCTAAATACCAGACAATCATAGCTTTTATATAGTCAGTGCTTGCTGCAAGGTTTTTGTCCTTAAGCACGAACTCAATGAACAGATTTTTACAATTTGGAGCTGCTCAGTCAGTTCGGATGGCTTTTTAATCTCTAGAGGCCAGATGGAAGCATGATCCTTCACCATTGCTTGTTTTGCATAATGTAGGGATTGGAACTACATTTCAGTAGCACATAGTCATAGCTGTGTAAGTATATAAATATTTTTCTTTTCCATCCATGTACTTTCTAATGTTTTGGTTTGGTTTTCTTTAATGACAGCTTTCCACAGGGAAAAGCTGTCACAAACAAGCAAATGCTATGCCCTGAGAGAAAAGCTTACACAGAAGAAAACAATGATTTTGGTCAAGGAGATTTGAGAAAGAAACTGACACTCAAGTGCTAAGTTTCTGAGACAGATGATGACTTACCTTGGTTTCAGGGCACTGATAAAACTGCTGTTGGACTGATGTGGAATGATGCTTTTTGGTTTTTTTTTTTCCTCTCGTCAGAAGCTTTATTTCAAGCTCTCCAACAATCCTAACTTTGATTTTAGTTGTATTTATGCATTTATTCTTTGCTGTCAAATGTAATCAACTGATTGAAATCCATAAATAATAAACATCAAGTTTCAATTTAAGATGCAGTAACAAGATGCTGTCGGAAGAAGTTTTTACGTACTTGAGCAGCTTTTTATAGCTAACTCCCTCCAGAGTAAAGTCCTGACACATTCCTAGTGATAGGGAGCTAATGTCTTTCCTGCACGTTTGGGGAAACCCACGTGACAAATCCTATACGGCAACTGAAGGAGAGGACACTTGCGCACCTGTTTGTGGAAGGGTTATATAAAAAGTCCTGAGACATATTTTAGCATCTACCAGTAAGCTGAGCAACTTGACCTGCTTTACCCTTTATAGGATACATGATATTAAATTAACAACTAGAAAAGAATAATAATAATAATAATAAAAAAGACATACTAACATGAAAAAACACATTTTATTGCACTTAAGTTATAAGAAAATAAAATTTCTAAGTGAATCAAACCATAGACACAATCCCTTTAAAGGTTGTTTTCCTCCATCATGTCAGGTTGTTACATAACTAAAATTAACCAACTGGAATCTGATTGTTTTAAATCAGACTATAAATAAAACAAAAACGAAAAACAAAAAAGGAGGAAAAAAGATCGCCTAGGATACAGTGTTAAACCACTTTCACAGTTCAGCTTGAGTTGTGGCTCTTGGAGAATGAGGCAAACCATTTGACTCTTGTTTCTCATTTTGTTTGCATGTGACATCTTTACAAAAACGTAAGTTTTTGCTCTGTCAGTTCCTCCCAGCAATAACTGTAACAGTTGTTTTTTTTCTCAAATACTGTAAAACACTAAGACTGACCAGCAACTTTATTTTAATTTTTGTATTTTATAATATTTTTAAAAAATTTTGTCAGTTTTTTAATGTATGTTCATTCCATTCACCACAGCCCTCACAAAGAAAAATTTCCCCACAGAACAGGCTGCAATAGCTTTGTTCCAAGGAATGTGTTTTAATTTTTGCCCAGAAAAAAGAAAATAAGCTTTGCACACACACTCAATTCTTTATTTGCAGGCAAACTTCACTCTTAATTGTCTGAAACTCTTCCACTCTCAGCCTCTTAGAGGCACAGTTGGCTCAAGTTTCAGTGGCAAAAAGTCTTTTTCTGTAACCAAACTAGAGCAAATTTGGAATTCAGTCTGGGACTAAAACGTCACAGCAGAAAAAAAAATAAAAAAAAATAATTTGCTTTTCTTTCTTTCATTTAGCAGCATAAATAAGTTTGGCCACTGGGAATACAGTACAGGGGTGGGACAACAATCCCGTAATTGAAGACCTACTTCTAGCACCAGCATTGCGAATTAAATCCATCAGAGGACTCTCAAAACCCAGGACAACTTGCCACCTCAGAGCAACTTATGCGTTGAAGAGTGTAGATGGAAGCAACAGTAAATAGATTAAACAGAGGCTAATACTGTGATTGACATTGGCAATGGTTGGCAAAAAAAAGAGGAATAAAAGAAAAAAAAGAAAAAGCTCTGATAAAACTGTACAAAACAATTCACAGTAATATTTTAGCTTTTCCACACCAGGAATGGACTCTTTGTTTTTGTTTGTTTTTTTTTCGTTGCAGATGCTCTCTAGTTTTTGAAAGTCAACCAGTGACTGCTCACAGAGGTTGGAAGGGACCTTGGAGGTCCAGTCCAACCCCCTGCTCAGAGCGGGGCTAAGGGACAGCGCGTTGCTCGGAGGGGCTGCCGGGACCCAGGGTGGCCCAGGGGTGCACGAGCAGGCTCGCCTGTGCAGCTGATTTCAAGATCTTTGTGGTAAAATAACTTGTTAACAAGAACTGTAACTTTTTTTTTTTTTTTTCCACTCCAAATTGCTCAAGGAGCAGTTGGAGGAAAGTAAAGAAATTAATTGCACCTGGTTTCATTTCAAAAGTTGGATTTTTGCAAAGCTGCCCCGGTCATAAGTGTAGCCTTTTTATGTGACGAGACAGCAAAAGCCTCTCTTGTCAGTTATAGTTTGTCATCTTTGTCTTCTCCTTCGTAGTCTGTAGGTCTTTAGGATCTGTTGCCCCAAGGCAACATCCTGCACCACCAAGGACAAGGGATTTTTTCCTTTTTCTTTTTTTTCTTTTTTCTTTTTTTTTTTCAGGGGGGAGGGAAAGGAGAACATCGTCTACACGTTTGGACAAATTCATCTTTCTGCCCTTCACTTCATATCGACGTCAAAGTCCAACACCAGCAGCTTTGTTTCCTCAGTCCCGTTGCGGCTCCCAACCGCACACACCAGCTTTGTGTTAGAAGCTCTGATTCGCCACACGACGCCTCCGCTTCCCCCACTCTCCAATGTGACTAGATTTCGGATAAATTCACCCGTTTTCAAGTCCCAAAGTTTTACAGTCCCATCATCTGAGCTGGTAATTACAAAGTTCTTGTTGAACTGTAAACAGGTCACAGCACTCTGATGCTTGTTGGGACCTGTAATAGTAAACAGAAACATTTTTATTTGTAATTAATTAGAAAGCAATGGCAGACAGCGCTGCATCTAGAATAAATACCTAGATATTGGCATATGGTTGTTTTTATCTATTACAACTATTATAGAACTATTATAACTCCTGGGTTTGGACATTAAAAGGTACAAAAGCCTTGCCAGAAAAATTCCCCAGAATTTCCTTCTTTGTTTCAGTGACCTCATTGTGTTGTACACCAACAGTAGGGCAAATGTGCTCTTGAACATGAATATGAACTTAGCCATCTAGAGTGAGGTGACTGCTGTAAGAATTCATCTCCAAGTCCCTTTGAATTGCTTTTTGAGGTTACTCCATCAGTAAATACTGACAGTTATAAACTGACACATAAATAGATACTGTTAAAACTAACTAAAAGCAGAGTTTGTTTTACAGGGAAATTTAATTTTCTGCTCCAGCCAGTGATGCTGCATATGATATATGGGAACGATATAAGATCTTTTTTGTGGGGAGAAACAAAACCATGAGTTAATGTGCAGGATGCCTAAGTGGCAACTGTCAAAATGGAAACAAGAGGCTTTCTTCTTACTGAAATAAAGAAAATATCTTCAACCTGCATCTCTTGATGTATTGCAACTGACAGTGTATTTTGCCTCCCAATCCAATTAATCAGTAGGCTTTGAAACATCCAAGTGACCCCTAAGTAAATACACTGACTGACTGTTTTGAGATGTAATTTCCTACATATTTCTGTGGCTTATTAGGCTAATATACCCATAGCAAATTGCTATCAGTCCAGACCATCTGCCTTTCATAATAGGCAAGTGATTTGAATAGATTAGATTAAATAAATTTTGTTCTTCTAGTTCAGCAAAGGATCATACAACTGTCATCAGAAAAGTATTTCAGTTGTAAGTGGTCAGTGCTTGCTTCTTTGCATGTAATTATTTTTATTTTTTTATCAGAATCTGCAGCACAGATTACTGCAGGCTGCTTGATTTACATAAAGGTAGTTTAAGCTTACCTTGCAATGTCTGTAAACATTGTCCTGTTTTAATGTCCCAGATTTTGACCGTAGAATCGGCATTCCCAGACACAAGTATATTGTCCTTGAGTTCCATTCCACTTGTGAGTGACTGGTGGCCTGTTAGAGTGTGAATGCAGTTGCCTGTCTCCACATCCCAAACTCGGATGGAAGTGTCGAGAGATCCACTCACCACATGGATACCATCAAACTACAAGAAAGGTAAATCTATTACAAACAATTATATTAGGATCTTACGAAGAAGGCTATTAAGCATTTAATTCACTAAATGCAAGGTGAGATACTGTATATATTCGGAAACTGCATCACAAAGTAAAAATTCAGTCTAAGTAGAGATGGCCACGTTTGATACCAGAGTAAGGGACTCATGGTTAGTGTAATTTTCTGTTGTTGACATATGGACTATCAACTACATGGTTCAAAAAGAGACTCTGAATCACTTGGTCTTTAAATGTAATACAACTCCTTTAAACACAGCAGAATCCTGACTCCAGTGCAGTGTGCAACAGTAAGAGAACCCAGCTTTCCTAATACAGACGTTATCAAGGCAACCCTGCTTTTTACAAGTCAGAGGGAGTTTAAGCAGGAGAAGGGCAACAACATATTAGTCCAGAATCATCCCCACAGAAGTCAAAACATAGAAAAATGGAAGGAATGTAATGGAATAAAGTGGGGGTTAGCCATTTTGTAATCCTAATTGTGTACAGTAAGGAACTTTTAACTCACTAGTCATTGTAGGGAAAGGCATACAGGCTAAGATATGAAACACTTTCGACCAAGAGGACTGAACATGTACAGAATAGAAAGGTAGAAAGTAACCTGAGTTATAGTGACAATGACATAAGAGTCCAGAATTCTCAAAAAAGGAAAAAAGCAGTACAATAAAACCAGTGGGCTTCAAGGAGGTATACTTAAAAAAAAAAAAAAAAAAAAAAAGACTTGTTTCCCATGAGGTTTTTATATATCTATTCTCTGAGGGGAAGAAGAGTTCAGGATAGTTGGCACTTTCTTAAAGACACAAACTATCCTTGTGTGAAGTAAAGATAGGAAGTGTAGTAAATTACCAAGACCCACTTGGCTAAAGCACAAGGAATTGTACAAAAAGTAGAAACTAGATCAATAGATCTGTATAAAAGAGCCCACTGGGACAAAACCAGAAAGGCAGGGGCACAGAACAAGATAAAACTAGCAAGACTCATTACACTATTCTGTAAAAAAAAAAACCCAACCAAAAACAAAACCAAAAAACCATACCAAGAGGAAGGCCAAAAACAAACATACAAACAAAAAAAAAAGCTCATTTATCCACAGCAGGAAGGAAACACCAAGTGAGGCCAGCTATTTAACTTTCTTTGCTTCAGTCCTCAGCCATCTGAGTGTAGGCTCACAGCACTAACACCACTAACAACTGAGCACAAGCTTTTGCTAGAATGGGGGGAAAAAATCACATAAGGTAAGTTGTTTTAAGACAATCTCAGAGACATCTGCTGCTATCTTTGAGAACCCATGGAAGACAGACAAGCTTCAGATGGCAAATACAATTCCTTTCTTTACTGAAGGAGAGGATGATGAGATAAGGAATTATGGATCAATCAGCCTAACTTCAATTTCCAGAAGGAACTTGTAAGCCCTTAGTAATGCGGTAAGTAGCAGCATTTTTGGGAAAATGATCTTAACCAATATGTTTTTTTTCTTTGACAGAATAAAAAGCCACGTGAAACAGCAAATGTCTTGGTTGTATTTTCACAAAGAAGGAGGCAAATTTGAGACAGGGATACTATCCCATTCAGAACCTTGTTCACAGTACTATTGGAGATACCAGAAAAGAGTTCCAGAGAGGTCTGGCATTTACTACTTTCATTAGGATTTGGGTGACATTCGAAACAGCAGAACTGACACAGCAAAGAGTGTAAAGTCAAGTAAAAACTGTGAAGATCTGAGTTTGGAGGGGAATGAATGAAGGTACAGCTGCAACCTGGGAGAAGGAAGGTTGGGCATGAGTGTTTGTTATGTTTAAGGCAATCCGACACTACTTGTCCATGTGGACTCACTGGTACCTGATAATTGCAAAGAATGAAGCCAGTTAAGGGAACTTGACTACATGAAGCTGCTTCTTTTTATAAAACCTGCAGAAAACTAATATGTTAGATCTCTGCAGTCAAACATGGTTGAGCACAGCACCTACGTTCAGAAGAACACAGAGAGCAACTGGCACATACAGGCTGCTTATCTGCTGTATGCATTGCATTTCTGGTGAAAATATACTAAAAAAACCCCTCTGGTATTTGAATGTAACGCATATAAAATAACTTTTCACTTCCAGTAAGTTTTGATAAGACTTTGACTGGACTCTGTTTTTGGCTCCCTGTTTTCAAAAGAGGATGTGAACTAATTTGAGTTCAGATAAAAAGACAAGGAGTGCCAAGTAGCCTAGCAGACTTGGGTGGAAACACTACAGAATGTTTTTCTTTCCTAAAAAGAACTAAACCAGATTGATGTAACAAATTTTGAATTCTTTTCCTTTCCCACAAACTAATTGCATTCCATGTACATAAGGTATTCAGAAAGAGGGCTTTAAGGCTGTGCATCAAGACAAACTGATGTTGTTACAGTGAAACAATGGTTTGGATCAGTGGTTTGGATCAACTGCTACCCAAGAACCATCAGAATCTGTGGATTACTTCAAACACAGATAGCAGAGAAAGAAAAGTCAACATGTTCAATAGTCTTCAACTGAAGTATAAGATCTACAAATGGGGAAATATTGAGGTATAATAGAACCTGCCATGGAGCAGGGATAGGGAGGACTGGCTTATTCCACCTGATTATTTTATTTATGGGAGTTCTACTGTTAGGGGCGATTTCAGGCCAAAGGGCAGGAGCCACCAGGCAGTTTTAAAGAATCTTTCTGTTCAAACCTGTAAGCACCTATAGCCTCCAGCCTGCCTTCCCTCACCCCCCTCCCATTAGTTTCAGAACATATCGGTGTGTAACACAACCCAATTATTTGATCCATTATTACTACAGTATCAGAGCAAGACATAAATATTCATAAGCCAAAACAAGAGTCACTGGTGAAGATAAGGCAGAATAACATCTACTGTTCCCAAACTGCCCTATATGAAATAGAATCTTCAGAATATTTTTGAGAGATAGGTAGGTAGCACAGCATTTTTAACTTGCTTGCTGCTTGTCTAGAGAATACTCCTCATCATATCAATATAAGACAATGGCTGGAGATTTTGATAAATTTTGTTACATGTTTTTGAGGAAGGAAACCAATTAGGTACTTTGTTCATATTTAATATATTATGGTGAGATACATGTTATGAAATACACACTTTATGAAAAATGTCTCTAGCACTGAGCTTCATTTTCTGAGCCACAAACCAGAGCAGTTACATGCTGAATGCCATTTCCCAATTTTGAACTGTCTTTGTTAATTTCTTTTTCAAGTCCTGCCAGATTGTGGTGAGAACAGGCACAAGCATGAAATTAATTTCTTTTGCCTCTCAATGCCTGGAAGTGATGCTTTGACTCTATGAATGAATAAGATTTTTTTTTTGGTTAGTAAAAGTAAGAAGACCTGAAACATCATGAGGTCTGGGTGCATCTTTGCCAGCTTTGTGGGTAACTGGTAGGCAACAGAGAGATACAGCAGCATAGTAACCTGCACCTACATTAACGTGTCTCTGTTGAAAAAGCCTCACAGCTGTACATCTGCCTCTACTCAGAAAAGAGGAAGTAGAAGGCTGGAGTTTTACACAGGATCTAAAATCTTAGGTTCAGCCTTACTGTGAATTATAGTTTGGAACTGGAAGACAGGACTAGAAAATGAAGATAAACAGATCTCTGTGACTCAGAACGTTAATACAGTGGGGGTTTTTTGGCACTGTCAATTGCTATATCTTTTGGTTTATTTAAGGCAGTAAGTTTAGAATTTCTTGGGTAAAGCAAAAACATAGCTCCATAATACATGCAAGATTAAAAAAAAATCCCAACCAAACAACCCATCTACCAACAAAACAACATAACTTGGTGATATAAAGATTTGGGCTTTATACTGGGTTCTTAAAAAAAAATTCTACTCCAAAACATCTCAGTTTCTAAATTAAGACAACATATATCTAGTGTAACAAAATGAAAGAGGGGTTTATCACAGATGCCTCTATATTCCTGTGGTCTGTATAATTCTGGAGTAGGTACCCACAATTTAATAAACAAGGTGAAATAAACTGACTTTAAATGTTACTTAAGGAAACTAAGGCAGCAGATGAAAATCACATACCTGTAACGAGTAGACTCTGTTAGTATGCCCTTGCAGTGTGTGCAGACAGGTCTCTGTCTCTGGATCCCACACTTTGACCATAAAATCATATGCACCACTTACAACCCTTCTGCCATCATATTGAACGCACCGAACTGCAGCTACGTGGCCCATCAGAACGTGTAAACACTGGCCCGTCTCTATGTCCCAAACTCTCAGCGTAGCATCTCGAGACCCACTGACCACTCTGGAGGAACAAGAAAAACCCCTCCTGTACTTAGCATTGGACATAAAAGTATTAAAACAATTAGACTTGGGTATACATCAGTTATGAGTTGTAATTTGGGACATTAGATAGCATTAGTCCACCAGCCACTGAAGATCAGGCTTGGCGTGACATTTTATTAGGGTCTCAAATGACTGGAGTGTTCTTCTTCCTTGCTTTACGTGCCTCCTCAGGATATGTCTATTTGATATAATTAGCAATCAGTATTTAAAAAGGCACTTCATTCCTGAACAGCAAAATGATGCCATAATTCTGTGGGCTGCTGTATCTATGTATGAAAGCTTATGAACATGGTAAGCTTCAGCCAGCGCTATGAGCATTCTGTTTTAATGACTGAGTTATCTAATTGTAACAATTAAATAAATATCTTTAGAAGTTTTACTTTTAATAAAGTAACAGTTATTCTTCTTGACTTTTTTTTTTTCCAATTTATACTATTAAAAGCTTTTTTACACAGGAACAGAAATGAGAAGGAATTAATATTAATGGAATTTATAAGGGGAAAATCTCATCATTCTTCAAAAAAGAAATGCAACCAACAAGCTCTCTGTCAACAGCTTCACACCACAGTCAAGTAACAGAGCTTTGCAAATGTTTGTTGAATCAAGATGTGGTTTACTATTGCAGATATTCTGTTATAATCAGTTAAAATTCAAATAAAATACTGCAGTGAGAATACTTAAAAAGTCACAATGAGTAAAAGTTTGTAGCACTGACAAAAGGAGAAATTACTCAGTGTGGGAGACTGGATCACAGTTTAACAAAGAATTAGCTTTGAAATAACACAGAATGTGACTTTTTGAAGTACATGACTCAATTTTCAGTTCTTCATTTAGTATTCTTATGCTTTTGCTTCTATTAATCATCTCCTCCTTCGTGTTTCGCCTGGTTTGTGTTTCACTCAATGTTGGATGAGGTACCCAAGTTTAAGGAGCATTTTCTGTGCACACAATAAGTTACAGGCGTGGCTGTAGCTCTGGGCAAAGCCGTACCTTTTCTCGTGGAGGTGCATGCAACGCACGGTGGAGGTGTGGCCGTACAAGGTGTGGATGCATTCTCCAGTCTCAGCGTTCCAAACCTTCAACGTTCTGTCCGTAGATCCGCTGATGATGATATTGTCCCTCATTTGTGATGACCACACTCCGCCTGTGTGCCCAACCAGTGTTCTCAAACACTGAAAAGAAACATTTTCCTTAGTTTACCTTTTTGACGGAGTTGAATGGACACTTTAAGAAAAAGCAGTCTTGGAGGTAACAGTTGGCTCTCATAGTAGGAGCCAGAATACCCCTGGAGACTGCTGTCTGATTGAAAAAAAAAAATAAATTCCACTTTTACAAAATACTCATCAAATTTCTCTCTCGATTGTTCGCTTCAACTATAAGGAATTTTCCCTATAATCTTCCCCTTGACAAACTAAACCATATTTCCAAATTTCTCAAAACAAGGGCACGTTTTGCAGCCTTGAGTTGTTTCCCTGGCGTTTTTCTGAGTCGCTGCAGGATT
The DNA here is from genome assembly GCA_035041135.1 of Platyrinchus mystaceus. Lineage (NCBI taxonomy): Eukaryota > Metazoa > Chordata > Aves > Passeriformes > Tyrannidae > Platyrinchus > Platyrinchus mystaceus. The sequence goes on from JAWWLV010000144.1 coordinate 29,213,301, forward strand.
TCCAATAGCTTTTTGAAGCGTGTTGGAAGTGGAGAGAGCATTCACTTGGTAGTTTTACCGTCAATCTATAAACCATATACTTTTGTTGTATTTTTCTGTTTCTTTATCCAAGAGACATCCCACTCTGTAAGCCTTAGCTACAGCATCAATCCTGCAAAAAAAAATCACGTTTCAAACCTTTTTCAGACTCTACTGTTGCCCAGGAGAGGATCCCACACTACATAAGCACAGCCTACCTTTGATTCCAAATGTATGACACGATTTCTCACCATGTACAGACAGTGTTTGCTCACACCTACTTCTATAAAGCCCCCGTCGTCCCGGAACAATGACTTGTCTCTGTCTCTCAGCCTGTTTTCCTTACAAATAATGACTATACACACTTTCTCACCAGGCAGCAATAAATGGTAATTAGCACAGACGAGGAAAGATCCATGCAAGACTCCTCTAGAAAGATACTTCACGAAGATTCTGCATTTACTTTAACAACATGATCTCTATAATTACCCACTTTCTAACCCATTTAAATACATGCCATGTTGATTTTTGCATTATTCTATTTTCTTCAGTTCTGTCGTGGGGATACAGTCTTGCAGTGCACACAGCCATCTACTTCTGCACTATTATTTTTATCAGTCAAACCTGTAACTGCACAAGAAAAGAGGTCAAGGCAGTTTGAGGATATCTTTTTCTGTAATTTAATGCTAAGTGGCATTAATTGCCATGGCCTTCCTTTAACTGTTAGTTGACTCCTCTTGACGTAGTCCAATATTTTTTATCTGAGATAATGTATCCTAAATACCCAGTCTTTCAGTTTACTCCATGTAAACATTGACACATTTTAGCTTTCTAACTGTCCTGTCCTGGATCTTCTTGTCCTCATACCTTTTGAAAAAGTGCTAATTTTACCTCACAGGTTACTTTAGGAAAAAAAAATAAATCATCAAACACAGACTATCTGGATTAACTGTAATAAGAAAAACCATAACTTTGGTAGTTGTTGTTTAACATCCTTGTGAGTTTCTGCTGAAATGTTCTATTATCACTGCATGCTGTATTTCCATCACATGAATTTTCTCCCAAAGTAAGTATTTTTTCTGCATCAGTGACAGTATACTAATTCCTATTGTTAATATCCTGTTCTTTCTGGCACCCTTGTAAATGCCTTGCTTTTTTGCTGTACATAGATTTCGTATTCTTTAACAATTTTTTAACCAGTCTTCTGCAATTCCTGGCTCCTTGCTTAGTTCACTGCTATCAAATCCATCTTTTTCAGTTCATAGCTGTTACTCACTTTTACAGTTCTTTTTTTCTTATTTCAACCAATGTGCTCATATTTTAAGAAATCATCCTGCTAAAGCAGTAAGAACACAGAATTCTTATTTTGGGCTTTACATCTGTCAAGGGAATTATTTAGTCATGTTCATTTGCACAAACCAACCTTTAGGGTTTTTTTATTTTATTAATTCTTCAGCATCAGTAAGCAGGAGGGCGGATACAGCACATTTCTATTTTTCATACACAATTCCTGGCTCTCTTAATGGTTTAGAGTAAATAGTCACACCAGGTTTTGTAATTACTTTCAAAAAATTACTGAACAATAATTGTTAAGTCATGCTACTGTGCTCAATTTTATATATTTAAAGGAACATTTTGCTTTTGGGAGCATGATACGTACAAAGAAAGTATTTTTCATTTGTGTTTAGGTTGCCCTTTTCAATTAAAAAAAAATGTAAATTTCTTTATGAGATCCTTCATTAGACAGTTTGTTGTAGAGAAGCCAACAGCAGCAGGGTGAGGCTGCCTATGGCTCTTAATTTTATTCTTACCCACAGTAGTATTAATAATCCCTTCAAGGATCTTCTGGGCATGCAATGACAAATATTAAATACACTCAGCTTCAACATTATGAAGTGGATACCTTTTACATCTTAAACACGTTATCCTCAGTAGTTGTCCTGTTGTTACCTGTACCATTAAAACCAAGCTAAGTACACACAATAGCAGCCTAGAAGGAAAACATTCTGTTTTCCCAAGGCCTTTTCTACATCCTTGGAGCATGGTCAGTCAGTCACCTCAAAACAAAAAACCTGTGGGCTGAGTAGCCATGATGTTCTAACATGAGTGAAATGTTCAGTACTGTCTTTTTGATTGCACATACTGGTTTGCTTCTCTAAGCCAAAATTAAATTATTGAAGCTTATTAAATTCCTGCCTGATCTGGATCTAATTTAATAGGAAATATTTAAACCTAAAGCAAGTTAATTTTTTTTTGGTGGCTCAGCAATATAGTAGCTTAGAATAAAAAAACAAACTCTGTATTTGAAATCAGAACCAGTAAAACGAACACCTCATTTCAAAAACTTGAACACAACAGAAAGAATGCTAGAAGACAAGTGAGAAAGGGGGAACCAGAGGGGTAAATGCAGCCTAAATTAAGCTTTAAGGAAGATAAAGTAATGTATCTGTCCAAATTCTTTAAAATCCATGTCACAAATGACTCCACAAGAATAGCAGAATTGCCAAGAGAGCAAGGATATATGCCAGTGGTAACATGAGCAGCATTGCAATTTCCCATCAAGGTGACTTTTTTGAACTAGACAAGTTTCTGTGTGGGAAAAGGCGACCCACACGTTTACTTCTTCCGATTCTTGTCCCAGACGGCACTAAAGGCCACCCTGCAAAGTGGTCTGATGGCACAGCAGCATTTTTGATGTGCCAGTGCTCTACCTGTAGCTCATTTCCTCAGGAATTCAGCAAAGCTGCCAAATTACCTTGCCTGTAACCGCTGACCACACTTTCAGCGTGTTGTCATCAGAGCCACTCACTATCCGGTTCCCGCAGAACTGCAGGCACGTGATCACGTGGTCATCGTGCCCTTTGAGCACCTGACAATGAAGAACACGAAAACGTACAGTCACAATTTAATGCAGCAGATTAGAGAGAAGCAGAAGAAACAAAATGCTCCTCTGATTCATAAATTACAAAATGCTAGAGTTGCTTCAGTAATAATAAGGCCCCTTAATCCCATGTGTCAAGTCTAATTTACCGCCAGCTGGGACCAAAGAAGGTGTTTTCCTCCTTCCATGGAGTGATGCTGCATTGCTTAGCAAGCACACTACAGCTACTGTAAGCCTCCTAAAAGTACCAGGAAAAATCCCTAACAAAAGTAGCCTGAATTAGTAACTGAACATTGCTCGATTCCTCTACAGTTATTCCATCTCTTTATTTTTCAGTTGAGTTACTGTTACCTTTTGTTTCAGTCTTGAACACAAACGGATGGCGCTCTATTATTTGCTGAGTATTTGTATTTCAGTGGTTAAGGCTGACTACATCTATTTTTTTCCCTTACCAGCCAAGCATTGTATTGTGTTAAATGCCAGGCAGCACCAAAGTAAAAAAGTAGAAAATCATTAGCTCAATTAAATACAAACAAAAGCAACAATTTAATGCTCTGGGAATGTGGATTGGAATGTTGCTTTATAGAAGTGGGATTTTCAATACTTGATTTTGGAAAAATTTGATATTTTTATTGCAATACAGCAAAAACAATTCTTATCAGAATACACAGGATGAAGAATTTTTTATTTAACATATCTGAGCATTTTTAAATATGTTCATTGAAATGAAATGGCATTTGGATAATGCCAGAGGCTGTAATTTTAATAATAATTCCAAGATAACTTGATGTGGCATATCAAGGCAACAAATACAAAACCGTTGCCAGAGATGCACATAAGTCACAGCCAAATAAACAGCAGGATATAGCCATAGGTTTTCCATGGGAATTATTTTGTTCTAATTTTTATTATTTTGTTGTACAGTAATAAAGAAAGCAGGTAAATCGCCTTAAAACCTTAAAAGGCCATGAATTTGGGTTTTATTCATATTTCTGAGTGCTTGTTCAATGTTCAATTGGACAGTTGCTACTTTATTTACAAAAGGTTTGAAATACTGCTTCATATCTTCATATTGGACAAGATGTAATGATAACATATGTCATTAAAAGAATTTTAATACTTAAAAAACCCGACAAAAATCTTAACATGGAATGAAGTTATTGTCTTATGTTGCTCAATTTAGAAGAATATATTTAAAAATAAAGCATGAATTAATCACAGAATAGTTATGGAGTATTTTTTTGTTGCAACATGGCTCAGCTCTACCAATACATACATAAACACTTATATCTATTATATATGTGTCTCTAGGTTTTAATATAAGTATTTCCAATCAAGTTTCTGAAATTCTCTGTCTCAAAGAGACTGGCATATTTATAGGAATTCATAAAATGGTACAGAAATTCCTGCAGTGAAAGCATTCTGCTGTATTGAAGAATAACACTTCGATTTGCCAATATGGTGCTCAGAACATAATTTAAACCCAGGGTAAGCTAAAATACAAATTATTTGTTTCTGTAGCAATACACTGCTTTTTGTGCATGGATAGTCTGGTTTGTCCAAAGGAAAAAAACCAATCTACGAGTTGATCCTGCTTTGTTCATGGCACCGTGCACAGAGCTCAGAACCTTACCTTAGGCGATTTAAGTTCTCCTCGCCGCCAGTTGGTATCAATCCTGTGTTGTCTAATGTAGGCGCTTTTCCACGGACTGTGTATAAATCCTGGTTTTATTACTTTCCTCCTCTTGATATGCAATGGTTCATCAATACCTAAAATGGATTTAAAAAAAGGGGGAGGAGGGGAAGAGATCAGCTTACCCACAGAAAACACATTCCCTCCCAAACCTTTAGAGCCACCCCTGACATTAAATTCAGCAGAGACATAAGAACCTCCCCCATGGCGCTCTTTGTGTGTCAGGGACACTGCCCTGCTTCTCAGCCAGTTATTCTGCATCTATCCTCGTTGGTTCAGCATAATCATTACCATAAGCATGGCTGAAAATGCTCTAGTTCATCAATCCTTGCTGGCAACCTACTAGCTTGGTTTTGGATCCCCCTTTCCGAGGCAATGCAGCAGAATATTGCCTTCTACAAATGGGTTTTGCCAAAAAGCTCCATAACCACTGATATGCTTATTTTGGAACGGTTCAAGAATTAAACCTTTCTGTCTATGGTTCTCCACTATGGTCACCCATCTTCATTGCCTTTACATTCACTGTGACTCCTTGTATTAGTGAGCTTTTAATTACTTTCTTGATTTGAAAGGCTGAGTGCTTTTGGCATTGTCCTCTCCTGGCTGGAGTTTAAGTATAGCTATGCCCTTTCTGAGTTGACACTTAAGCAGCAGTGCTTTGTTTTAGCCTTGCTACTACAGATACAGCTTTTTTTACAATTCTCTCACCCTGCCCTTTTTTCTATGCAGCTCCTCTCTCCACTGCATCTCATTACTGGCAGGAGTCTTGTCTCTTGCCAGTATGTGGATTTCACTCCTCTGCCTTTAGCCCCGTCTCTGGAGTCTCCGTCTGCATGTCTTGAATTAACGGCTCCCTCACGTTACTGAGCAGCTCACTGAGGCCAACCAGGCTGCAATACTGGCCTGCTTGTGCTCTCCTGCCTGGATGCATTTAGGCTTACTCATAAGCTCACAAATACCAGTTCGTTCCCTTCTTAACCTTCTCTTTTTTTCTCATTCTGTCCTATTAATGCATTTTCATTTAAATTTTTAAGGGGAGAATCTTTAGAGGAGATTTAAGAAGCTAGAAACCCATTGCAAAAGAAAACAATTTAATTTAGGTGCCTTTACAAAAAGGCAGCTACACTGACATTGTCATGGTTTTTGAAGCCTTTGCACTGACCTCTCACAAGTCCTTGTCTCCATACAGTTTGGACATGGCCCTGTGTTTGCCTGTATCTGAGTGACCACATGCAAGTGCTCTGCCCCCCAGAACAAACTCCTTGTTCATATAATGCTCCTTAAAAATAAAAGCTTTGTGCACATTCTTCATGTGCACAAATACATGGCTACTTTCCTGGGGGTCTTTTTTTCCCCCCGTTCATATTACTGCTGAACCACTTTATCTTCTTGACTTGGCATGAGCAGGATAGTATCTGTGTCGCTAATAGGTTGTGTGTCCCTCTCTAAGCAATCCTGTTAGCACCTTCTCTCTACTACCATGTGCCACTTCTGTGTTAATTTTCCTACAAGTGATGTGAAATTACAGTAGCCCTTCTACTGACCGAACAGTTTTTCCTCTGTGTCACAAACCACAAGACTGTACCATTTTTACATCTCAGCTCTCATTTCCTCTGGTTGTATAACCCTTAAAATGCAAACCCAATTATTTTCTAAAAACATAAAACTAGTATAAATAGGGCATTCAAACCTAAACTCTAGCACTCCATGGATTATTTCTGCTTCCTACATTCAACAGAGATACAAACCATGTAGCTCAAAGCATAACTAGCACTAAATCTAAAGTCACACGAATTGCCTTCGTAAAACTTTAAGCTTATTATGTAAATGAACTGTACTTTTTATGATAGCAACACTTCAACCATTATATCCATCTTTTTGCTCAGCCTTACCCTCCTCTTTGCATTTCTCTCTCCAGAGAAGATTATCTTCAGCCAGAATTCTCCAGTAACGACATGTCTGGGCTGCCTGCAGAAGGTCCCTGGGTTCCAGGAATGACAGCACATACAGTGCCAGCTGTAAAAAAAAAGAATAAAATGTATTTTCTGCACTGCTTTTGAAAAGAAAAGTGAAGTAACTCCACATATTATCACACATCAGGGGCTGAAATACAGAAAGTTGAAATGCTAAATTATTAAACAATCTCAGAAACTTAACAGACTCCAGTTTATTCCTGTGGGCATGTGGGAACGTAACAATCATCTTAAGTAACTAAACCCATACAGACCACATCACAAAATGATTCTTGTATTTGCAAGAAAGTAGATGTCAGCTGAAATCATTATTACGCTTTTTTTAAAAACGTAATCCACATTACTGTGAATCGTTAGTAGAATTATTACTGAAGTAATTATGTTATTTCAGCTAACAAGTACACCAGAAGTTATTCTGAGAGTTGAGCTAGGAAGTACAGCACTCACTGTGTGAGCAAATAGGGATGTATGTTGTGATGAATAACATCACTCAGAAAGCCCAAATACAGACCAAGTAAATGTTACGTGCAGCTGAGTTCAAAAACCCTCTGCAGCGGTAGGAAATGCGGTGTATGTATCACTCATTTTCTGATGAGAATGCAAACACATTCTTAGGTGGTGTTACAAGGGATTTTACGGACTGGGATGCAGAAGGATCAAAGTATGTAACTTTAGTACAATATGCTACCAAAACCACATGGGAAATCCCAATGAAAATAAACACAAGATGAACTTTTCCACATGACAAAATTAAAGGTTATTGGGAGAATTCAGACCTTGGCTGACTGAACTAAGCCTTATCGTGAACACAATAAAGCCTCCCAAAGTCTCTACCTATATCTTCAGATGTACTGAAGTCTTAAACAGGGGCCGAGGCATCTAAAAAACAATCCAAGACACCAGGACAGCTATCATTAAGGGTATGATGACCAAGTACAGCTGTTCTACTTGACAGCAACAATGCATCTCCCTAGTCATGGAAAATAAGTGTAAGATGCTGGAAAGTCCCTTTCACAGCTAAAAACTCTACAAAAAGAAAAATATTGATAAATGGTGATGCAGAGAACTACTTGCATGCTGAAACAGTGGGGTCTTTGTCAGTAACTAATAGGATGCAGAAGCTGTCAAGGAAATCAGATCATCCACTTTTAGTTCTGCTTGCCATATCTTCTTCTGTTTAGGGTTTTGAATTTAATTTTCAGCTGAAGTTATGATATATATAAATAGAACCTGCCCTTCAAAGCAGCACACACTGAAATTCAGTAAGGAAGTCATAACCGTAGGCTATTGACCTCAGCAAATTTTTGACCTTATTTTGTGAGAAACATTTACTTTCAGTAATTTAGACCAGCCAGCAACTGAGCAGGAGATAAAAATTCAGTACATCAGAACTGTTTGCATTTTGGTTGCACACACACCTTGTTTGCAAGTCATCACCTGCAGCTCAGAGGGAGCATGTACAACTCCACATTTGAGGGATCTGTGTCTTAAATTATGCATTAGATCCCACAGGCATCCCAGGCCATACACCTGAAGAATCTTCCTCTGTCACTACTCATGGAATCAGCATTTAGGATCTGGTGTAAGGCTCTCTGTTACAGGAGCAACAACTGTACTTGTCCTTCCGGACTTTCTGTTTTAATTCCTAGCATGTAAAATTAATGAAGAAGTGTTGTTTCCTCACACACATCACATAGTTTTGCATGTAGCAAGACTCAAACATGACACAGACCCTTTCCATTTTTTGCTGGATGTTCCTCAACTGACACCAAAGTTTGTTTAAATATCACTTATCCTATTTCTACAGATATGGACACTTGCTAAGATGGTGTTAATTAAATGTGTGAGCCAATTGATTCTAAACCAGGTTACATATGGGTAACATTTATTTTAGACTATATTTATCTAAATAGTCATCAAGGGTCAACACAGCCCACAGCTGACTTTAAGGTTAGTAGTGCATAAAAGATGACGTCCCTTTGTCTTAGCTCATGGATCTAATTGTAAGATAACTTCAGGTACCAACAATCTGACCTCTGCCTGAACTGGATTTAGGACTACTCTCTTCTGTAGTGTTAATAATACCCAACAGTCAGCGGGTCTCTTGCCTTTTTCTTCATTCACACACATGGAACCAACAAAATTTCTATGTCTGGTTTCAGCAACACTCCTCATCTGTTGGTTTCTAGACCAGATTTTCACAAATAAGTAATTTAAATAATTATTTCTAAAGTCTCAGCAAGAAAACAGGAGTATTTATTTCAGATTAATTGTTTGACCACGTTTCCTTAGGAGGAAGGCAAACGTTTTCTTGGTTATTTGGCTATTATGTTACTGTCTTTGCATTGCAGAAAACGGTTTGAAGCAAAGCCCTCCCGTCCACATCATCTCCTTGTTCTGGTTCAGTAATAAAATCACTGCATTGCATCCAACAGCACTGGAGATAACTACAGATGTTAACGCGGAGCGACAACTCAAGGGAGCGTGTTCTCTTCGGGAGGGAAGCCTGCTCACAGAATTACTGACCCTAACAACTTGTTCGTGCCCCCACAGCTCAGTGCGTCACCCCCCACTGCAGCCAGCATTAAATAGCTGAGGACAGCACCGCTTAGGAGATCTGGGTGAAGGAAAAGGAGAGGAGATGGTGGAGTCAGCTCGACAGGTTTTTTTAACCCAGTTAATTTTGGTGACAGTGACTCGGGGTTAGGAAGCAAAAATTATTTAAGCCAACTTCACTGGTGAAGTCAGCCTGTCATGAAGCACTTACGATATCCTGGTTTCAAGAGTCAAGAAACCCACTAAAAATAAACAAATTAAACATGAGTAGTTTACAATGGAATCAAGAAACCTAAGTGAGAAAGAAAATTTTACTGCTAAATAGTGTAATTTTTCTGAGAAGAAATTGTGAAAACTGAAATAATAACATAATCTTTAGTTACAGTGTAACTAGACCACCGGTTGTACTTGAATAAGTATCACCACAAAATCATGCAAAGAGAACTGATCTGTGAGTTCCTGTTATCACTAGAAATTGCAAAGTATCTTCTGTCTCCTCAAAATACAAAGTCTTGCTGTCTTTCTTGGCCTCTGAACTAAGGCTGCTTTGGGTAGCTTCTTAGAAACATGGCAACCATGCAGAGGTCCTATTGAACTCTTCTCCTGCCCCAGTGCCCTTTCCATTCCTGAAGAAGGCTGCTGCAGATGTAAATACTAATTTCATGTCCTGTGTACTAAGTTAATACTCATTGCATAAATTGATTCCAACCCTCACAAATGCCAGCCAGCAAGGGAAAGCTGTGACACTTCCTGACATGTGAAGATATGACAGTATATAAACAGAAAGAAGGGTCTTGTACATCTGAGTTTTCAAAAATAGGCTATACACCAGAAAAGAATGTCAAAGAAACAGAGATATGAAAGAGTCTTCAGGTAATAAGACCATGTCAAACACAGCAACCAAATACTAGCACCAGAATATCTTAAAAGAACTTGTTTTGTATAGTGTTAGTAACTAAGACTTACAAAGACTTAAGCCCTCATGAAAATTTTCATACAGAAAACCCACCATATGGCAGATCTGGCAAAAGAAAATAAGACTTCCTCCCCTCTCCAAATAACAAACATTTCCAAGTCCCTAAAATCAATCAAGGTCAGAAATATCATTTCTAAATTAACTAAAATACATTTATTTAATAACTGCAGCAAACTGGGTTTATCCTCCTTCATATCCACCCTCATGTTCTAGTTGTGAGGACATCATGAATTACACTTCTGTGGACAGCATTTAGTTACACACGCTGAAATCTAAATCTTACTTTCTCTTTAACCTGATACAACATGATCTGATTTGCAGTAAAGGATTTACTGTAACATGTCTGCTTAATTACAGTTTGGCTTTATCCTTAGCAAGAAGTGCTTTTCTGGTTTTACTTTTGGTATATTTGGTAGAGATATTAGGGCTCCACTTGTTTAAAATAAATTCAAAGATAACATTAACAAAACCCCCACCACTAAAAGGATTAAAAAATAATGCTTACATTTACAGAATAATGTGCAGAGAGGTCTTACATCCAGAGGAAATTTTTGTGTGTGTTGCCCTAACAGAATTAGTTCTCAAAAAAAAAGAAAAGCCAAACTGGCCCAATTAAGATACAGAGATATTTTTAAAGCTACTGGGATTTTGTTTAAAGGGGTCATCTGTATTTCCAGGTATCCAAAGGATTATCATGAGATAGAGGTACAGTAATCTGAAATTACAGTAGCCATGTTATGGCACCATACCAAATTGTGACCCTCTAACATCAGTTTAAATCACTACGCTGGCAAAATTAGTATTAAATTTTTAAAGATGGCAGCCAGTGCACAGCATAAGCCAGTATTAACCTTTAATTCTCACCTCTTTTGGGAGCAAGGAAATGAAGTCTCTTTGAAACTGGGGCTCTATCACTTGCATCATGTGTTTTACTTGTGTTGGTTCACAACTATCAATGAGTTCATCTAAAGCAAGTAACTTCTCTGGTCCACTCCAGCTCTGCAAGGAAAGAAGAAGAAACAGTAAGCTTAGTTTAACACACTAGTTTGGTTTATATCAGTAAGTGCCACTGCTTTGCCAATAAGGCAAATTAAGTTTGCTCATCGACCTATATACAAGCATATAAAAAGCCAGGAGATAAATGCTCATGCTAATGACACAAAAATGAGGAGTTAATCAACACAAAATATTCAAAATTACTACACTGATTCATAAGCTAAGAAAGGATTTGTTATACGCACACATACAGATTGGCAATTAAATAGATAATAATATTTAGTAATAATAATTAAATTAATTAAGCTTCTTTTGAAATTGATGAAATCTACACACACATTACAGAGAACGAAGGGGTTGCAACAGAATGCGTTCCCTCTCTGTCTTTCTCCATTGTGCATTCAACTGAGATGGTAACTTCTGACCTTCACATTTCATGTGGTAGACCCAAATCTTGAAATGAGAGGAAAGGAAAATAAAAAACTTTCTCTAAAAGTACATTTGCTTACTGCCTACAGTGTGTCCCTAAGCGACAATGTTGTAATTTCAGAATCCTGGCTATAAACCAACACATATTTTGTAAGTATCAATTTACACTTGAATAAACAGGGAATTTTGATTGGTAATTTTCTTACTTCACATTTTTACTAATGGGCACCATAAAGTTTGAAGATTTTAATAAGGCACTCAATTGAGAGCATAGCAGATTAGGAGCATCATTTGTATAAAAAAAATGAATAACTTAATATACTGCACATCCAAAAAACATGTCTTAAACTCATCTGTGCTCATCAAAGAGTTTTGATTTGTTATGTGAAAACAATTTAAAGAAAATATAATTTCTATGGGAAAAAACAACAACTACTGCTAACTAATTTAGCAACAGAATTAGAGCACGAATAAAGCCTTAGAGAGAAAATGAGACATCACAGTTTTTGAGAGCAGATTCACATTCATAATCTCGAATGTCTTCTAGAGTGACACTTACAAGTAAATTAGCACATACAAATGGTATTACAGTTATGGTAAGAGGCTAACTGAAATAAAAAAAAAAAAAAGGCAAGATACCTTACAATTAAGATTTCTGTATTAATCTGCCATGTATCTCAGGACCATTATTACTCATGCTCTAAATTTCTGTTCTCTGGATTTGACTCTGACAATTCACTCCGGTCTCCGCAATACTACAGTGTTTGTATATTGTGCAGTTTCTGCAGAACAATGAGGCAAGTGAAGAGGAAGGTGGAATTTCTGAAAGCGAATGCAAAGCAGATAAACACCCAGCTTTACTCGATGTAGAAAGATCATCATGTTGCATCATTTCTCCCTAATTAAAATGTCAAAATACTTGAAATGTCAATAAAAGCATCATTTACCCAAACGATGACCCAGGGGACTTTCAGGTGACCCCATTCCATCAGGGAGTGGAGGTGGCTTCGAGCGAGCCCCTGCCAGGGCCGCTGTGAGAGCAGCACACGTGCAGCAGCTCACTCACCCCAGTTCCACGCTCTCACTCTACAGCAAACGTGTGGCTGATACTGGACAGCCTACCCTACTGGAGGAGGGGAAGAAAGTTCCTGACCTGAGCCTTTCCATGCACCTTTGGCAATTGGTAAAATAGATTAGGCTGGCAAAAAAAAAATATTCCCCATCCACCCGTGTGTATGTAGAGTGTCACCACAGGAGATGAGGATTTCTGTGTCTCATATCCAATACCTCAGAATATTAAAAAGAAACAAAAAGGTCTCAGCTGAAGTTGCAGCAGTTCTGTTGTAAACACCTTTTATTATAAATTTCTTTCAATAGAAACATTTGCATCACATAGCAGTTCTCCATAAATCATGCACTGAAGAACTGTTTATCTCACCAACTTTCCAACTGCTGTTTGTTTCATTAACCCAGAGCTTAGCTGGCGTTAGGTACAAACGTTTGCAGTCTTTAATCTCATCTGTCAGCTGTGTTTGAATTTAGGAGAATTAAAAAGAGGGAAAGTAATACCTGTGCTATTTCCTTATAATCTAAATTTCCAAGGTCAGTCTACTTTTAATTTATAAGCAGCGACATTTACTAAATTAGAACAACTCCACCTGAGGAGCATTGTTTGCTGCTGTGGCAAATGTTGCTAGCAGTTACCAACAGGTTATGGATTAATAATGTCACTGTACGCTATCTTAATCTGTAACTCTCTTACACTTACTTGGTTTTTAAAACATAATACAGATCTGAACAGAAAAGGGAAAAGATTCAAGAATGGGAAAGAGATGCTAATGACTAAAAGCAGCACTCTCTTTTATCTGTCCATTCATTACAAGGGGATGGGTACAGGCAGCTTCTTAAGGCTATTTTAAAGCAATCAGCTGCTACAAAATGTTGTCTGTAGGACACTGTCCCCTTAGTCTTTCACTTGAGCAAACAAACCTCCAGTTACAGCTGGTAAAGGGTCTCTGAAGAAAGTGTCTGACATGGAAAATTGGGATGAAGCCTTGCCTGATGAACACAACTCTTTGTGTTAACAAAGGCAAGACTAGCAAATTCTGTTTCTGTGCCCCGTAGCTTAATTGCATGTAGTTCATTAGGTGGAGAGAGTAAAGAGTAAGTTTGTGGCTTTGGTAAGAAACAACAGCCAACAAATGTTGCAGAAGAGAAAGAAAAAGTAAATGCTTGCCAAAAAGCTTGCAAAGTTTCAAATGTAGGTGATTGGAGACTTCTGAGCCACGTGGTGTAGTGTCCTTGGATTTCTACCAGGCAATTCCCTTTCAAATTGAAGATCCTTATAAAGAATACACTTTATCTTTAAAAAGCTTTTGCTTAATTGGCTTTCCTTGTCTTCATTACTTGAATTTAATTTTAATGTAAAATAAAGCTTTTATTATGGGCAGGGATCTCCCTAGAATAGGTAACTCCAGGATTCATTCACATAGCCATTGGGAAGCCAGCAAGGCCTACTGATCCTGTCCTTTGAGTGACTTCAGATTCCTAAACAAACATACATCCTCTCTCTTCCTGTTTCTTCAGAAAGGTGTTGATTTGTGAACCAAGGTCTTTTGGCTGGTTCATACCACTTCCTCACTCAGTATTGCAGCTGATGCAACCATGGGACTACCTACCTGAAAACTATCCCTTCTTTTCCCCCTTTGTTATTGTGTGTAAATGTCTTCCCTTTCTTATGATCAATATAAACAACATCTTTGCTGTTCTACAACTTCCACCTCATCTGTCCTGTCTGACATGCCACCTTTCTTTTTATAATCATCTGTTTCTGCACCTCTACTCTTCCATGGCCTACACTTTTCTATAGCTCAGACCTCATCTGCTGCTTTCAATTTGTACAATTACAGTTTGTAGCAATTATACCCTTTTGCTATAATAGTTATGTTAAGGGCAATCTATTTTAAAGGGTTTAACTTCAGGGTGCTGTTCTCCATTACTAAGTTCTGTTAACAGAGGACTGTCATGATGAAGACTTGCAGGAAGGGCTCTTCTTGGAGCCTGCTTCTGTTCAATTCTTGGATCAGTTATCAAGAATCCTGCCATCCCCCACCTCAAAGGTATCCCAGTTTGGACAAAAATAGCACATAAGCACTGAAAGAAACACCATCTACATTAGCAAGCAGTTTGTCACACCAGGAGGGATTCAGGAGCAGCTGGTGCTGAAGCCCCCACATTAACCCATATCAGAGTCCCAGTCCCCAGTCTGGTCCCTTGAGACGAACATTTGCGGTACACGTGATGGACCCTGTCTAGAGGAGTCGTGACAGCTTCAGACCCTACATCCCTGCTAGGGGTTTGATAACATAGGAGTTTCTTCTGAAATCAGTTGAGCTCGTAGGTAACAAAACTGCCATGAGAGCCAAGCCAATAAAAAATAAGCCAGGATGGTCAGGAGACCTGCTGTAAGTCTGCACTAGTCCTCCGAAACAAACTGGTAACAGTGCTACAGCCAAGAGGGGTCTGTAGTTGTAGTGCAGATCTCTCCCAGCCAGTGTGCAGGAAAGAAACACCAAATCCCTCACCTAGTCCCACCACAAGACACAGAGCAGAAAATGCTGCAATGCTGGTTATGATACAATCTTTACCACCTGCTTCACATAAGAGGTGGACTATTCAGTTGTACATTTTTTCATTCCCAAGTGTCTTTGGAAGGATAAAAAATGGAGCATGGTAAGTAATTTGAATTTAGGTGGCTTAGCCAACTATTTATGTAAAAAAAAAGGAACTGGCTCTTGCCAGTCAAAAATGGCAAAAGCATTTTGGACATTATGTAAACCGCTCTGAAAAAAAAAAAAAGCTTCCAATTTTAGGTAAAATAATTGCATATACTTGTTATTCAAAGTGATTGCCTATATTAGTGTGTATGAAACAACTTTTCAACATCAATATTCCATGAAAATGCAATTTTTTTACACATTACTTAAAACACCCTAAGTATGTGAAGTAGGAAGAATGATGAGAGAATGAGAGAGCTTAGTAATTCTTAAAGCAATACCATCTCTGACTGAACTTAGCATCCAGATGATTTTTTTCCTTATGGCAAGCAATTTGGTGACTTGAAAATAAAACTTCTTTGTAAAAATACACTTGGGCACCGAGTTTTAAAAACTCTTATAGTGGATTTTAAAAAGACCTGAAGCCAAGAGCCACTGCAAACCAGAAAAAACAAATGAGCCTTTAAGAAATTAAATAGTTTGGATCTATTAAAATGCTTTTCTTTTTTTCCTTCCAGACTTCATCAAAATCAATATACAGCTTTATTTTTAAAGGGCAAGTGCAACTACACAACTGTTTCTCCCTTCTGCATTATTTTGTTACTTTCAAAATAAAAGGCTTAGATGAACTATAAAACATAACAGCAGGAAGAACATATAAAAAATAAATTAAAAAAATTATAGGCCATCTTAAGTTTTCTTAATATTTGCAGAGTGTTCTTGTTTTATCTGAAAAGATAACACAGGAGAAGGATTGAAGGCTAACTACAGGTGAAAGTCCTCAAAATAACTGATAATCACTGGTCACTGACAGCTGCTATGCCAAAGAACAGTTCTACCTTGAAGTAGTACATATGTCCACCTAACATGCCCCCGGAAATTTAGTTTTTAAATTAATTAGAAATAATATTTAAATATAAAATATGAGTGCTATTAAGCAAGCCTAGCAAGTATACAATACATGAAGAAAGCTCTCTCATTCCTGTTTCTCTACAGGAAAAACTTTGTACTGCAAGAATGATGCTGCATGTGCCATTTAATCCTGCCCTTTGGGCAGAGCTAGCTCCCCTATGAATGTGCTTTTATCATTTGGCTATTTAAGACTCACCCCCTTCATGAAACTCATGTGAAAAATAAGCACATAGAAAATGAGGAGGCAAGCAGATGTAACACTGAGATAGAGCTACGTGACTAAGAAAGCTTTTGATTCCAAAATAAGGGGCTCCCTTTTGTGAACACAATAAAAACCTATCAGTGACAAGATGTGATCAATAAGTGGTACTCAATGATCTCCAGTTAGGAGAGACCCCTCTCCCCACCCCTCTTTCAATAGTATAAATCAGTATTTAGGCATTTAGTATTACAACTAAGTATTTTGAAAACTTTAAGTATCTAATTATATACTTAGTAAAGCATGTTTTCTACATTACAAACTGTATGTTTGCCTACATAGAAAAAATTTTCATAGGCTTACAGGCTATGAAAAACTACTTACTTTTCCTTATCCTGACGAAACAGTTGATAGCATTGCTTTTACAGTCTGCCCCACTGTCTCAAGCATTACAGCCTTTCATAATTTTTTTTTAAAAAATGTAACTATTGATAACTATCAATCTTATGTGAAAATATATGTTGTACATTGTCGATAACAAAATAGCTTTTGTTAGCACCAGCGTTTTAACATTACAAAAAGTTAAATACAATGTAGTATTACATTACCATAAATACAAAGTACCATTCAAATATGATTCTTAGGGGTTAAAAAGACATATTTCTATAAACAGTCTCAAAAAAGATACACCATAGTAATTAAAGGTGAATATTTTTAAGAAACTGAATGATGTGTACAAGAATCTTAATTTCAAACTTTCACTGGTTTAAGTAGATCATAAATGCGTAAAAATAAAAGAGGAAAGAGGTTCTACATTATTATTTTAATGTTCAGAACTGACAGTGATTGAGATCAATGGTATTATGTGGCAGCATGAATCAAGCCAAAAGCAGGCTTCTGCCTGCAAAATTGTATGCTAGCTACTGTATATTACTCTTCTATTTCTGCCTGTTACAGTAATTGAAACAATGCCTGTATTTGTTACTTACTCCTATTGAAAATGTTTTTAGAAGTAACAGTTTTTTAATCAAGACAGGAAGACGTAATATTTCCATTTTTCAAATCAATGACTGGGACTTATGACTGCTTCTTAAAAATACAGAGTAAAATGTACAGTATAGAGCTCCATGACACAGTTGAGGAACAGGAGCAGAGGCCTGACTCAAATTGTGTTTGTATTAACACACACAGAATTGGCTTAGGTGCTCCCGGACTGGTGTCCAGGCAGATTTCAGTTTTGACCTGAGCCAGTGGTCCATAGCACTGTCCTTCATCTCTCTTCTTTTGTCAGGTTAAGTTTTTTTTTTTAGGCGCTGTTGAAGGCGGTTGAAAAGATACAAAAAACCCTTTCCCTCCCTCCCTCCCTCACTCCCTTTGACGCTGTGTGCATGTACTGGCTGACATGTTCAGTACACAAAGATCAGTAAAAACACACATTGAGTTTCCTTTTAATCTATTTTTGATAAACTTTTCTTTCTATTCTTAGAAGATACCAGACTTATGACAAATCTAGTGCTATACCTGCACTGAAGCAAACCATGCACTAAAGCTTACTAGTCTCGAGTGAAAACGTCTCAAGTTAGCTTGAGGCCATGAACGCAGCCATTACATGTTGACAGAGTTGGCAGAAAATATGAAAGCACTAAACAGGAAGGGTTATTTTATTAAGAAACCAGCGAAAGCCGTTATTTTTTATCAACCTCTACAGTAACTTGCTGAAACAGGGAACAACAATTCCTTAAAGTTGATGCCCATTTGTTTCTGCAACAGAACACAAAATCAATGGCAGAGGCATTCTTGATGTAAAAGGAGGACTGACTCTGCTGAAGCAATCTCCTACTTAAACCATGGGGGTGAGATGCTTCAGATGTTCATTTCTCTAAGCACTGGTTACCTGAAACATTTTCAGCCATTCCTGAAGGCCCGATGGTGGCTGCACAGATGTAATGCGGCGGCGCTGCTGTCCCTGGCCATTGGCTGCCCTCAGGTCCCCAAAAGTAGTAGGTGTGGCGGAACATGGCACCAGCCCCGTAGTACTGCGATACAAATAAAAAGTGGCAGTCATACATCAAACATTAAAGAAAATTCAGAAGTCTACTGCAGAACAAAAAAAAATCTAGTACATAATTTGCAACTATTACTTAAACTCTTTAGCTTCGTGGAAAAGCAATAACATGAAAAATTGTGCTGCTGGTCACTCAAGAAGTCAGTCCCTCACTTGGACAAATCTGCCTGCTTCTACCACTGCAGTGCTAACTCTCCAGCTTGGGGAGAAATGGGGATCACCTTTCAAGGTGAAAAATTACCACTCCATTAACTGGCCATCAGGTTGCCTATAAAAATTCAGGTTTATATATTCCTTTCCTTGCCAGGGTACTTCTTTTCTTTCTGGGCTCCGCTGGTGCCTTCTGACTAGGGATGTAAGAAGCGAGAGCTCAGTCTCACCTATATGTGAAATGTACTAGTGCTGCTTCATCCTCAAACAGAAAGAAAAAAAAAAGTATCTATTTTTAGCTCTTAATACATTTTGTTGACAAAGAGCTAATAATATCAAGCAGTTCTAGTGGCTTAGTGGTCTAGAACTGGGCTTTGAAATACTCTATACAGTCTTTTAAAGTTTGGATGTTGATGGAATGACAGAGGAATTAAAGGGGTGGGGGGTGAGGTGAAAAGGGAAAAGAAGCCAAAGGTGCTTTTTGAATTAGTTTGATTTTTTCACTCTGACATGTTAAAAACCAGCTCATTCGTATGGGATGGAGCTTTTAAAAGAGCTGGGATTAAGCTGCTATTGTGGGAATCTAAAGAAATACAGCTGACTGTGTTTTCTGGTTTGGGGTTTTTTTGGGGGGGTTGGGGTTTTTTGTGGGTTTTTGGTTTTTCTTTTACATAATGTAAAGTACTTCGTTCACAAAACACCAAAGTTGTATTCCCTAACAGGAAATACAGAACCCTGGTAGTATTTGCATAAGCATGAAAATTTTAAATACAGTGTAAGACTCTGAAAAACCCTTTGCTTTTGTGTAGGAGAAATCCAGCTTTTTTGTAGGTATGAGCTTATAGGTTTTACTGATTTTTCAGTGGCTACAGGAATAGCTTTAAATGATGCAAGGCAAGTTCATTTTAATATTTACCTCATTATGCTCTACAAATATTTCACTCTACTCTTCCTTGTTCTGAAGGACAACCATAGCATGTCCTAACATTTACCCAAACTGGTCAAGAAAAGGCTGGTTTGAGCAGGCTTATTTTTAACTGTTCATTTTGCTGAGTAATAACAGAAACAGAAGCTGGTATAAAAATACTGTTTCAGAGATGAAGGATACTCTTAATGGCATTTGTTTACTTGCTCTACCTGTTATATATAAACAAAGTTCATTGGGACTGTTCAATTTTAAAGAGTGCCTGATCCTAGGGAAAATGGAAACAAGCAGGCACAAGAACTGCATCATTTGCTTAAATATCATTTAGATAAAATCAAATAATTAAGAGAAAGAGGAGAGAATGTTATTTAGGGACTCTTGTATGCCAATAATGACTCAAAATCCAAGGAACATCAGTTAAAAGTATTTTTAAAATAAAATGTGGTATTACAGCTTACTCATTCTCATCACCTGCACAGAGATCCAGCACAAAGCCTATCATTCAAGGTTCAAATTAAGGCACTTGAAATTAGCTTTTATTGGATCTGAGCAATACGTAGCCTTGAGCTTGCCCCAGTAAAACAGTTATGCTTTACTTTCATCTGCTGTAAACTGGTTTTCAGTCAAAAACAGTTATACAAAACAGAATCTAAAACCCTCTTTCCTTTGACCTGAGTTTGTATCACAAGACACTTGTTCATGCTTTATTTTTCCTAAAACATTCCCCTGGAACAATCAGTCAGGTTTCTGTGGAAGGTGGACAAGTCCAGCAGCTCCTCTGAATCTGACACACACACTTGACAAAGTAGTGTAGTTTCTTTGTTGCTGAACTGTTTACTCTTCTGGGAGTGTAGAGAACAGCACGTCACCTGAAGAAATGGTGGCCAACAAGAGAGTTCTTCTATTAGACCGACTTAGAACATGGGAGAAGACACCACCTTGAGACTTGAGGGGATGTGGAAGCTGCAACATGTGCCTCTCAGCAAAAACACATTGCCTCCTTTAATCTACTGCAGCATTTACACATCTGCAAAGCAGTCCTGTGATTTGTTGCCTAACTTCTCACTCATCATCTGATAAACCTCTTAAAGGAAGAGAAATAAAATATAAATTACTTTTGAAAGAGCCATCAGTGACTGAACACTATTATACCACGTTCAAAAGAAGTACTATTTCCAGACAGCCTTGGGAGGCAAGTGCAATGCTTTTGGGAGGGATGATGCTTATTACAGGGAAAAAATTGTAAAATAGTGTAAATTCAAACAGGCTGGGAAGCAGTGTGACATCCAAGCACACTTGTTATGTCCACCGCTCCTTCTCATGGTTAGGAGTGCTTTATCCCACAAAGCCCCTGACTGGAACAGCAGCAGGTATTTGTGAGATTTGGTACCATTCAGGAGTAGCAAGGAAGCAGACTAGAACCCATAAGTGGATAACAAGTACGCATGTGTTCCTCTAAGATCAGATGGTCTGCTCTGCCTACATAAATTTCCATTCTCTCATTCCTGTTACCATAGCAAAGTGATACATTTGATCACAGTTTGTAAGAGTCTTGGGGTTTATCATTATGTCCCTTTTTAAAAATCTGATTGATTTTATTACCAGGAATGCTTCACCCCTCAAAAAGTCTCTAAGTAAATGGGCATGCTATATTTAGAACAAAACACAAACCTCAACCAAAGAAATATAAGTCTGGCTACTTCATTAAAACTCATCTTCAGTTCACATAATTTAAATTAGCACAGCAATATACAAATGCTGATACCACCTCTTCTTTGCTTTACAGTGCTTTAAGAGGAGCTTAATTAATTAGGCTCAGCAATTGGAAAGACAGGATATACGCAGGAATCAGGATCCAGTGATCTGTTATTGCATTTAATTACCTTGTGTATTCTGAGACTTTGCAGGGTTTCTTTCCCAGAGAGAAAGAACGGACCTCGGAGCCATGGTCCAACTTTCTCTTCATCTGCAAGGTGAGGGAAAAAGAGTAACAACACGGATTTAGTTACATGACCAGCCTTACTTATGTGTAGTTCTGTAAAATTTATACATTTTTACCTTCTACTTTAATATGCTTTAATATCAGATTTCAATAAAGTTGATGCTCACAAAAGTATTTAAAGCAGCATTTTAGTTTCTAGATTCAACAGTATTTGATATATGTTTTATAGGGTGTACAAATACATTATTGCTATTTAATAGGGTCCAAAATCTATTGTAATTACATTCTTTTAATTTCTAAATTTCAAATGTGAAAAAGTGTGCAGAACTGTGTTAGTTTATTTACTAAACTGTTCCCTGACTATTTTCCTGGGAAAGGAGTGAAAGAACTAAACCAAAGCCCTTGATTCTTTGTGTTCAGGTTCATTGCTAAGTCTCTCATGGAAATGGTTAAATTTTAGGTAGCCTGTCTGCACTATAAACCGTATTTATATTAGGGCCTGAAAAAAAAAAAAGACTATCTTTTCTTTTGTCTATCCCTTTATTTTAAAGTTGTACATTGAAAACATTTAGAAAACTGCAGTAACACTGACTGACAGATTAACCAGTATTTTTCCAAGAAGAGTAAGGATGAAAAACGCTACACCCCAGTCTTGAATGTCACCCACAATTAGATATGATCAAAACCTAATAATGAGCAGGGCAGCTGCTAAAAGGGGAAGCCAGACTGCAAAAATTACCAAAGAGATGGAAACCAGTGAAAGCCATATTTATCCAGGCAGACAAATACAGATTAGTTTCTACATATTTGGATAATCTTTAACCACAGGCTTTTGGACCCAATGAGCTATACGTATGCCAAATGCAACTTCTGAGATTTTGTTGGTTTTCTTTTTTTTTTTTTTGAGATGTGATACACCAAAGCAGTTAAGCCAACTGAAGAATGTTTACTGCTATTTACAACTGTGGGCTGCAAAATACATAAACTACTTGTATTACAATTCAGACTTAGTATAACCATTTGCTTCCTTTTTTTCAAAATTTCATGTTTAAGATACAGTTTAAAAGTTGTCATCTTTCTTACACAACTGATTTGACCTTTTTTAATGTTGTATTATAACACATTTAACCATTTACTGTATCAGTCTACCTACTTAAAACATCCCAAACCCAACAGGATTCTTTAAAGCTTATGGTCCGCGTAATTTTGTTGTGATTTTGGGTTTTCTACCTTTATGGCTTTACCTAAAAACAGTCACTGAAGATCTTGTGTTCTGCTTCATTAGCGATTACAAAGGAAAGCTAACTAATGTTACCTAGTTTCATTTTTACAGTAAGAGTTACAATGCAACCAGAAGAGCTTGCCTTGTAGCTGTGTTTTCCTGCCCATGCCTCACATGGGACACTCCACAGCATTTCACCACACAAGTATTCAGCCAGAACCGCCCTGCATGCTGCCGAAACACCAACCTCACCCTCGCTGCTTCCCCATGCCCCAGGAGGCGCAGCCCCCCGTGCTTCCCCCAAGAAAACCAGCTGTAAGCATCACTGAAAAATAACGGATACCATCTTTTATCGTTGTGCTAGATGGGTGAACCATCAAAATTACTGGAAGCATAAATAAGATGTTTGAGCACGAATATCAGTATTTGATGATAGACTTTTCAGAAAGGATTTTTCTTGTTCAAGGAAAATTTTTATTTCCAGCTTGCCTCTCTGAGAGGTTATCATCATCGTATTCCTTTTCTGCTTCCAGAAGCACACCTTAAAAATAAAAAGTAGGAACGCTGCAACAGAGTAAACAGCTCTGGTGATTTACTCTTTTGCGTTAGCAGAGAAAACAATATGTGTTATGTTGCCTAATAATGATTTCCCCTGTTTCTTTTGGTCGGGGTTTTTTCACGTATTTTAGGCAACTTTCACATGGGGTCCACCACACAGACTGACTTTCAGCATCTCAAAAGGTGCTAAGTAAATACACGGTCAACAATGCCGTTTAACATATGAAGAAGATAAAACTTTCTCTACTGCAGAGTGGTCTAGTGACAAGATTCAGACACCAGCAAGGTCTCTGTGTAACCGAAAAACAGAAACCGTCGAGCAAACACCCCTCTAAAACATTTAATCTGTTGCTAGGAAAACACAACTCCTTCAGACAACATTAATTTATCGAAATAACCGAGATCGCCGCATACTAAAAAATAATAATAAAAATTTTAATAATAAAAAAAAATAAAAGAAGGGGCAGCAAACTGCATTCCGCATCACCGCCCGCCACCCAGCGCTGGCAGCGCTCCCCGGCAGCGCGCTGACTGCAGCCACGGCCGGGCGGCAGCCCCCGCCGCCGGCACGTCCCCGCCCGCGCACCGCCGCCCTCCGCGGACACCGCGGCCCCCGCCCGCCCCTCCCGCCTTCCCCCCCGCCCTCCGCGGCCGGTGCGGGGCGGTGGAGGGGGTGGGGGGGACGGCCACTCACTTTGTAGAAGATCATCTTGAGGGTGCCGTAGAAGCCCATGGTGTCGGCGCGCTTCCCCTTGCGCGGCGGCGGCGGCGCCCCGCGGGCCCGGCGGCCGGGCAGGCGCTGGCAGTACAGCCCCTTCTCCGGCAGGTAGGTCACCGCCTCCCGCGCCGACATGCTCGGGCACGGCGGGCGGCGGCGGCGCTGCTCGGCCAGGCTCGCCCCGGCCCTGCCCTGCCCTGCCTGCGCGCAGCCCGGCTCCCCCTGCCCGCCCTGCCCGCCGCCTGCCTCCGCCCGCCCCCCGCGCCCGCCCCGTCCCTCCCTCCCCGCCCGCCTCCGCAGCGGCGGCGCGGCACTGCGGGATGCGCGGCCGGGAGGGCCCCGCCGGCGGGAAACCGCCCCCACGCCGGGGAAAGGGCGAAAAATTAAAAAAAAAGCAAAAACCTCCCCCCCCCCCAAAAAAAAAAAAATAACCAAAACCAGCGCTGCGTAGGTTGGGGCTATTTCCCCCTTTTCATCTCCCGCACCGCCTCCGAGGCAGGGGCTGCCCCCCCAGCCCTCGCTCTGTTCCCCCAGTGCCACACGCTCCACGGTTTTCCAAGCGGGAGCAAAATAAGCTCGTTTCCACTAATTATAATTATACCGTCGCCCTCGGCGGGCCTGGCTGGACTCGTCTATGACTGCATTCCGTGGACAGACGCAAATTAGTCCTTCAAAAGTGCGGATAATTTTAGAATAATTTGAAATGCACTACAGTTTTGCCAGGGAAAAAGATGCTGAAATACCCTCTATTGGTTAAACAATAGAATAAACGGGGTTTGAAGATTTAGGAGTTGAAAGACCCGAATCCAAGAATTATGTAATATTCATTAAAATACTAATTCACAGCAGAGCCGCGGCGGAGCTGTCAAAGGCAGGAGCGGGGCCGGGGTTTCCCCAGCAGGGAGGCAGGCAGCCTTCCCCGCGCACCTGGAACAGCCTGGGCGCACACACGCTCCCCTCTCCCGTACAACGCAGCCTTTGGGCGGCACCAAGCCATCTTAGCTCCGGCTTCAAATCCTGCGCAGGATTCTCACCTGTATTTCAGTGAAAGCAAAAGGAAAGCCCTTGGTAATTACTTGTTACAGAACGCTTCTTTTTTGGTCATTTCCTACTCTGTACACATCAACAAATCTGTCCAATTCATCCTTACGGTTCGACTCAAGGGCACTGAAGTTCCTGACATATGGCTGGGCTCTCAGATAGACACCTGCAAACACCGAAGCAGCTAGGCAGCTTGTTTTTTTAGTTTGCATATAGACAACTCAAAGAGTCTTCAGCTTCAGCAATTTTTCCTTGTTTTTTTTTCCCCCCTTTTGCAAAGTTTTCTGTCCAAGTTCAGAGCAAAGAATACCCTGAGCATGATCTGAATCCCCAGCGTTCCCCTATAATTTCCCCCGGTGCAGTGAAACTGGAGATGCCCAGCAGCCCTCCAGACCAATGCCCTGAAACAGAAGCAAAGGTAGTCAGTTCCTGCTGACCTGAAGGGAAACCATCTTTTTATCACCCAAAGCAGTACAAAAAAAGGTTCTACCTTTATAGAACACACATCGAAAGGAGTAGAAGTACTTTCTGCAAAACCCATTAGCTTCTTCATTAGTACTTTAAAAAAACTAATATGTATTACTATTTGGTAACAGCCAAATGTGACAAGTATTAGCACACTCAGATAAGGCAAAATCACTACCCCCATAGCACACGAGATCCTGCTGCTACATGGTTTTATGTATCATCTCCCATCCAGCAATGAGTCCTCATAGTCTTTTTCATCTCCCAGTGAAAATGGTTCTGCCCATCAAATCCTGGTATTTATGCCATTATCCATTAAACTGCAATGCTGTATATTTTATGAGAACAAAATGGTCCTGAGTTGACTTCGTGCCTCAGATATGAACAGAGCTGAACATATCCCGAGAGACTATTACTGTCTTCCTTTACTGGCACATCACATGCAAAGGGGAAGGAAAAAAAACCCATAGGCTGCATATGCACATTAAACAATCACAGGAAGCAAATTAATACCCAAATCATCAGAGTAAGAAAGAATTTGAACATTGTCGCTGTGGGGACTTAGAAGTGCTTTATATATGTGCATGCATAACGCCCTGAGATGCTTGCAGCTATCTTTCCCCCTTCTCCCATCAGTGAGTGTACTCAATGCAGAGGGGGGATGGCTACTCTTCCTCCAGCATCACAGCGGGGACTGGCAGAAAATCCTCAGGGATCAGCCTCTCCCTCAGCCCAAAAGCAAGTGTAATCTGACAGCACGGCTAGATTTATCTTTTGAACAAAATGTGCTTTGGAATTAAGCAGTCAATGAGTTGAATAATAATTAGAAATTACTATTTTCCTCTTTTTTTTGGAGTACTACTATTGCAGATTACTTCTCTTTTGATAATGATTGGCAGATATTCTCTCATGGTAAAAAACCACTGACTTAACTGCTAATCTCCTTGCCACAGTCAGGACCCATGTAATAACCCCAACAATCGTTTTCTAGTGGTAGAAAACTTAGTATGTCAGGTATTTATTCTGCACAAAAGGTTTGGGGGTTTTCCTAATTTTAGATACAGATACCACAGATTTTGACATTTGAACAGTGACCATCTTCCATCTAGCAGTCTGCCTTTCTCAGAGCAAAAAACAAAAATTGCACATAGATATGGCTCTGGCTCTCACTTATTTAGTATTTTTCTCTATAGTAGTTCCACTTTTGATTCTCTACAAATAAAGAAACATCTCCTCTACCTCAAATTAAGTTTGATAGTGTCTGGGTAATTGCAACTTTACTCTAGTTGAGTGTCTGCTCTTGCCCCAAATGCCTAACAACAGCCTGGGCTCTCTCTGGTTGATGGAGAGGAACATGCACTACCAGAGGCTAAAGGCACTTAATATCAGACTACTACTACTAGTCTAAATTCTTGTCTAGAAAGGAATTTCTCTCTCTCCCTTGACTTTGAGAACCACCCTCTCCTCAGAAAAATTTAGTGTCATGAATACATCACACTGTCCCTTGTAATAAATTAATTAAGGCTTTGCAAAAGTAATGTGGGACTGCCCAACCCTGGAGACTGAGCCATGCTGCAGATCACACAGCTTCACTCTGCACCTTTTGGGAAAATACAAGGGTAAAGGTATAAGACCCCAAACCTGTATATGCTTTTGAGAGCCTGACAGCAAAGATGATGCATCCATTTACATCTCTACAGGCATTTAAAAAAAATATTTACTGCGGTAACATAATATGCTCTAAGAATATTTAATGGTATAAAGTACATGTTCATCACAAATTAAGGTACGTTGAAGAAGACTACAGTTTATACAGCAATGTTAAGAAAAAACCCCAAAAGTTGCCATGTTTTTTCCCTATTTGGTATATATTCAACTTTAAAGGTTGGTCTTATTTTGTTTAAGCTGGAGATAATTTTTCAAGTTCTTAAAACCACAAACAGCATACAATTCATGACATTTAGAAAAATGTCTACACCAAAATTACATAGTTTTCAGTGGACACAAGTCCAATCTTATTTCCCGTCAGTACTGCCAACTCTTAATTAAAAAAAATTCACAGCATCCAATTCTTTTCCTGTTGGCAACATTTCTAGCACCTTTACCAGTTTGTCATGTGGCATGCTGTAATTAAGACTGTCTATTACTTCTAATGAAAGACTAGAATGAATTACAGAAATCACCCACAGAGCTATATAATCCCCAGAAGAACGGAGATTACAGTGCAACAGACCAAAGAAACAACATTTTTTGGTTGGTTTTTTTTTAGTTGGTTTTTTTTTTTAGTTGGAGAAACATTTTTGAGTGGAGAGACCACAGGATGGTCTGGTTGTGGTAATGGCCAGTCAGCATTTTGGAAAAACACTAGTGTTTAAACCATGGAACGCAAAAACTGTAATTGGCATTTCACATACACATATGTGTGTTAGAAGCATAATGTGTGCAGGAGGAACTGTGGAGCAATATGGTTTGGTATCTCCATTAATATTGGTAAATGCATCATTCAAGACAGTGCCAGAAGGGATTCTGTGTACTCTGCACATTTAGCAGACACTTAGCAGACTGACTCCTTTAGAAATACTTCAGAGAGATTTTTATGTGTTGTCTAATAGGATTGTTTTGGGTTTTTTTTTCTATCCAGGAAACCAAACATCCTCATTGGGTGGAGCCAAATCCTTAGCTGTGCAAGATTTACCCTGAACACAGCAAAGGTGATCCAGGAAGAACGGTCATGCTCAGTTGTTTTTCCCTTTCTCATATTTGGACCAACTTAGGTTTTAAACACTCCCCTTCTGCTTGGTAATCTAGTTTGGGCAGCTGCAGCAGCCAGCACTTTGTCTTCTATATTCGACCTATTCATCCAACTACATACTTGATTTAATTTGCCAAATGCTCCCATTCAGGCAAGAATCTGGCCCCACAGAGAGGTACTTCTGCCATCTGCTTTAGACATTTAACTACAGCTTAGCTTAGCACACCTATATTTAAAAGCCTATGTTCCCATTCAGTCAATGAGAAAGGCACATGCTGGAGTCCAACATGTGTAAGGTCTCAGAAAAGAAGAAAAAAATCCCATAAGACATCAAGCATTAAACATGCTCCAAAATAATTTAGGGTGGGCTTTTCCTCTACAAAAAGGCACTGCTATTATTTTCAGATCTTTTTGTTTCTGAACTATTATGAAATTAAACAAGTGACCCCCTGGGATCTTGGAAATCCCATGTTCTCATGGTTTCTCCCAGTTCAGTTTGGGCTAGGCTAGCCTTAGGGGCTGCTGCTAATTTGAGATTTATTACATGCATCCTAGATGCCGAGCTGGAACTTTTTATGTGTAAATTCCCAATCTGTGAGCAGGGCGAGACAAAGTTTTAGGACACTGACCAATTAAAGAACACTGGAATATATAACAAATTCCAAGGATACAATGTGCAATGCACCTTATCACACAGATGTAACCATCTGTTTGTGTAGAATATACCATTAGTATTGATGCAGCAGAATGGACTTGAAGAAATGAATTTAAGTGCACCAGTTTGTGACCAACAGCTGCTATGTTCCAACTATGAGGTAAGAACAAGAGCAACTTGGCTCTCTGGAAGCAGTTTAGATAGAGGAATTTCTGCTCAATTTACTTATAATGCCTGCAGCAGGCTTAGAAAGGTCCACTCCAGCATGTTTGCCTCAACACACTTACAGGAAGAAATTTATGCTTATGATCTTGTGTAGTTCAAGTGTAGTACAAGCAAACCTAGACATTGCAATGTGCATGGATCAGCAGCTTACTGATAAATTACACATTTTTGCAGTATTGCTGAACTTAAGGTTTGGGATGAAGTAGTGTAAGCAACAGGAACTCTATTATGGGAGGAAGGACACACAGCGGCACCACAGTAACTTGCATAAAGTCTTCCAAAGCTTACTTAAATGGAGTGGAGAATACGTATTATAAAGTATGATAGGTAATACTGAACTGTTTACTAACTGTATAACGTTTCTTGGCAAAGCATTTTGAAGACTGCTTTCAAAATGAAATTTCCCACATATGATTATCCTTGATTTCCATGCAAAGTAAGGAACTGTAGTCAAATAAAATTGTAAAAAGACTTCAGGTTTTGTTTTTGCAGGGAAGGAAATGGCATTGGTAGCAACTGAAAAATCAGATTATTATTTATTTATAAATCCTGATCTTATTAGAATAGTATGAACTTTGATTACAAATACCATTTTAAAGGTATATATTTGTAGCAGAGATTTCCCATAAACCACTTTCTTATAACATTTGCCTTTAAAAAAATATTGACTTTTAAAGACATTGTGATAGAATTCAAAAGGTGTGCTAGTTAATGGCTGCTTTGAAAAGGATTTAAACATGAAGTGTATATAACACAATTCAGCGCTGGATATTTATAATAAACTTCAATTTATATTTTAAGAGCAGGGAGATTTCACAGACAGGCTTAATGTAATACGGTATCACCGTGTCTCCAGCAGAGCAGAACTCCCCTCTGAAGGTCATACATCCTGTCCTCTTTGTTGGTTCCTTGTAGTTGGGCACAGAACTTACAACATATGCTTCGATGCTTAGGCTATTTTAAAGGAGTGCAGCCAAAGCTGTCATATGCCCATTTATGAAGGAAACAGTCCATGCATTGTTACTTGGTAGCAACATCATCTTAAAGATGTTCCAGTCTCACCTGCTCATTCCTGTCCCGAAATGGCTCTTGCCCTTGTTTTTGCAGGAACAAACATTTGTAGAAATACTCTGTGAACCAGATTCATTAACTGATACAGGGTGAGGAGAGATGGTTTTAAGTTTTTACCCTTGGGGTTTTCTTTTTTCTTCTTTTTAGAACTAGTTTCTGGTTTAATTTTCCACCATGCCTTCATAAACAACTGAGCCAGCAGAAGCAAATGAGCAATTCACAGGCAGGGCACAGATTCCTTGAGCCAGCTACACCACTGAGTAGAAGGTCTGAGGAACTGTGACCCGAGTGTCCCACACAGAGAGCATAAGCCTATTATTTACACCTAGAGGCAGCACTCTCTCAGCTATAGTTTGATGTGCACTTAAGCCAGCACAGCCGCTGGGAAGAAGAAAAAAAAGCCAAAAAAGCAGTCCCTACACCTGTGAACCCATGGCTGCCTTTGGCCATTCATTTCTGTGCTTGCCTCACCTTCTCAGGTGTGCCACCAGAACCTTCATTGTATGGCTCTGTCAACCATGGTGGCAACTGATCTCAGGACTCCTTTTTGCTGGGCTTTTTTTCAGCCAGGTCAGATTCCCCATCTCCCCTCCTGCACAGCCACACACATCTGCGCCAGCATATCAAGAGGTACAGCTTGCTCTCTCCTTTTTAACCTTCCCAAGCCCCTAGAAAAGCTACCTTGAACACTGGCCAAACTACAGCCTTAGGTGAAAAGGCAAGGAACTCGGGGCTTTAGGCTTTGTCCTCCCATCCCAGAGGACTTTGCATTGGAAAATATACTTTAGTCTTTGACAAATGAAAATGGACACTCAAAAGATTTACCATAAAACAAGCACAACAAGGTGAACCACAGGCAGGGGGTATAACGTCAACTTTCCTTAAACATGTCATATTTATTCTAGGGATCTTGTCTCATTAGAACTGTATATTATTTCACTGGAAAAAAAAAACAAACAACAAACAAGCCCCAAACATTTTTCTTTCCAAATCTTTTTCTTGTTAAAGAAAAAGATAAATGAAAAGAAAATATCAGTGGAGCTAGGCTTCACGTTGCTTTTAATTCCCTGTGACAGTAACCACATGCAAGTTTCTTACATAGAAACATTGTATGGTTTGTTTTAGAACTAGCAATATTATCACATAATAAACATTTTTCATAGTGCATGTTCACAAAGAGTAGAGTTAAGGCTGATAATGCAACCTGCACTTTCATGTACTTGACTGCTTTCCATGCAACAGGAACATGTTGAGTTGCTTTCTTGTGTTTTGTTTCTACAGGGTATTGTCAGATTATTCATTTTTCAAAGGAAGAAGATGGTATTACATATAATGCATCTTGCAAAACATTCACTAATGGCAGCAGATCTTCATAAGAACTGTGTCTCCATTCATTGTGTTCCTATTAAAGTTAACTGTAATTTATTTATTATATCATTAAACTTAATATATTGTAAGATGAGTTCTATTTATAGATGTAGTAATAGCTGTGCTAATCACTCAAGTTCACACTGAATCGGGCTGTGCTTCTGAGCCACAGCAGCATTGCTTCAGAGACCAAAGTACATTCCTAAATTTCCCGAAGAGACAACCTTGCATGCGACATCCTGCACAAGCCCAAGTGGCCGCACAGAACAGCCCCTGCAACCTGCTGGCTCCCGAGCTTGCACTGTGGAGGAAGCTGGCACCATGCACCACATCCACATTTCTCCCTTGGCCCACTCTTCTCCCGGATATCCTTACACACCACTGAAGCCAAGGGCAGTGGCTGCCATGCCAGCAGCCAGATGCCACCTGGGCACAGAGTGTTCAGTTGGGACAACAAGAAGAGAACAGTCCCTGCCTTGGCTCTGTTTTTAATAATTTTATCCGATAGTCCTATTATAGTAATTTCACAGATTTTGCATGTGACATAGTCCATAAAGTTAGAAAACCATGCACTAGAGACTGTTCTTAGGCACACAAAGCAAAGCCCTTCTTGCTGATCAACAGGTGACAACCACAATAAAATAAAATAAAATAAAATAAATAATAATTACCCTGTAGGGATCAGCTCCTTTTTTTCAATATTTCAACCAAAAAGCTGAGTTGGTTTTGTTTATATTGACAAAAATATTTCCAAATTAGAGACGCATACATTTCTGCCTTTGAACACCAATGTTCAAACTATTTGCACTCAAATAGAAGCATGTTGAGAAATCACCTTCGTACAGAAAATGTCTATTTGGACTTGGAAGCCTTTCCAAAAATGTCTGTCCTTTGCACTGAATACAAATAGAGCACTGCTACTACTGCCTGTTTTCTGATAAGTTTTCCTTTCTTTAAATTTGGAGATAGCTTAATTTCAATTGTCAAGAGAAGTGCTTATTTATCTGGCATAACCTACACAAATTTATTTACGAAACAGTTTCTGTCCCTCATTTGCAGTATGTGAGAAGGATAAGGGGTTAGTAGTGAGCCTTTAGGCTATGACAGAAGAATTTCTGGAATCACAGATTATACCAGAAGGATTTAAGAAGAACCTTAAGAAAAAACTATTAAAAATGTCAAATCTCTTTTCCTACCTGTCTTAACCTAAGATGGTATAAAGGTTGCAAAACCAAGCATTCAAAGGAATTTGAAATGACAGGAATAAGATGGTTTTATTCTTAAAGAGCTGCTTACCAAGACAGCCCTGTGCATGGTACATACTAAATAAGACACATTCTCTGGAAAAAAACAGTGTATCAGGTTGTAATTTGTGATACATCCTTACCCACTTGTGCATGTGCATCAAGTCTGCAAAGGCAAACTTTTGAGTGTTTTAGGCATGGCATCCTTGGCATCTGTTTTATAACATCAAGGGAATTTACTCCATCATCTGGCTCCCTGTTTGGCATACCAGTGGTGTGAAACAGCCTGAGCCCCCTTGGAATGCCCCACCACTAATCTGCATAACTAGCGGTGAGGAATACAGCAGAATGCCACCCTTGGTGCAAAAGCACTAGAGAAGATGGAACAGTTTGTTTCAGGACAGTCTGCTGATAACAGAAGTACAGGAGCCCCGAATCTCAGCTTTGGAGAAGAGCTTGTTCTGTTGAATACGGATGAATCTCCTGGGCTATCCCCATCTTTTCTTCATTCTCGTTTCTCTGACCAGCCTCAAGGTCCTCCATACTCCTACCCTCTGCTCCCTGTATCAATCTACTGGACCAGTAATTCTCCAGTAGTTTCCTCCCTCCTGCCCTCTCCACAGCATCTGCGTCTAACAGGACTAATTGTCCCACCTTATTATCCTTTTCCTTTCCCATCCCTGACCACCATATTTTCTCCCTCTCGGGAATTCAGTTAAAGCATTTTTCTATACAGTGTTGAAGCATCAACAAGGCAGGAGCTATCTGGATTGCAGGACACAGAGGCATGCAATCATATAAAGGCCTGGGTTGGAAAGGACTTTCAAGATCATCTAGTTCCAACTCCCCCACTATGGGCAAGGATGCCTTCCATAAGATCAGGTTGCTCTGGGCTCCATCCAACCTGGCCTTTAACAATTTCAGGGATACGACATCCCCACCTTCTCTGGGCAACCTGTTCCAGTGCCTCCCTACCCTCTGAGTAAAGAATTTCTTAGTAACATCTAAACTAATTCTCTCTTCTTTCAGATAAAACTGTACCCCTTGTCCTGTCACTATCTGCCTGTATACAAAGTCACTCTCCCGCTCTTTTGTAAACCCTCTTTAGGAACTGAAAGGCCACAGTGAGGTCTCCCCAGAGCCTTGTCATCTCCAGGCTGAACACCCAGCTCACTCAGCCTGCCATCACAGGAGGTGCTTCGGTCCTCTGATGATCTTCATGGCCCTCCTCTGGACTTGCTCAAACAGACCCACATCTTTCTTGTGCTAAGAACCTCAGACCTGAAGACAGTACTGCAGTTGGAGTCTCAGGAGGGCAGAGTAGAGGGGCAGAATCACCTCCTTCAATCCACTGGCCACACTTTTTTTGATGCAGCCCCAGGATGTGGTTGGTTTTCTGAACTGCGAGCACACACTGTTGACTCACATCCAGCTTTTGGTCCACCAGAATACCCATGTCCTTTTCTGCAGGGCTGCACTCAATGAGTTCTTCTCCCAGTCTGTACTCATGTCTGGAATTACCTGACCCAGGTGCAACATCCTGCACTTGGACTTAGTGGAACCTCATGAGGTTCTCGTGGGCCCACCTCTGAAGCTTATCCAGGTCCCTCTGGATGGTATCCTGTCCTGTTGTGTCAACTGAGTTTCCAGCTCTCCTTAGCTCCTTTGTACCTAAGGTCAGTTTCCCAGGAGATCTCATCCACTAATTCTTTAAACAGCTTAAAATTCACTCTTCTGAAGTTCAGGGGGTTCTGATTTTGCTCTTTGCCAGGCCTATGTTCCTTGAGGTCAGAAACTTAACCAGGGCATGGTCTCTACAGCCTAGGCTGCCTCCAATCTTAACCCCTCTAATGAGCTCCTCTGCATTGGTGAACACCAGGTCCAGTAATGCTTCTCCTTTGGTTGGTTTGTTCAACACCTCTACCAGGAAGTTATCTAGAGAATATATGGCGCTTTTTCCCCCATTCTTGGCCACATCTGCAGAGCAGTGGGAAGCAGCCACTAAGGGGAAGATCCAGTTCTGCCTGTGTTGCCCTTGGCTACAGCATGCTTGGTGAGTCCTGGGGAAGGGCAGGGATCAGCCTGGGCAACATTCTGACCTGGTGGGACACAGACTCCTCGCAGCCCAAAACATTTCTGGTACATGGAAATGGTCATTTTTCTGCAACAAACTCTCTGCCACACCAGTAAGTGGTGGGAGTGGTTATAAAAAGGAAAATTGCACATTATACCTGCTTGGTCTAGCTTCCTTTTCTCACCACATGCCTATGGTATAGAACAGAGAAGGGGATTTACTCCTTTTCCATGAACCCTCATGATTTATTGCCATGACAACTCTCCCCTCTCCAGAGGCCTGGGGGAGCCATGTGAGCTGGTTTCTCCTGAGTACATTCTTCCTGCAGTGGGGGATCAATGCCAAACCTTTGCACAGCAGAAAGGAATGCCAGGCATGCTGGGGTCACACCAGATGCTTTGAAGGTTTGCTAACCCACTGTCATTAACCTTATGCTGTGCAATTTCATGTTGAAAGGGGCTACAGGCAGAGCAAGCAGGCCAGCAAACCTGCCCCATCTAAACAAACTCTTCCCTGAACAGGTGCTTCCAGTCTAGAAACCATACAGCATGCTTGCCTGCCTCTAAAAGAAATATAGCACTGCATAATTTAGGGTAACTAGTCCCTCATCCAGACAAGAGGGATGAGAATTGCTGATTTTTTAATTTTTTTTTTTTTTTACACTGAATCTAGCTTTATTGAGGTAAGATGATGGATAGATGCCTCTACATATTTGAGCCCAGCATAGCTTTTTATAACACAGATGTTTCCTAGAATGTGAGAAGTATGAAATAAGGTGACACATTTCATAGTGTTTCAGAGGTATTTTTCAACAGGCTACCTGTATGAAACCTAAGAACTACAGCATAAAAAAAGAAAATGACCATATCTGTCCACTCTTGTGTCTAAGCCTTTCTTGGGAAAGCATTTTGTTCAATAAAAGCTTATGCTCCCTTTATCAAGTTATAATATTTATACTTGAATTAAAAAAACTACAAATCAAAACCCCCTGTTTCTGCCCTCAAGGAAAAATGCATGTTGCAACCTTTACACAACCTCAGACATCACATATTTAACCATTTCTCCAAAACTTCTGTCAACCTGCTGGTTCAGTGTGATGCAACTGATGTGCTCCCTAAACCAACCCATTCACTGTGGGTTGAACAGCAAGACAGTTATCTAAATTCCTGGGGTTTGAAACTTACAGTTTGTTTATTTATAGGCAGGATGGAGCAAATTAGAGATTTCAGAAATTTTTGGTTTGCTGTTCCATTCACTTGTAGCCACAAAAATTAGCTGGTAACCATGGTTTTAAAGTTTGTAACTTTATGGAGACTCAATATTTCACAAATCCAATTATTAAAGGAAACCTAGCCTATCTAATGTTACTGATTTATCAATGAAATGCTACAAAGCAAAATCACTAGGAATAGTCCAAGCCACCAGTGTGGTTGGTTGTACAGGGAAGTATTTTAAACTGTTTTAAAATTACAGAAAAAAAAGCAAAATATTGCACACTATCATTTGAAATTAATACATGAGAAGGGAGATTTAGGATGCTGTAATAAAGCCTGTGCAAAAATATGTCATAGTTCCTATGCCTTCTATTTTGCTGAAAGCAACTGCTAAAGCTTGTTATTAGCTATAGTATTGCTTAAGCGATGCCAGCTACGTTCTGACAAATCTCTAGGGATTTTTTTGCCCACTTTCCTTTTATTATCATATTCCATTTCTAATATTCAATCAGTGCCAAACTGGTTTATGTATGCCAATCTTTCTCACAGAAATGGAAAAAGAAATCCTGCTGTATGTTGTAGGCCTGCTGATGTGACAGGGAGAGGCTGAATGGGAGTGGGAAAGGGAAGCAGGAGGGAGGAGTATGAGAGCACCAGTCTGCGGTCTGGTATTTAGCAGAAGTCTCATTTTTGTGATCAGAAAGTTGGCAAAAAATCAAAGTGCAGAGTACCATTAGTTAGGTTCCTTGTAATTTAACCTTCAACACGAGCTTCACACATCATGTGGTCTCTTCCCTTTAGTCTAATTTCATATGCAGAACAAACTTGTGCCTTGAAAATTGGCCAGATCTGAATAATCCCCATTTTACTACCTACCTCCCACAAAACATGCTACAAGCCACTGACCAGATCATTCGCTTATGAACCTAAATTTAAATCTCTATGCAGTTATTTAAACA
The DNA here is from genome assembly GCA_035041135.1 of Platyrinchus mystaceus. NCBI lineage: Eukaryota > Metazoa > Chordata > Aves > Passeriformes > Tyrannidae > Platyrinchus > Platyrinchus mystaceus. Next base: position 29,250,358 of record JAWWLV010000144.1, read on the forward strand.
CAGCCCCAGTTGTTAGCTGAATTTCCCCATTGGGACAAGACTGCAAAATGTTCGCTTTTGTCCCTTATAAAATCATAGACAATGTTTAGGAATATTTGATTAAAAAGGAAATTCTGGGAAGAACTCATTTGCTGCTTGTGTAAATATAGTTCCTCATTAAAATTTGATAACAACAGTCTTAATGGAATACTACAACCTCATTCACGCTTTTGAATAAATTGATTTAAATTGGCATGAACACAGTTTAAATACATTTCTTCCCAGCTAACTGTCGACAGCTTTTTAACGGCCTGCAGGGGCAGGTATGACTCATGCCTGTTCTTCAAAAACTTTTTTAAAATGCAGATTTTTTTTTCCACTGCTCTATTGTGCTTTACAAGTAAACTTAAAGAGACTAAAATTAGAAGGCAGACCACTATCACCAGAGGGATTAGAAACTGCTAGGCTAAGCTCATTCCAAAAACTGAATTGATTGACCCATACGAGGGACTGTGTTGGTTCCTACTAGATTTCTGGCAAACTTCATCCAAAGTCTCTCCTGGTTGAAAATCGTTTGAAATCCCTGTGTTTGGGAACAGTGTGTAGTTTCCGGATTCACACGCAACACTGCACTGAGCAACCCTCATTCTCTGGTATGGAAAACTGAAAAATTGAAGGTGCTCACCATAAGTAAGTCAGCATGAGAATGCTACCTGGTCACAAGTCATCTGGAAAAGGTTTGGGTTTTTTTTAAAACAACTTCAGCAACAGTGTGCCTTATGAAAAGTATGCTAATGTTTACTGATCCCGATTAACACAAAGGTTGGTAGACAGCTAATTCAAAAAGGAATCCAACAGCCTCAAGTTTAGACTGAGCAATCAACCTGCCAAAGAAAATACAGCAGAAGTTACTAACCTTTCCTGTAATTCAAGCATTTTAGGTAGTGCAGACTACTGGGTTAAAAGCTAAAACAATAAGATACATTTCAACTTAAGATAGGGATGTCAGCCTCCTTATCAGTACAGTCCTTCAAAGAGCCCTCTGAAATCCTCTTCCTTTTAGACAGACAAGCCTCAAATCTGTGGCAAGATGTGTGGGCTGCTCAGTCACGAAGAGCACACTAGGTACTCTCAGGGTAGTATCTTGTTAACCAGAAAACCTGAATACACTTTTTGCTTCTTTATGCAAAATACCTAGGAAAAAAATGTTAAGTACTTTATTTGCCATATCACAGAGGAAAGTTAAATGTGACTCAGCAGGTGTAGATAACAAGAAGCAAGAACATTTACACTAACTGGGATTCGTTTGCTTTCCCATTCATGATAGCTTGTTACATGACTGTATTATGTGCATCTAGTTTAAGAATGATGTTTTTTGCTTTTACAGCAGGTAGACAGCTGGCTGTTTTGTGTGGCACTCTGAAAAGAGCTAGAGAAACGTGAGTAGTAAGCTGGGTTAGCTGTTCAGTACTATGTGCTAAATGTGGAAAAGAGGAAGACTCAGCCAGACCCTGCATTGATCTAAAGCATGGGTGAACAGTTCCAAGACACAGAAAATCCAATTCATTTCCAATTTCCAGGGGACATCTATTACAACCTAAAAGATATCTGTTTCGAAGAGTTGTGATACTAATACTGTTCTCTAAGCAGAGGCAGCGTACACTGAGGTTAAAGAGATGGCTGTAGCAAAATAAAGCTCATCTCAGACTTAAAAAAACAGGTGAGAAAAACAATAATAATGTGCCCTTCATCACCACAAAAACTATACTTTATTGTTGCAATAGAAGTGGAACTCTTAACTCACAAATTTAGCAGATGCCCAAGTATGAGAGCCCAAGGAGCAGTCGTAAATGCTGTGAGAACAACCAGCAGGCCACATCCAATCGTCTCTATCTTTTGGATGGGTATTTTATATATCTGCAACTGGCAATTAGTATTCAGCTAGTTTTATATCTACCTAAATAAGCAAATAAGCACAAAAAGTGTCTTCAGCCCCTGATGAGAATTTGTGCTCTCACATAGAGAGATCCCAAGGAGTAGTTCATATAATCTTTTCTCGCTACTGAGGTACCATCAGACCTAGAACTTGATGAAACCAAATGTGTAACTGGTCCCTAAACAAGATCCCACCATGCAGCCAGCTGGCTGATGGTGTCAACAAGTTTTTTGAGGGTTCTTTGATACTAGTCAGACAAAGGCTGCTGCGGTATCATCCAGCTTACACTCTGACAAAACTTTGAGCAGTAATATCTAGATCTGAAAAATCCGGTCCTGCCCAATGAAAACCTCAGCCTGAAAAAAATTATCAACTGATTTCTTCCAGACAACACAAGAATTTCAGGAATGCAAATTAAACACGTTAAGCCCCTGACAGGTCTTTCTAAACCTTCTACCAGTTTCTTCAATCTTTTCATTTCCCCAAAACAAAACCAAAGTTCTCAGAAATATTCTGGAAGAACAGACAGCTAAGAAAAAAGCCTCCCTCCCCGTAGCATTAGAGTCTTCAAAATGCTTTTAAATGAAAGGGAAAAAAGGAGTAGCTTGCAGTAGTTTCCAAATAACACAATTATACTGTCTTTTATCTGTATAGATGCCAGCATAGAATTGCATTATTCCTTTTGGGGCCCTTGGGAATGAGGTGAGAATATTATCTTGATCTGCATTAAACCAGTAACTGAATTGACTATATTTGCTTCTTCATGTTAAGCTAATTTCAAGGAGTTCCTAATACATTTGTTAGCTCTTTTTGGGAGTGATCTTGAAGCCGGAAAGGAAGAGAACAGATAGCTCAATGTGTATAATATGGGCTTGTCAAATAACATCAATATTCCTCATAATAAGATTGCCCTTTCAAAGAAAGAACTACTTAGAGATATGGTAGAGACTCCAGCTCAGTGGGACCGAATAGAGCAAGGCGGCTCATAGGCTGAGGGCTTAACTAACCTAGAGGTGAAACAGACTGAAAACGTGGCTAGGAATCAGACTGTTTCTTCATATTGCCATTTCTACTTTTTGGTTGTAAAGAAACTCTGGGGCAATGGCTGGGAACACCAAGTCTGCAAATACACGCTCTCCATATCAATGCCTCTATACAGAGAAGAGAGGATGACTTTAGACTACATCAGTAGAAAACTGCAGTTGACAAAGAAATAAACTTTCAGAAATAAATCTTTCAGAAGAGGAGGATACTGTGATTTTACCAGTTCAAAGCCCATCTTCAAATCTACAGGAAGATGACCACTGACAATCAAACATTTTTTACATCAAGAACAATTCTAGATTAGAGGTCTGTATGCTCCAGAAACATTCCTCATGCCTACTGCTATCTCCTCCTAATGAAATGCCCACACCCTCTACAGATTTCCTTCACTGTAAGACAGCATACCTTTCATAAGCTTTTCTGAAACAAACTTGTCAAAACCAGCTCTCGACATGGCAAGCCATGGGCATATGCTCTTCTGGATATAGCTATACCAGAAGAGGTTACTCTTCCCTGCTTAACAGATTTCAGTCAGTGAGCTAAATTGGCTTATACAACTATATATAGCAGTAGATCTTTGGTAATAAATGCACAGTTTTCCTCTTAAACAGGCTAAGATGTGATGACATGAGCAGCTTAACTGGCAGATCTGAAACAGCGGAAGTCTGCTGGCAGGATGCATGACAAATACCTGCACGTAGCCCGAAGGGAGGCAGTTTATCCAGCCAACATAGCTGAGTTGGAAGATGACATGTTCACAGTACCAACTGGTCAGACTCACAGAAGCCAAAATACATGGGATTCCCTATGGGTAGGATAAGTGATCTGAATTCACTGGAACCTATAGTACTGCCAAGATTTGAACTGAGATCTTATAAACCTGTATTACTGCTGCTTTAACCAATAAAACCTCCTGAATCTAATACCTGCAAAGGGTGGCATACCTGACTTTCAAGAGTGGCTTTCTTTGAGAAATTCTAGAGGTAAATTACTTAATCCAACATCAAGACATCCGTCATAAAATTCTGTTGTGTTTTCTACCCACTGTTGCAGTTACAGGACCTTCTTCTCCTGTACTGGTAGTCCCATCTCATTCACACACAGAAAAAAACCCCTACTGTGAGATGGGGCATGCCAAGTCATCTGTTCCATAAGTACTTTCGATAGATAGATGCACAGACAGCATTGCTAAAACACATTTCATTTATTCTGTTCAAAAGACAACTTGGTTGAGTAAACAAGTCTTTGGTCTAATTTATCCTTTTCTTTTTTTAAAGGAGTCACAGGTTCTTTGTGCAACATCTTAGCCCTGTGAAGGGAAAACTATAGTAACCTACACACAGGATAGGTAAGGTCTGCTAAGAATTACATGTTAGTAAATATACATGGGATCAGCTTGCAGACAGCTAACAGCAGCTGGTTGCAGTGAGCACTTGAATGCATGGTCCCTTGCTTACGAGACAGGTTAGAGAAGCAGTGAGAAAGAGCAGCACAAGGTTTAATATGACTTGCAGATAAAGTATAAACTTTTCAGAGATCCTGGATATGTGCTATGAAGCCTACTCAACATTGATTCCACTACTATCTGTCAGGACAACTAAATGAAATTGCATTTTATTCTTCATGCATAGAATAATACATCAGATAAACAAGCTAGTAACTTTTTATTGATGTATTATGGAAGTAGTTTTGGTTTCACCAAATGGAAAGGTTTTCCAATGAAATCAAAGTCATTCTGCTCAGACATTATTCATAACATTAATCTGCACTCACATAGAAGTTTCAACTTCAAAACCAACTGACTTTTATTAATGATAGTATGTTCTCCAACCCATTGATGAAGTATCTACAATATCTTCAAATCATGCATTTCTTTCACCACCTTCCACAGACTTTGTACTGCCACACCAATTCAGAAGACAATTTTATTACACAGCTCCTGCTCTACCGATGCCAACAGAGCCTCCCTAAGACTGCGACTACCCTCCACGCTGACACTTGGTTCTGCTGCACCAGTGGAAGCAGTGCCCACCATGCCCCAGGCTTGCCTGTTGTCTGTCATCCACACTTTCCTCTGCAGCCCCCTGTACCCACCTGCAAAGCAGCTCTTGTGCAAACAGTCTGACCTAATCCACTCCAATCAAACAAGCCAGGTTGGCAGAGTCCTACTGTTTAAAATATCCATTTCATTTTGACAAACAACATTGCCAGCAGATTTGAGAGAACATTTCAGAGTGATTGTGCTAAGCTTACCTAGACAAACAGTCTACAAGAATTCAACACATGTTTATCAGTGACTGTGATGGTGTAAACTAAGCTCCTGGATTTTGCAGGGACATGGCTGTGGAGCATTACCGTATTCCTTCTACCAATTGTGCTGTTGGAGCAGAGCACCCAGAAACAGCTGGACAAAATAGTATCTTAAGCTTCTACAGATTCTTGTTAAGACTGAACTCTTTGCCAGCAAAAGTGCTCTTCGTCCACCTTAGCTGTAACCAAATTAAGGGTTTGATTATCTGAGAAATAGCAGGTAAAATCAGAACTTTTCAAGCATAAGACCTTACAGCTACATCAGCAAAACTACTACACAAGTAGATCATCACTTTTATGAAAATTACTCTGGCAGAAGCAACCATGCTTACTTTTACCCTTAACGAGAAAAGTCTCTGTATGCTATCATGAAGGCATATTCATCATCCATGTGATTTGCCTGTAAGAGTACAAGCTGTCACAGATGACCTGGTTAGCTACCATTAGGATAATGAAAATAATATGGTAGGCTACACCTTAGACCATACTTAACCCATAAAGATGCCAAAAAACCCCCAAACAACCCAAACCCCAAAAACTTTAACAAAGCCTAATCTGTTTACAGAAGTTGAGGCCATCTACTAAGTGATTTGAAGGACATCTTTAAAGGCTGTGTCTGCAAGCTCTTTAAGAAATCCATTCATGTACAGAAATCTGCAATATGAAAAAATCCTGGGAGGGAAAGTTCAAATATACAATAAAGTACAAAGTCAAAGACAGTACAAAGAATTTACAACTTCCTCTCCCTCTGTCTCTCTGTCTTTTTTTTTTTTAACTTCTGTTTGAATACCTGATTTTTTTTCCTGTCTTGAAAAAAAAAAATCTGTTCACTGTTAAATAAACAGAATAGGCAATTCCTTTCCCACCTATTTTAGCAAGGTCATAATAGTAAACTGGGGTTTTTTAAGTTGCAGCAGACATGAGGTGAAAAGTTATTACTTACCTGAACGTAGTAGATTTACTTAATAATTCTTTTATCAGTAAAAACATATTTTTCTTTAAACATGGTACACTTTTCTTGGGATTAGAAAGTTCCTCTCTCCCCATAAACAATTTTAGCTGAGTTACTTTTGCCAAGATGTATGGAAAAGGCAATGTCTATGAATATTTTTATGTAAAATCCTCATGATAGTAATTACAAAAGTAACTTTACAAAAGAAAGTGACTTTGTTTATAACCTGAGTCCAGAATTTGATGCCAATATTAAAAAAAAAATATATAAGAACTTTACCACAGAGAGATGCAACACAGCATCCACCTCAACTAATAGAAACAACTAACTTTTCTGGTATGTTTGGAAAAGAAATCAAAAGAAAACAGTAGGAAAAGATATCAGCTTTGCTTTTGAAATTTAAGAGTAAAGAACTTCTATACTTTCTGTTAACCTGTGTCATATCGGAATTCAGCCATTTTTATTTATGTCGTTTTAGAGTTCCAAAAATGAATGGGAACCTTACCCTCAGAACACCAGAAGCCATAAAGACAACACACAAAGAACTGGGAATGCAATACAGCCAGTAATGAGAGCGTAAATCTGAAGTTCAGTGCTTCTCTTTGTTATTTGTGCATGGTAATTTTCTGCTATTTTCTGCAGAGGCTTCTTTGAACAGAACATTGAAGAGTGATTACATGTCCAAACCTTAATAAAATGTCAAAATCCACTGCTTCATTGTATCCACAATTATGATGGATTCATCCTACACATGGGATAGGAAAGGATACAATTTTATATTCATGGTGCTTCAAGCACCATGTTTTAAGTTGGGGCTTGATGTAAATCAATTATTTGCCAACCAGACAGGCATTACTATAAACTCACATTTTAATAAAAATGGCATTTTTGCTCCTAAAAATACTGCTTCAGATCTTGAATACACTTCTAGAGAATTAAGATTTTTAAACACTTATTGTCTCTCACTGCGAAACAAAACCCACGGCCAACGTCATATGTCACTGCTACAACAGGGACAGAAGACAGCAGCCTGGGTTCTGCCCTGCAGTTTCAGCTCTGCTTAAACTGCAAGAGAAGGCTCTTTTTTTCCCTTTTGGGGAAAGAAGCTGCAAATCTCTGTTTAAGCCTCAAAGCTTCTCCCGTTTACAGGTCCAAAGTTCACGCCTCCAAACTCTGGGGTCTGTCCAATGCCAATGTAAAAAGCAGCCATAGCTGACTGGGGTGGTCCTGCCTCCACCTCCTACCTCAGGTGGTGCTCTTAAGGCCTAATGCTAGATAGAAACTACAGGCACACCAAACCTGCCAATCACTGGCACCAAAGGAACGTTCATCCTGCTCTCTGGAACACCCATCATGTTACGGTTGCCACAGTCAAGGCCAATTATGTCCTAACCTGCAGACTGAAATTCGCTCCCTTATTTTCCATAGCACAAATAACGTCTTGAGACAAAAGAGAACCAAATTTTTAATATCAATTTCTCTCTGTATTTTGGATGGATCCTATTTTTCCAATGGGATCACATCTGAAATCTCATCACTCAAAAGAAATTCCTTTTTTTATTCATGCGACTGTCAACAGATGTCTGTAATAGTATTTTTTCCTGTCTGCCATAGAAAAAAAGAATCACTCTGAGCTTCAATAACCAAAAGGATTGTAAAAATTGTATACAATCTATGCAGTTCCCTTTGTAGAGGCAACTTATCAAAGAGAAAACTTCTGTCAAGAATGCACAGCTACATGTTGACGGCAGATCCAATGGTATTTAGTCAGCTTCTGTGCACTGGCTGCTGCATAGCAGAATAGCAAATCATACCACAACCTTCTTGCCAGGAGATTTAACCCTCCTATGAGTGGGCTTTGATGCGTCAGAGAGGAAAGGATAATTCTTGTATTTTCTTTCGAAACAATGCAATAGTGATTGTGAGACATACTTGTCTGAATTAGATGTATAATACCAGGTCTCATAAGAGACACTCTAAACTTCTAGAGCTTGCCTGGCTGTGATAGGAGCTATTAAAGGGTCTGCTTTAACGGATAAGAAACATGACAACTCCCACAAGAATCAACTGGTGCTGTGCTGGAAGGACTGAAAACGCAGTCCTACCGTTGTGCTTGTCCTCACTGAGGGAAAAAGGAAAACATGGGTCACGTCAAGATCTCCAAAAGTGTCCATCCCAATTTTTGCTGAGAAATACATGAGTGAAAAACTTTGACTTCTTGCATCCCTTCTGAAAGAATTTACCGCAATTAAATGGAATTTTTTTTTATTCCCCAAGTGCAAACATTTGCAGTGCAAATGTTAACAACCATTTTGAATCTGGTGGCACTGAAAAGAGCCTTGAAATCAGATTGCTTGGTGAGGCAGAATCATCAAGCTAGTTCACCACCATCTTCATCAACTTGAGAACCACTACTCCACCAGCCAGAATAGCATTTGTCTGTGTTAGTCCTGCTCTGGAAAATGACATATTGCACCTAGATTATTGCCAGCTTTGTGAGACAGCTCTCTCTTAAATCCTGACAACTAAGAAGACTGGAGAGACCAAGTAATAATAATCTTATTGCTGCCCCTTGCCCCTTCTACCGAGGTAAAAAGGTCAACAAGCAGCCTCCTAAGTGGATTACCAGGGAGAATGGGTACCCATAGAGCAGGTGTCACCCCAAAGTGCAATTTTTGCCTGGTAAAGCATGCTGTCTGATGTACATTCCTCATCTGGTTTGCGGTACACACTGCAACAGGAAATTTCTGTTACCAAAAGGAAGATGATTATCTTTCTGCTTTGGAAATAGCTGAACCTATGATGGCTATTACTGATAAATTCCTCATCAGATGATGCTTTCAGCTAACCAGAATAAATCTATTAGCCATAGATTCAAGACCTCAGTGCCTCACTGCATTGCAGCCAATGGAGGCTGTACTCCTCCTCTTCCTGGTACACACTGCCTAAACTAATACAGACCAGAATAAGTGCTTTCCATTATTCGCAGCTGACATCTGTCATAATAATTTGTCTGTCTGTTTCACAAATGGAGCATATCTTTGCATTTCTCATATTGTCTTCATAGGGGACAGGGTATTTGTTTCTTTGCAATTACTATTTTGAATTAGGGCCATTTTCAATTCTTTTATGAACATTATTCTCAGAGAACAACTTGCTCCCCATGGTACTCTGTTTCTGTATATGCCTTCAGGCTGACTTCTCTGACATTGTATATCCACCCTGCACTTACTGGAAACCACGATAGGCTGAAAAAATACATTCAGCTTTCCATCCATACATGTGCCAAACTAACATCAATTAGGACTTTCTTCCCTCCTAAAACCAAATGTAGGATGTAGCAACAGAAATGACTGAAACAGTCACCAGTCATACACACAACAAGAGAACAGTACATGGATTAGGATTATGCTAAAAGACTTCTTGAAGAGACTTTATAAGAACACACTATATAATTCCATTCTGAATTTTTATATAGGATCCTTCGTACCTGAAGGTACTTCTAAAGATTGCTCAAGACCTGAAGCAAGATAAAAATATAGCAACTGTGACTACTGCACAACTTAACAGAAATATATTTACAGGATAACATTCATGAATTTTATTTAAACAAACTTCTGGACAGCTATTTGGTGCCTGAATGAATAACACTGAAGGCAGTGGCATCAATCTAAAACTAGAGAAGGGCATGTGTCAGCAAAGTGGATTACTGCAAGGCTGGTGAATAAAGCTACCAACCACTCTCCTTCAGGACTTTGATGCTGCTGCAGGTAATACCTTGCCTAGTTGTATTTCCACCTGCCACACATCTGGTTATGCTTCTGTTTCAACAATACACATGAAGGGCCAACACCACAATTTCCTAATTCTTTTAATTTGCCTCACTTTTTAGAGAAGGTTTCCTAATTGAGCACTAAGCATCAAAAATGATTCATCATTGAAGCTTCACTGAGCTTTTGAGTTTGAAGTACAGCTGTTAAAACAGACTCCAGGGATGCAGGACCAATGTCTTGGTTTTTGTTGTTTTTTTTTTTAAACTGGATAACTTCCCTGGTTTGGGTGATTTCTCCAAACACCAACACTGAATGCCCATCAGCAAATGTCTCCAAAGCAGAAATATTCCCAACAGAAAAACTGAGCTAAAAGCCTGCCTTTTTATACGGAAGCAGAAAATCTTTTCACAAAAGCAAAAAATTTCAAGAGGACATTCTCTGTTGTCAGTAGCTGACAACTTAGGTTTTACCCACGGATTGCAAACACAATGAAGCATCCAGAACAGGAGAGCCAGGACCTCAGCGTAACAAAGACAGAACCACAATGTTTCAAAACACTGTGAAGTTTCAGTAATTTCCATCCGTTCACTGAAAACTGTCTTTGATGTGTTCTCATTGCCAGTCAGTTGCTTCAGATGTTGATGCCCATTACATTGATTTCTCCACCGTTTTCAGTTCACTGAAAGTTTTATTATGAACTTCTCTGAAACAAATCAGTATAAAATACCTTTAGTCAAATGAGGTTCTGGGTGGAGCTTAATTCTATTTCATCCACAGTGGTGCCTGCTCTCTGTCTGCTTGTTAGGCACATTTCTTGTAGGTTTTCATGCAAGATCTTCTAGTACCTTAAGGACACTTTAGATCCAACCACAAATTTAATCACAAAACTCAGGGGTAGACAGTGCAACAGGCAAAGACAGATAGCCCGAGATCTCTCAATCCATCTAAATCTGTACATCTATCAATTCTGAGCACCAAATGTTAATTAGCCATTAGGTAAACATTAGTAGTCACATGCATTATTTTTTAAATAATGTGGAAAATACAAACTATATAGCTATAAAATTACAATGCAAGGGATTTCTGTAAATTTTTCAAAATCTTTAAGGTAGGAAAATGCAAAAGGCTTTCAAAGAGGTGGTTCTCAGATAACTTTAAAGATATAATTTGTTTCTCCTAAGTCTCAGTCATTTGAGATTTCCCTATCACAAATACAAAGATCTGGAAGATTCTAATCTGTACCATGAACTTAAACACTTTTGTATTTAGTGTAATATTTACTTATCTGTACATTCTGACTTCTTTTACAGCAAAAGCTTAAATTATTTACCATCCAAATCCTCCCACTCAATTAGCTTTACACATGAACTAAGTTCAAATTAACATCAAAATTACATGGTGCTTAAAAACATCCAGACTGAGATGATAAAGTTCCCTGTTACTACCTATCCACTGCTTGGAAAGTACCTACTGCTTTCTGCTATGGAAGAACAAGCCACTCATTAATTTATAGTTCCCCTTCTTAATTTACCTAAAAGAAATATACTTGTACAGTCTTTTGTTCATCAAGGTACCTCACAGGAAACTTTAACATTTCCTTGACTTCAAGCCATAAGGTTGGGCAAGGTGTGAGTGGAGTCCTTTCTCAACATGCCACCCATTTGTCACACCTGGACACCCCTCAGTTTCTGTGCCACTGCCTCCCCTATGTTTAGCTGTGCCAATGGAAGGTGCTGCTGTCCCCACTGCAAAACCAAAGGAACAACAAATCCACTTCAGGCAAAATTAGCTGGGTTAGCGCAAATCACCCATTTAAATTGGCTGAGCTTTTCTGGCTGATTGCTCCACAGCCAGTGTGGGAGCTCTGCTGGCTCTAGTGAGGCCATAATTACCACCAAAGGGGCAATAGCAACCTGCTTGGGGGAGATGAAGGTTTCCAGCGGCATGGATTTTAGCCAAGCGAGCCTCTGTCTACAGCCTCCAGCATGTGATTTTTAATCAAAGTAGTGATACCAGCAGAGGCAGTTGCAAGAGGGCATTTACAGTGACAGAAGTGCTTACATCTGCTCTCCACGCACCACGGATAGATGTTCTCTCTGAACAACTTGGCCAGTTAAAGACATTTAGCCCCGGGTATTCTACCACCTCTCTGAAAGAGGTTACTGACCTTAGAGTTCTGCTGCTCTTTCATCTCTGTCATGCAAAACATTTTCCAGGTAGCTTAAATCACTTTTAATAGCCTTTTAAACTTAAGTAACTTTGCCTAAAGCAAATTAGAGCATTTACGGGATCCATTTTGCCAGCAAAGTTGAAGGGAGGAAATGACTTCTGGCAAAGTACTGGGCAGTACTTGGAAAAGAGGGAGAAAGGAGGAGAGTGGGTTGAAGGCACAGGTGTGCAAATAAAGCCTCCAGCCAGCACAGCTGGATTCAGAAGATGACAGCTGCTCATAACCTCTTCCTGTACTTTTGTATAACTACATTTGAAGACAGATGTGTGAAAGCAAAGTGCTAGAGCTTATAAACTCAGGGGGTGAAGGGGAACTACTCCTGGTGCAGCACTATCACAACAAAGTCTTACTTTGGCCATCACTTTCTTTGCTGTACTTCAATACACACCCAGAATTCTAATATAGTATGTTTGATTTAAAGAACTTGAATTCGCAGTTAGTGAATTCTCCATTTCACTCTTGGCAAACACAGAGTGAATGTGTTTAAAATGTGAAAGCTAACCAGTGAACACCATTTAACTTGAACTCAAAACACATATAAAGCCCCACCTAAATCTTCAATTTCATCAATATAATTTTGGAAGTGATCACTGACTCATTCAAAGGAGAAGTCTTTGCATTACATTTTTGAATTGTTAGCTCATGCTATAGAGCAGCAATGGTATTTTGCAGCTGAACTGTGCTATTCTTTAAAATCTCTGGATGTTTTGCAACTATTCTTGAAATAAAACTCTGATCAATAAGTCGGTAAGAAGCATCTCAACTTGTTTTCACTCAGGAACATAAAAATCTGGCCTACACTGTACAAACATCTGTTAGCAACTCTGGAATCAGAGTTCATTTTCTGACTGCCAAGCACCGGCTTTACAATCGTTTGCTGTGCTGCAGGACCAACATCCAGCATGCCTTCTTACTATCAGTACAGCAAGGTTTATGGGTAGAGGCAGTATATTTCCCTGCCCCAAGTAATACAGTTGGGATGGGGAAGAGGGGAGGGGGGCAAAAAATTGAGCTGACAAGGTTCCAGGTATGCTTCTGAGACTGCCTGGTTTGCTTTTAAGTATACTCTAAGACTTTCTGGTTCCCACTGAGCAGAAAAGATAGTGTTAGTAGTGGGAAGGAGTTTGTCTGCAATTGGAATGGGGTGAAACAAGGGGAAAAAACCCCAAGATTATAGCATGCCATGAAATCAATAGCTCTATTCAGTCTATGGCTTTATTGTCCCAGGCTCAATGCTCTGGAAAGCATTCCGTAGCTCTTCCTGGAGGATTAGGACTGAGAGGGTCAGAGACTGTGTGGGTACTTTGAGAAATGTTAACCCACTGGTGTTTCCATCCTTCATCAGCTGTCAGGGCACTCCATCTGTGTGAGGTGACTGCGTAGTCACCCCTGGGTGTCCCAAGGGGTTCAGAGCACTGCCAAAATGCACCGAATTCCAGAAGGAAGCCAGGAATTTGATGATCCTGTTACAAGGGATATGCACGAGACCCACATGGAGCTGTGCTAGCACATACCAATTACCTTGTATTTCAGACAGTAAATGATTAACTTGTATGTCTAAATGCAGGGCACCTGTTCTTGGCTTGCACTTAGCCTCAAAATTTCCTCCTTCCATTGCAGGCCTGGAAGAGCAGTCCCAATGCTCAAAAGTTTGTTCCCCCTTCCCAGCTACAGTAATAGAGCCAGTAGAAGATGTACTGGCTCCAGACACAAACTTTGTTCATTTATCTCTTCAGATCACCTCACTGGTGCAGTACTACCCATACCCCTAGCAAGAGAATAATTTTCCATGTGTATGTAAAGGGTTGGCTTCTGGCAAAGGTTTATATAATTGTACATAATGTGAAGTTCAGTCACAACATCAAAAGGAAAATTATTTTTCCTTCCATGAGATCTGGGATTTTACTGTTTGTTCACTCATTTTTTCTGGCAACAGCCCTGATCATGAACACACAGTATATACAATCCTATGTTTTTTTTTAAAAACCCACAAACCAAATCAGGAAAAGAAATGAACCATGAAGAGGGGGCAGCAGGATAGTATCTAACATTTCTGCAAACAATCCATTTGCCACTTTCATGGTCTTGGGTTAATTAATATTCTATAAAGGTCTTCCAAAAGCTGAATACCTCTCAAGTTCTGAATTCATGGGTCTGACCTTAGACTTTCTCAGAATGATTTTTAATGCAGTCTGTTATCAGCAAAACCCGTTTAAACACATGCCCCATCTGCCAGTACCCCATTTGCAAAAGAGCTTCTTATACTTGCAGACAGTAAAGCTTCTGCCTGCTTCCCTCTCTCTTCTAAATACCAGCTGTATGGTAATGAGCACAAACAGCTGAAAAATACTGCACAGTAACAAAGCTGGTACGAAGCGGGCAGAACAACGCATCCACTCAATGAAGCAGTTGTAGCATGAATTTAGCAGATTAGCTATTGAACAGGGGTGGGGGGAGGTTTGGAAAAAATGTAAAGGGTCTGCACAGATAGCAAGAAAATGAAAAGAGACCAAAGGGGCACGGGCTACCAAAGAAAAGCCCAAATTCTAAAGTACTTTTGTTGGAACTGCATGAACCAATTCTTCAAATTTTCTAAGGCTTACTCCCCCTGTACTAATGATATGCCAAATGCTATTCTGATCAATTGCAAGTTCAGTTAGTTTTTAAAGGAGGCAACTTGTTAATGAAAGTTTTCTATTCATTAACAAATCTCTTTATCAGCTGGGGTCAGGGGAAGTCCTTAAGAACAGGAACACGCTCTCCTACTTCAGTCTCTGGTACTTTCAGCATGTGTGACCAACAAGCACCATATTATCTATTAACTTTTTGCATAATAGCCCTCTTAGCCTATCCATTTTTATAAAGACATTTTTTAAAATGCTGACAACGTTCACGCTACCCTCTACACATTAACAAGCTTTTTAAGCAGTGAGCATAAAGGACACTTGCTTTTAAGAAAATTTGTGCACAACTGCATTCAGCTGGCATACAAGGCATGCAGTTGAGTATTTGTTTATGCAAGTAGCTAATTAGATATACACTAATTGTATAAAGTCTAAAAATAGCACATGCACTTTTGCACTTGAAATTACATGCATCTGTCTACTGGCAGATGTGAAAGATGCATGCAGTTTGGATACATAAAACTGATGTGAAAATACGGGACTTTTTTTTTTTCTTGTTCACAATTTCCCAGTGGCTTCTATAGTGTTACTGTTGCTTCTGAAGAACTGGAATCTAACACTTTTGATGAAAAACATGGGTAAAGATGGTGTATTGACAAAACAAGTGCCCAAACAAGTGCTCTGTCAAAAACTTGATACATAGGGTTTGGGGGTTTTTAATTCCTAATTTAAAAGCCTTACTGTTACAATCCCTCAGCATTCCAAGATTTTTCTTTGTGACAAGTAAGGCTATTAAGATGTTTTTCAAAAATTCACCTACTAAGACATACTGCAATAAAAACACTATGTTTTATCTAAAAGTAGTGAAGAGTGAAACCTCCTATCTGGGGAGAAAAAACTATATTTACGTCTAAGGTCATCATAATGCAGCTCCTAAGAAATCAAACAATCTTTTAACCTTTATATATCCTATTTAGAGAGTTAAACAGAACACACATTAAAAAATCATCTATGTTGCTAGCCTCTTTTCACTGGTAATCATAGAATACAAAAAAACAAAAAAGAGAAAGGAATTTTTTCAAGGAATGTAAGAGCTTGTCATGCGGCTATACAGTGGCATTCACAAACAATATTTTTATTGCTCATGTCTATCATAATCATGTAATAAATAAAGGACAAAAAATCACTATTGAAGTTCACTGGAAGTCTCCACCTAATTTCAAATTTTAATGTAAGTCAAATCTATTGCATTTAAGTTAAAGAACGTGTATTTTGATCTTTCCTGGAGAATTCTAGCACACATTATGAATATCTTTTGTATTTTAAGCACCTTAAGAAATTAATAAAGAGTTTATCAAAAGACATAACAGGTAACAGACCTATTCAACAAAGAGAGATGCATAAAATATTAGCTAATGATTCAGTAATCATAAACTACTTACTAGTTAAGAAAGTGTTAATATTCAGTCTACATACTTATTACTAGTCATTAAAATTACCAGTGGTTCCCATAATTTTCTGTATTTAAAACTTAGCAAAATTATCACTTAGTTCTTCTTTTTATTCTGTTCTCTGAATTGTTTAATATTCATCAGGATGAACACTGTTTGCTTAAAAATACTAAGTAACTCCAGGTTGTTATTATGAGAAGAGATATAATATTGGAATTGATGGAAAAATCATTTGCCAAAATTACTTTGGTTCGTTCCATGAACATTTATTTCTTCAGCTCATCAGCACTCCAGGCGTAAGGAATATGATACTACAGAAGATGCTATTTGCTCTGCTACTAACCCAGATATGCCTTGTAATCTTCAAAGAAGCCTGAGGTGCTCAGTATCATTATTTAGCTTTGCAGACTTTGGTCCTGGGTTGCTAAAGCAGCATCAATGAACAAGGAAAGGCCCACTTATTCTGGAAGATTTAAACCTGAGCGGTGCAAGTTTTTTTGTATGTTCCATATGAAATCTTATAAAATTCAATATTTTCTGACTTAGAAACAAAAATAAACATTTATATAAACAAAACCAAAGTTGTCTATGAAAAAACCCACAATGCCACATAAAATATTCAAAAATATGCAAGAAAGAGCTTGTCATTGAGACTGGCAGAGCTACACTCACTCATTCCTAAAGCTTTAACCTCAAAATCTTCATTATTTCAGCATTTGGACAGAAAACCAACTACAGCAACTAGAACACTGTCATAAGGAAGACTGGAGTGAATCTTGGCTCTGTTGAGAAAACAGTGACATGAGAGATAATCACAGAAAGGTTTGAGTTGGACAGGACCTGAAAGATCATCTAGTTCCAACCCACCCTGCTATGGGCAGGGTTGCCATCCATTAGATCAGATTGCTCAAAGCCCTGTCCAACCTGGCCTTGAACGCTTCCTGGGATAGGGCATTCACAACTCCTCTGCACAACTTAATCTGGTGGCCCACCAGCGTCACAGTGAAGAATTGAATTTCTTGTTTATATCTTTTCTTCCTGATATCTGAGGTTTATATCTATACTCATTATTTGAGAGCACACATCCCAAGATGATGACCCTTCTGTTTGCAATGGTGGTTTCAAGAGACATTGACAGAATGCCTCCTTTGGATACCAGCTTATTCTACTTGAGAAAAAAAACATATCAGGCATCTCCAACAGTTAGTTTTGTAGGGTCTCAAATTCAATAGTAATTCATACAGAATGGTTGCCATTAACAAGGAAAAAGTACTTCAAATGTACTTTAATACTCAAAGTGAAAAAAACCCAACCAACTAAAAAAGGATTGCTTCATCGATACTCTTTTGTAATTCAAGCCTGGCTGTACTTTGCCAGCACTTGTCCATAATCTTCACGTGCTTTTAGCACATGAAAACCTTTAAACACTAGCAGTCTTGAAAAAAATAGTGAATAATATTTATATTCACGAGTATAAAGAGTATCAAGGAGAAAACAGTGGGTCATTTTAAACAAGAATGACCTTAACTGTATCAACATTTCTAGAATATTTCTTTAACTTAGAAGAATTGTCATACTTTCTTACAAGTAATGCACATAATACACAACAGATAAAATAATCACATTTTAAATCCTGATCTTCCACAAGAGACTGAAAAGATGAAAACAGAGGAGGATTTATCAACAGCACTACACTGCCCCTTCATGTCCACTACAGAAACAACACCACAAGCTGCATGGTGTAAGAAAAAAAAAATCACTGAAAATTAACATGGCAAATATGTTAAACTGCAAAATTCTAAAATTTTTCTATTGGACAGCCCCTTGCTCGCCCAATAAATCCCACATACAGTGGAACAGAATCAGAATAAAATCAAACTTACTTTAGCAGAAAAAACACCTTTTTTACCTTGATATGCATAGTTAAGACTTTTCTTTTTTAAGAAAGGTATCAATTTTCCACCTTGATTACATAGCAGATTAGAATTTATGAACAAAACCAATCCAGATAGCATTTCTCTGGAAAGAAAAAAAAAAATACTAAAAGAGATATACTTAGCCATGATACGAATTTTTAAGTTAAGAACAGAACAATAAAGCTATGATCAGAATCAACTCTTAATGGCATGAGAAATTAGTTATAAGCATTTAAGCTATTTCATACATATTATAAATTCCCTCAACTTTTTAAATAATAGTTTTTCCCCCAAGCATCCTGTTTCTTTTAATATTCACTTGATGTTTTGCTTGTCATTTAACGCTGAATGTGTATTTCTGATATATGTATGGTTTTTATTTCTGGTAGCATCAAGTAGAATGTCAGTCAGAAACTTTTGATTGAATAAAAAAAGGCACAGCTTTCAGCGTAACATTAGCACATGCATCAGGGAGACAAGTCCACTGTATATATGTCAGGAATAATGTTTTCCAAAGAGTAATCCAGTAGTTTCTTGATTTATCACTGCTTTGTTGACTTAACCTTCTCACAAAGATTATACTTTGAGAATTTAAAAATAATCAGTATATATTTAGACGTTGTGGCCAAGATACGAATGTAGAGTCATGGATCATTTCTGAAAGTCTTGGTAGAATGATTATGTTTTCTTGGAAAAGATAACTATAAAACTGCACAAAGAATGAGACAGCAGCTCATCTTCATTTGGTTTGCAAACAGATACCTAATAACTATAAAAACACAGTATTTCACAAGTACATGGCATATCCAAACAACTTGAAAACCTTTATGGTGAAAGTGGGGAAGGTGAACTTTATTCATAAATAATTCAATTTTCTAATGCATACAGTCTCATCCCACACCCACCCTCTCCCCTTTCTTCATCTCTCTTCATTACTAATGATATTAGCCTTGGTTAACCTTCTTTCTGGTTTAATCTCTGACCATTTCCAAAAGTATGAACTTAAATCAAATACAAAAGCAAGAAATGTATTATAATTTATTTTCTTGTGTAAATATGTATTGTCTACTTCTTCAGGGCAGCAAAACTATTCACTTTCAAACTGAATACTAATCTTGAGAAATCGAGGTGCACTAGTGCAATCTTCATATTCTTCCTGACCCACATAAAAGACAAGAAGATTCTGTGATTCTATTCTGAAGAAAAAATAAAGGAATAACAGAAGACGTTTCTTTTCTATATGTTCTACAGACATGTGGCAAGACAAAAGTGTAAGAAGTATTTTTTATTTCAATAGCTGTAGCTTGCTCACACTTGAAAACAGTAACCAAAAAATAACAGGAGCAAAATGAATAATCTTATGACATTAATAAACAAATTTCTTAGGTGGTGTGTACGACTGTATGTTATAGTTTGCATTTCCATCCCGATCTGCTAGAGTAAATGTTCTGGTTTCAGCTGGGATAGAGTTCATTTTCTTCGTAGGAGCTGGCCAGTGCTGTGTTTTGCATTTAATATGAAAATAATGTGGATAAATACACTGATGATTTAGTTGTTGCTCAGTAGTATTTACTCTCTAAGTCAAGAACTTTTCACTTTCCCATGTTCTGCCAGTGAGAAGGTGGACAGGCTGGAAGGGAGCACAGCCAGGACAGCTGACCTGAACTGGCCAAAGGCATATTCCATACCACAGAGCATCATGCCAGTATATAAACTGGAAAGAGCTGGCTGGAAGCTGCTGAGGAATGGCCTGGGCATCAGTCAGTGGGTGATGAGCAACTGTTTTGTGCATCACTTGTCTTTCTTGGCTTTTATATCTTTTTTTTTTTCTCCCTTTTCATTACTATTATATTTTATTTCATTTTAATTACTAAATTGCTCTTACCTCAACCCACAGGTTTTACTTTTCTGTTTTTTCTGATTCTCCTGTGTGGTACGTAGTCACTGGCTGGGGTTAAACCATAGGTCTTTTGCTATTCTAGGATAAGGTACATTACTTGTTAATAGGAAAAAATCACATATTTCATACTATTTCTTAAGATAAACTACCTAACATATTTTCCTCTCCAGCAATTCATGGATGACTTTTCTTCAAAAAATCCATAAAATATAGAAATAAATGGCAGAAATTAAGTTCTGGTTCTTTTCTGTTCAAATTTTAGTATTAGAAAAGGAAGAAATTCAGGTTTTTTCCTTAAGCAACTGGTCTTTGCAGAAAAAAATTACTACAGCAACTCGGGGATTTCCCCAGCATTTTAGACACACTATAGTTCACAAGAAAATCACAAAGGTCTCTCTGGGTCAGGTAAAAAATCCCACCTAGCTTAGCTGAGTCTGATCTTCTCATGGACTAAACCCATGTCTACCAGGCTATTCAAGTTGCAGACAAGTACAACCTTTCAAAGTATGAAGAGGAAAAATTAAGTTGGCTTATGAACAGTTATGAAAAAGGGTGGGAAACATTTCTCTGAATTATGTGTTCTGGAAATTTATGCATTGAGAGACTTCCAACTTCAGTGCAACTCACATGCTTCACAATAATGGTAAAAAGAACACTTTAAGATGACTTCCTGTTTTTTGAATTTAGAGCATTCCTCACCAGATAACTACATTATTATTACTGGCTTCATGTGGCTTCATGTGTTTACACGTACACTGTGCATTTAAGAATGCAACTTTACAAGGACTTCTTACACAGCTTCTTAACCAAGGTCAGGGTAGGGCATCCCCTCAGTAAAAACTGTTCCAATGAAGTTTCTAATAAAATAATACTATAAAGAATGGCATGCTAGGTATAGCAAAAAACCCACCAACATCTTCCTACAACCATAATCTCCAAAGGATTCTCTACTAACAATAGGAAAACAAAATTCAAGCTTTGTCTTCTGACTACATGCAAGTAGAAACAAGGGAACTTAAAAGACAAGATAGTTGTTTCATAATAAATCTTGAAAAAGTTATTACAGTTAATGACAATATTTAGGTCATTGTGTATATTTTATTTTCTCCTCTGCCTAATCAGGCAATTTTTTTAAACAAAAATGTCAATCACCATACTATCTTTTCCTTAAGACACATTCTGAGCTATGAAGTAAAGCTGGAACTCAAGTGAACCACTATAATCTCTTCAGGGGTTTCTCCTCTATAAAAGAGGTTGTAGCAAACAACTTCAGTATCAGGTTAATTGAAAAGTTTTTGATTAAGAACGGGGGTTGTATTTCTATCCCACTGATGGCACCTAGAGGTGAGATCTCTGTAACTGCAAATAATCCATCTTTGACTCTGCAAGCAAGGCACAAAACACGGTTAAAAAAAGGCACTCTGGCATAGTTTGTCTGTCCAACACTTGGTGTCAGGTCTTCTTTTTAAGAAATGAATGGATTCTCAAACCAGTAATGATATATTCTTTCTCAGGAATATATTCTTGTTTGAGAGACTTCACTGTATAATCTACAGTGTCACTGTTAAAAATGATGTAAAGTTCTTGTCAACTGGGAATGCCACCCTGGGAGTACTAAAAAAATACTTCAATACCTTCTACCACTACAAAGATATTATTCTATTTTGCTGACATGCGTATAGAGAAATAGCCACATTTTTAGCAGTACAGCTCTGGCTGCTTGGTACTATAGCAACTCATTTTTCTGTACGACCTTTTGTGAGACTCACTTTCTGTGTGCCTGAATGTCATTTGTAGCCAACAAAGCAATGCTGTAACTATGACACAAGCCCGGGACTGGTGTGGCACTGCCTTGCTTTCTCCACCCTGTGGTAACTATAATACTACTAAACAGCCTCTGAAATTTGAAGCATCTACCAGAGAAACAGAAAATGCCATTTCCTTCAAGCAAGCATTGTAAAGAAACTAAATCACTGCATTAAGACCACAGAAGTGCAGCTCAGGTTGCATCTGTAGAAGCTGAATCTCTGAAATTTTTATCTAGAGTAATCTATCAAATGGTCCTGACCACTTCCAATTTTACTTTCAGGTAAGAATCGGATTTAGGAATTTTTGTATTTTTATGAAAATAGACATGGCTGTAAATTGGAGCACAAACATTCTCATTAATAAATGAAGAAAGAAAACATATTTTACACTTTAAATGTAGTGGTGATTTCTTATCTGCTTTTGTCTTCATGCTAGATGCCTTCTTGACCTGGGACTAGTCTGAACATCCCAAGAGTCTTGTTCTTGATACACTCTGCATTATCTCACAAACCTCCAATTTTTAACATGCTGCAACCAGACATGTGGCCAGCATTCAGCACAAGTATTTTTTCCATTTCAGTGTAACAGAAAGAAACCACTCCTGCATTTCCAAGTCAAGCAAGGAAAGACAGGGGTTCTTAACAGCAGCTGTTTCCAAGTTTGGAGACTATGACAGCAGCCAACCATAAGGTGAAAGGAAGGACATAAGGCAAGATTACCTTAGTTTCCAGATTTGTTTATAAAGCTACTGCTCAAAACTATACCTTGGTTCTTGTCTCTCTTCTCGTGTATACAGAACAGAAACTGCATCCTGAAGATAAGCTAGGAGAATTTTTTATTTTATTATTATTATTTTCAAGACATGAGGGGCAAAGAACTGAAGAAGGAAAAGCAAGTTTCCTTACTTATAATACATAAAAAGACAATATGCAAGGTTTTTCCCATTTAATATTTTTTCTTACCAAAAAATGAGCTCTTGTTTATACAGAAAAAAAAATCTGATTAAAGTTAGAACATAATATAAATTGAAAGAAAAATTTTATAAGAACTTATGGGTTTGTTCTGTTGGATAATAGTAACAAATTTTCCAATTTGTCTATTTGTGGAAACTCTCAATGAAGGCACACCTAAAACAGGCCAGATAAAACTCTTGTCTTTCATATGGTTTTTGATATGTCTGTGATAGATACACATAAGCAAGGTCAGAGTCTTACGAAGCAGCACTGCTGCTAGTTATTGGCAAGAAGGCAGAAGGAAATCTTAAAACTCTCCCTGAAAGCAGAGCATCTGTATCTGTGTATGTATTCTGAGGACTGTTATTAAGTAGTATTAGATAACGAGATGCTATGACTCCCCAGTTCTGAATGGAGGAAGAGAGGGAACAATTGCCTGCTATAATATTGTACGCTACAGAATGAAAATTATATATTGTATTTTAAAAAAAAGACCATGAAGTTCACAAGCACTGTCAAAGGAATTCAAAAGTTCAGAAAGGTTTTTAGCATATTTATAAGTAGCAACTGACATTCTTTTAGAAATACAAAGATGGTTGCATATATTAGGTTTTTAATAGGGCAACATATCTTTGTGATCCATGTCATTACATGCTTTGGAATGTCACATCCAATATCTGGCACTTTGATTTTTCAAAGACAACATGTATTTTTATGTCCTCTCTACTGGAATGCTCTCCTAGTAAGCTTAAAAAAAAAAAAAAAAAAAAAAAAAGAAACGCCAATATTTCAAGTTTTCAACAGTTTAGTCCCAAATTCATTCTCTGTATGTTCACATACCATCAAAACATGAACTATTTCTCAAAACTCTGTAAAGAAGTTAAAACTCCTAGTAAAGAGAGATAAAAAAATAGACAAAGAAAAAAGTGTGTGCCACACGTTGCCTCACAGCAAGGAATTTCTGGCATGAAAATGCACAAATAGGTGTCCTGACTTCATAGTTCTGAAGGATAAGCAAAAAAGAACAACTCTAGGATTCAGGCAATCTGAAATTAAAACTGAAGTGGAAAATAGTTTAAATGACATTAAAAACTACTACTTACTATACTTCTTTATTTTTCAATAGTTGCCTTACATTTCACCCCATTGAGGTTTAATTTGTGTCAACGTAAGTACCTTTGCAAAAAGGATTCTATTTACCTTCTTCCAAATATATTAATATACAAATACTGTACATTATGCATACAGTTGTTAAACTATGTTAAAAAAATTAGACATTTTGGTGTTTATCTCATGAAGATTAGTTACCACTTCATAGAGAAGACAGTTCAATTTTAAGGTTTTTTGCTCACTAACATTGTTCATGCTTAAGTAGTGCAAATTTGAATTACAAATCTTAAAATCGCTGAGAAAATACAAGGCCTTAGGGCCAATTATTAAATAACATGTCTCAATTTTTCTATCAACATACATACACAAAAGACAGAATATGCTGAGAGCAAATAAACACAGATGTCTCTTGAAAAATTAGTTTTATTAGGCTTGCAGCACCTATTATGACTGGGTAACTATGCATAACCTCGGGGGGCATAAATTGTCTACAGAAGCCCAAAGAATAAGCTGAAAATTTTCAGCAATTATGAATTCATATGGTCTATGTGTCCATTCAAGGAGCTGCCAATGCTACTTGTTTCTATAAATCAGGTCTCCCAGTCAGAAAGGCACTCCAAATTTGTTGAGAGGTGCAAATTGTGGTTTTTAATATTCCTATACTTCAGTGACTAGAGTGATTTTTTGTGCAGGATTCCCTCTGTATAAGAAAGAGAGAAAGAGAAAAATTGGGGCGTGAGGGCATGAAGGTTTCCATACCCACTTCTCCTCACCACTATATCTTCAAGAATTATTTAATTCCCTGAGGATGTCATGTAAGTCTTTAAGCATTTACTTTCTCCACACACCAGAAAGAATAGGTCACTTCTGATATAAGCTCTTCCTAAATCAAAAAAAGTAAGGCTGGACCTGGTAAACATGGCCATAAACAGACAAATATGCAGTATTTCTGGACATTTAAAACATTCACTTGGTGCTCAAATTAAAATGGGCCAGTTCTTCAGAACAGGAAACGATTTCCTCTTCACCCACTCAGAAGTTTGGATGCCTTCCCAGAAATCTCAAGACTGGCACAGGGCTTAGTACTGTGCCTGTAAGACAGCTGCATCTGGATACAACCCTTCATGAGAATGCACAAGGCAAACCAAGGAAGACAGGTTGAACAGATGTAATGAACTGAGGTGGTGCCAGCAAGTGATCCGTGTTAACCAGATGCTCCAAAGAAATTTCGCTCAGTAAGGCAGTGCAATATGCAGGCCATTTGGAAAGCTACTCGAGTTATGCCAACAGATCTCATGGAAACCCACGATCACTCACACAGCTTGAGACCAAGCAGTGCAAGCTGCCTCCTCTTCTTCTGTGAGGGAACGGCAACAACCCACTGAAGTTTTCCCCCATGATGACCAGCTCTTTTTGCAAAAAGAAAAACTGAAGCAGAGAGGAAACTAAAGGAAATTTACAGCAAACTAATCTGCCAATTAAAGGGAATAATTCTAACAAAATTATAACAAACATTCTCTAACTCATTGGAGGGGTATGGTGTGCATCTTAAAGTCAAGAAACAAATCCCCAGAATGAATCTACTTTTGGAATTTTAAACTAATATTACATACTAATTAGGCACCGACCAAAATAGCTGCTATTATTCTAACCCATTTTCTTTCAGAAGTGAGGAAGTACTGCTATGTATGTATGTCCTTAATAAATCTGGATATTAATTGCAATTAGTGTCAAATTTTTACAGTGGAAAGTGACCTCAACACGCTATTACTTTTCAAATATGAAGAGAAAACTAACAATTTCTATCAGAAGCAATTTTATACCATTAGACAAATCTCATTCAGAGACAGCAGTGACACCATAGATCCTGCCATAGGTTAAAGGAATGATATAGCCTCATTTCTGTAATTTCAATGACTAGTTTTTTACCATGTTCATTGTCTGTTAGATAATCTTACCTATTTCTTGCATCAGTATGAATGGAAACTGCAAGTAAGTGTCAAGCATACATGTCTAATACGTTAAATTAACAGAAGCTTATTACTGTTTAAAACAAAAAAATTCCTCCTAAAAAAGCAAGATGAAGCATCTATTCTGAATGCTATTCAAGAGAATTGGTACCAGCTATGAGTTTATTATCTGCCTGGAGAGAATAAAGCGAGGGTAAGAACTAGAAATTGATTGACATGTAATATTTTAACACTGAATTTATTATATTTAAACCTAAACACATATATTTTAAAAATTAATGAATAAATGCTGTAGCAGTTGTAATTTTTTTTTTTTTAATCAAGACTGGCTTATCTGGTGTTATCCAGAAATACTAGAATAGCCAGCTATGGATAATTTCTTGTTTCATTAAAGGTGGTTTATGGGCAGAAAGGAATTCCCTGAACTGTTTGCAAGATAAGCAAAGAGGGAAAGGACAGGAACACTGTGGGTGTAAAAAGGCAAGAAAGAAAAGAGAGATGCTTTAGAAAAGCTGTGTGGACAGAACAGGCAGTTACTAGACAGTAAAGGACCTGTTCAACAGCTTGTTATCTAGACAGGATTTGGAGAAAGGAAGGCAAAAGAAGGGAACACTATGAGGCCATGGAGAAATTCATGGCAAGAATTCCATCTGAAATTTCACTGACAATGAACCACAGGAGAAATGCAAGATGGAATGTAGCAGTGCTACAAATATGTTAAAATTGCAAGCATTCTTGCCAGCTGCTGCTGTTATCATGAGAAGTAATCTTGTGTTAGGGTTTATTAATAGTAACATGCTTTGGAAGAGACTGCCATTTGTACTTACAAACACTGTACTGTGCAGATTGTCTTAGAGCAACAAAATCTTAACTGCTCAAATATAGTAGTGAGTCTACCTAAACACAGGATACATTGGAAAAAATATGGCACTAAAAATATATTAAAAAACCCTTTGTAGCACTTCCTCTGCTGTTCTTTTGGGATTTCAAAAAGTAAAACACTGTTAGGAGAGTATCCTTAGAACGAAAGCAGTACGGTATCACCTACAGGCTCCTGGCCTATAAGCCAAGGAACAGTTTCCTGTTTCTAGCAGCTAACAACACATCATGTTTCTATTCCCATTTTGTCTTCTGTCTTTCATCTCTACAAGCAGTAAGCACTCTGTGCAGGGACAAGTTTGCATACAGCATTTAGGACTTACCATATTACATATATAATAACATATTATTATAATATGAATAGGAATTTTTGTAAATAAAACTGCTTTTAAAACCCATGTCTCTATGTATAAACGGGGGCATCTAAATCATGAGGAAAAATCCCACATGATACCATATAAGATCAGTATGCTGCACCCTTCATTATACACTAGCTAGACTATAAACTGAAAAATGCAATTTTTGAAACTCCACTGGAAGGTACATGTATTAAAATATCCGGTCTTAAATTTGCACATATTTACATAGTACAGATTTCTAAAATAAATTTTTACCTTCCTGCATCTTCTACATACAAGTTGCCTCTTTTTCTACAATTTACAAATAAAGTTCTACTACCCTGAATATGCAAAGCAATGTATCACATACAAACTTAGTAAACTATCTGAATCAGAGAGGAGAGAAAGAAGCATGTTTTACTAACTACAACACAAAACTTTTGCTGTCTTTGCCACATTATTGTACTACTGCCTGTAAAACAAAAATATTTCCCTACCTCACAAAAAAGTTTAATACATTAGCATTTACCAAGTCTTATGAGTTCCTGTGATATGACGTATAAACTACACTGGGTTAAGGAAGTACCACTAAACTCAGATAATTCATAACGGAAGAACACATATATATAAGAAGAACATATTTAGACTTTTAATATAATTTATATATTTTGACTTATTATTCTTCTCTCTTTAATATTCAGTTTAGGATCAGCAGAATTTTGGTTGTCTTGCAATATATTAGAATATGATGTACAAAACAAATGAAAAACACCACATGAAAATCTTACCATGTTTCGTCTACTACTTCAAAATGTTACAGTAGTAGCAGTTATTCAAAAATTATATACTGTATCGTCTTATTGAACAGGATCAACATTTTCACATGACATACATAACCAGCACTTCTCTTTCACAAGCATATATATTTCCAGTATATTAAAAATGCAGTGCAGTTTGCAATTATCATCTGGTTTTTAAAGAAAAATCATTACCCTAACTCGTATTGTATATTTTAGTGTTAAAATCATGTCCATTTGAGGAGCAAGTAACTAGAGATGTTTTTCTGAAATGTGATCAAACTGCACATGACCACACAAATGATCTGCAGCCATCTTAAACCTCATACCAGGAAACTTTGCAATCAAATTGGTCACTCAAAACATATTTTAAGGGGCACAACAAATCAAAAGTACAGGTTTCCTTGTCTTAAAAAAAAGGAAAGGAAAAGTCATGCCAACTCCAGTGCTGTTTTCTTGCCTTTTTAAACAACTGAGTAACAATATAAAATACCTGAACAGAATTTAGAAGATACTGCTGTTGTCCCTATGCAAAACTATATTTTCATACAATATTATCATGAAATGAAAATAAATAAGTGTTCCAGAAAAGAGGCCCACTTTTAACAGAGGATGAATATCAAATGAGAAGCTGTAGGAAGAAAGCAGAATTAGCAGTCCAAAACGAGGTAAAAGGAGAGGGAGATAGAGCAGACCAGGGCCTCAGACAGAGTTTGGAAAAAAAACTTGAGCTGAGAATGAGATGGGATCTTCACTCTGAGGAGTGGATCTATTTAAACCAGCAAAATCATCATTCCCTGACAGTGACAGTTCATCATATAAGGAATGACAGTCAATTGGTTGTGATAAGTGGCATTGATCCAAGGGCAAGATGCTAAGGCTACAGCCCTGCTTATGACTTGTCTGGGTGTCATTCTAGTTCAGTTTGACTTCCATGCAAAATCTGGGGAACACCAGAACAAAGATCACCAGTTAAAATGACTTTGCCCTCTTTGTGTTTCTGTACGAAGGATAGTAATGACACAGCAAAGCAGTATTTTCCTCACAAAGGAGTCTTTCCCCATACCTGAATAAGATCTGTTCAGGAAATTAAAATGGCTTCATTTATTGTAGAAAGAAAAAAAAGTATTTACTCAGTGATACAAGAGACTGCAAAAAGAAGAAAAGGAGATTCATGGTTAAAGCAATTAGATTTCAAAGTAATACATTAAGTATTTAATTACACATTTCATGAGTTCTCCTCTAGCATGATCAGTCAGCAAAGAGGCAGCTGGGTCAGTTTATGGCATCACTGTTGTCTCCCATTCCCTGTTTCTTCTGCTGGATGCTATAACCTCCACAGTGTCAGACAACAGAACAGACAGACTTTAAGGAGGTGAAGACCTTTCACAAAGTCAATCCAGCATGTTTAAATTGTTCAAAGTGCATGACAATATAGGCTTCTAAAGACATCTAAACAACTGGGCATAAAGCAGTAAAATTGCCCAGGCAGCCTTCCTTCTGACACCTCCTGAAGGGAAGGGGCTGACTGCAGAATCGTCATGTTTTTAGCATCTGCACTCGGGCATTGGTCTGTAAGAGACATCACTGCAAGAGGAGTGGAAGTTCGAAATGCATCAAATCAACCACAAAGAAAAACATTTTAGCTAAAGTTAAATATAAATGAGTTTCCAATTGCTGCTTTTATCTTGCCCAGAAATAGGTAGAAAAATTTAAATAACAATGTTTCTCAAAGTGTCAGTATGATGACAGAGGATCACTCAATATTCAGAAAAGGAGCCTTTGGGAGTGCTTACATGTCTGGCAGTAGAGGTTTGAAAAAAACCAACCAAACCCAAAACACTCTCCCCCAAAAAACCCCAAACCAACCAAACAAAATCCCAAGCAAGTTTTCAGACATCGTCTAATTATTTTTGACCCAGTACAGTAGGCTGGACTAGAAATGCACAGTTTAACTTTCAATTTTTATTTTTTTCCAGGGGACACAGGGAACACAGGGAACAGCTGTTTGAGCAGCAAACTGAGTGCTCCCTCCTACAAACGGCTATCTTAAGCCCAGAGCTTCTGTAACACCCCAGAGAAGAGGAGGGGTAAAGATACTTCTGCCTGTATCTAGTTCTACAGAGCCATAAACTCTGGCTACATCTGACTGTATCCACAGTTTAAAAGATGGATTTTGGTAGACCTTGGCAGACCTCTTGTAGGCACAGCCTGGGACACCATGGGGCACTTCAGCTGAGCCAGGTTGAACCACCTCGCCTTGAGTTAACCAGATAATTGAGGATCGCTCCACCTCTTTTTTTTTGCTTCTGTGATTCCTACATTATTCCCCATCAAGTACAATACAGAGTCAATTGGTTTGCAAGCAAAATGAAAGAGAGAATTGCAGAAAGAAGGAGAAAAAAGGGTGAAGAAGATAATTTCTAGACTTGTCTGTTCCATATCAAGAAAATTAGTAACATTGCTTTTCTTCAAGGCTACATAGACTTTGCACAGGAAAAACTTTCATTCTCTTTGAGAGAGAAGATGAAAGGCATGGGGAAAACAGATTCAGAGTGGAGATACTGCATATAAGTAAAAAAATGAAAAACAACAACAACAAAACAAACAAACAAAACAAACAAACAAACAAAAAGGAAATAGTTCATTATTCAAGACTGTTTATCTTCTAAACGGCATGACCCTCTAGGCAGTGTTACAGAAGACAGCCTTGCTCATTTTTGTAACTTTTCAGTATTCCTTTCTTTCCAGTCAAAAGCATCTGCCTTTTCAGTAAACTTCCTTCTGCTGAACTTCCCAAGTACTTCTGTTTCATTCCAAAGATCTTCCAAAACTGAAGCAAGAAAATAATAAAATAAAATAACAAAAACCAAGAAAAAACCCTCAAACAACTATAAATTATAAATTTAACAATGAAAAGTAAAACATCTA